>BSQZ01000052.1:3382500-3655000 GCA_033239005.1 Lamellibrachia satsuma
AGAAATGCACAAAATACAATAATAATGAATGCTGTGTTATACACACGGTTATCTACTACTGCATGAAAACGTGTGTTGTATGTTTCTGAAGGTACGAATGCATTTGCATCAGGAACAAAACCTACATATATTATCGTGAAGATGAAACATATGTCCCCAAACAATCGTTAAAATGTGTTTCCAACGTTATCTCCGTTAATCGTACACTTTACATAAAACAAATTCTGCAATTTCTGTATCTAACAAACAGTGCTGTCGTCAGCTGCAATAGCTACTCCATCAATTGACCATAATACATACCAACGATTTATGTTCAAGGATTCGATTGAGATATGCCACACTCTTGGAAAGCTCTCCTGCTGCGGTCACTGTTGTCGCTGTGGACATCGGCCAGTTGAACGCGCGACGTATCTGTCCGAAGAATTCTTCATCAACCGTAACACTGGATTCACAAACGACAAGATATCAATATATATGTCACGGTCAGTCGGTCGTGGTACACATGTTCTTTAATAACAGCAAATGACAACGTGCTTGGTTAGTTTTCAAAATGATTTGCGTATACTGCATGCGTGATGTTAGAAATACATTGTTTATTATACAGTAGGTTGAACGTGATAGTTCTATAATAATAATAACAACAAAATAATAACACATCTGCTATAGGGATCCTAGTCAGTTGGAAGTATTTGTGTTTACTGCAATTCAATTTAAAACGCTGCATTTGCAAAACTGTGCACATTTCAACGAATCTCAACTTATGCTTCTGCAATATTTACGCCATAACTCTCTGTGATAAACATGTCGTTTGGCATAGTTGAACAGAACTACAATGCAATAAAGTATCATTCGCACGTAGGATGAATTGTTATTAAAACTGAGAAACAACAAATTACAGTTCAGATGTTGATTTGGCTTTGCTGTGGGCGGAGGCGATGAGGTCGGCAGCCCGACCGGACCCTGCGATGACCACCACCAGTGTTCCTGTCTCGACGGCTTCGGCCACCCTTCGTAGTGAGTCCAGACCTCCCTCGAGAACCAACAGCACTACAGGAACGTGGTCGTCTGAGAAATACGATTATAATATACTCTCCAGGTGGACTGATCCAAACCAATCCTGCGTTCACACAGTTTTGGACTGAGGTAGTTAATGCGACCTAAGACTAGTCCCGTATTGTGGCCTATGGTCGGTCGACTTCACGCAGAGGTAGACTAACTGTTGTATGGCGAACTAGTAGATAAGAAACGTATTTTTTAGGAATATTTACAAAGACGACAATTGAGTAACATTGTACTATTTATTATTAAGATAACACTGGCAAATAATAGTAATTGTATATTAAAATAGCACAAATATATGTATCTATATCACTGACCATGTGAACTGGTGAGGGAGACCGCCAGGTAGCGCTCCAGTTCTAATCGGAAGCGGAGCTCTGTGTCGAACTGTCGTTCAGTTCCGTTGTCGACGAGAAGGAAGTGTGTGTGATTGTGGTCGAGGGGCACTTTCCCCAGAGGCCGGTCCCAGGCTGGGCTAACGTTGTAGGTGGCAGGGAAGAGGCCGTTACCCTGTAACATGCACGCATGTGACACCGTTGGTAACGATATGACTGAAATTGTACAACAATAAAGATGAATTTTCCTATAATAACATTTCAGAAATGAATTTCTACCGTCAAACAGCCTCTAGGTGAAATAAATTGGATCTAATCTAGACTGCGCTTACCTGATTACCTAAAATACACAACGCATATAAAGTAAACCCTTATGAAAATATACCATCGTATTCCATGGTAAATACCATGGTGTATGAAACAGGTAAACCATGATAAACCATGGGAAACCATGGTAAAATACCATGATATACCATGGAAGCCATGGTGTTTTGAAACAGGGAAACCATGGTAAAATACCATGGTGTTTTGAAACATGTAAACCATGGTATACCATACATTTGCTATACACAATACATTAAAAAAAGCATGGTCTACGTAATGTCATGGTATGCCATGGTTTACCATGTAATATAACGAAATTGTGTATTGTGTATGGCAAATGTATGATATACCATGGTTTACATGTTTCAAAACACCATGATAGTTATATTCCTATATATATATATATATATATATATATATATATATATATATATATATATATATATATATATATATATATATATATATCTATATATATATATATATATATATATATATGTATATATATGTAGATATATATATGTATATATATATATATATATATATATATATATATATATATATATACATATATATATATATATACATATATGTATATATATATATATATATATATATATATATATATATATATATATATATATATATATATATATAATATATATATATATAGATCAAAAGCGGTTCACTGATTAATTGAAATGCAACTGACTGAGTAAGATGGCAGACAGGCACCGATGCTATTGCAGTCAATCTACTCACATCGTGCGACATCAGACTGAGGTTGTTATCGACGACACCCCAGCCGGCGATGCCCAGGGCAACAGGCTCGTGGTCGAACGTTGATGGCACATACTCCCGAAACGCCTCTCCCACCAGGCCGGAGACGCCGCCGTGGCTGCCGCCACTGACGACCCACGCACCTACGACACACACAGGGGACTCCAATGTTGCACAACACAATGTAGTATAAGGTCAATATACATTATAAAATCTCAAATTACACTTTCCAAATCACGCCCCTTGACACGCCCTATGACACGACATGGCAGTGACAAATCTGTGTTTTGTACGACATAGGTATACAGAAAAACATCTTCAACCCGAGAGATAGACTGTCGCGCGGAAGAAAGAAAGATAGCCGGTAGTAAGACGTGAGCTAAAATAGCGCACTTGGGAATGCCAAAATACCCACTAATTATCTAGTTAATACTGCAACTAATTTTCTATTGTGACTTTTCCTTTGCATTCTCTCATTTTGCCACATTTAAATAATGTTGAGACTTTACCTGCTGACGTTGCTGCTCGGACGAGCCCTCGCTTGAAACTTGACCTCAGTTGTCTGCTCATGTGGAAGTCCCTCTCGCCCCCAATAACTGAAATGATCAACTTTGGAGGAGGCATGTTCCAATACTTCCTCAGCATGGTCCAGACAATTCCCATCTCAGTTCTGTGGTCCACCCTCGCGTACTGTGAATACAAAATGATAGGTTTTATGGTCGAAATGCTCATGCTGAAACCACATCGTAGATATATCACATGGAAAAGACTATAACAATCATACATGAAAACGTTTATATTTAAAGTCATGACAAAAACATTTAGTTTTATTTATTGACCCTCATCGACAATATATATTGTTGTTTCACCAATGGTCATTAGGATTGCACAATAACCTGTATATATATATATATATATATATATATATATTTCCGAGGAACACGACACTTTCTTGCATGTATTGACTGGTATAAACGATGTTGTGCTGTACGTACGGGTGCCTCTTGCGTCACCTCGGACCCAAAGCCGGTGAACTTGACTGTGCCGAAGCATGATGCCTCGATTTGTGCCGTGTGACGTTCGAAGTCCCATGGAACTGCTGATCCATCGTTGACGTCGGGCAGGTCCACAGCAACAGCTACGTGATCTCCATGCTTGTCCAACTCTCGTCCACAGAAGCACATATCTCTGAAATTTTAAACGACGTAGAATACAACTTCACATGTCTGGATAATCGAGACTAATTCGACAAATTCCAGCATCCCATGATGTCACGATACTCGATCATCAGCTGGTGATGTTATGGCACTGATGTGTTAATATAAACATTAAATATACTCTACCGATCTACGCTTGGTGATTTGTCTATACTGTTATTACTATCCACTCTCCTCGCAACTTTTAGGGAAGATGTTTTCTAGCTCCTTTTGTAAAGAGTAGATCCCGTACAAAGTGGTTTCATCTTCACGAACTCATAGAGTACAAATAATATCATATGCAAAATGTGTTGAGTTTGCTTCAAGTGTAACTGATTGGGTCACATCTCCCATTATTCTAAATTTGCACAATTTTTGCCACATCTCTTTTCTTCGTCTTACAAAGAATTTACAGGACATAAATAGCACAATTCATCCAAAACTGTCAACTATAAGTTGTTGTAAGACGACACAGTAAATCAGTTTAGTATATATTGCCTGCCTGTGTTAAAATACGCATACAATTATGTAGCCATACGTTCAACTGAATATACTTTTGCTCCTGTAGTTCAGTGACATCTGTCACTCACCCTGTAGCAGTGTCATCACTGATGAACCGACAACAAGTGCGATGTTTGACATGTGTCCGAATATAGCCGGATATGTCTTTCTGTAACAGAAACCCCTCTCGGTGGGTGTGTGTGTGTGTGGGGTGCACATCTAGACAGTTGTATATTATCTCATTAGGAACCCCGTCCTCAACTTGCGTTGTATTCTAGAAACTGGTGTAATTATGCATAATACATAAACTGTACAGAGGTATTGTACCGTTAATACGTATCCTACATACATAATCATAGCGTATACATTCACGGCACAGTGTTTATTATCTTTCCACTGAACTATATCATGTTTACTTCCAGTACATTGGAACCATGACCTATGGACCTATCGGATACCACGGTGTAGAACAGTTGGTTATGAAGACTGCGCAGACCGGGGTGATAGCTACAAAGGAGAATCTCACCCTACTGAGTGCAACGACCAGCTCCGATATGTTGCTCTCGAACTTAGTGCTAAGGGTGAAGTCGATTGTGCAGGGGAAATTCATGAACACGTAGTGTAACCAGCCGTCCGGGGTGTAGCCTTCCTCAGCGATGATGGGTACGATGTTCACGGCGGATTTCTGACGACACGCCAGCGTCACGGCATACGTCGCCTCTGTTGATACACACAGTATATGACGTGCAATTAACACACACTGTTATTTCGCATGCCAAACAATCAATTATGTTACTTCATCTAGACGTGAAGGTTAAGCAAATAACAATAATATACGCGAACTATAAAATGCGTCACCCACCTTGGCGACATTTCAGCGAGTCCTGGTACTTGCGCGATGCTGCAATGAGCACGCCGCAAGGAGAGACGTCATTGGCGTACAACTGGGCGAACAGAGACGGCTCGTTGGCTGCGCGAACGAAAAATGCCATCGTTCAGTTAGATTACTTAGTCATGAAGCTGTATTCACACAGACTTAGGACTATTAGGTAAAGTGGACAGCCTATTCGGCTTACTTGTCCATTTTAAGTCACATTATTCAGGCAATAGAATTACGTTATACAACTAGCCGTGGTAATATACACTCGACTTTCACAAACGTATGTTTAAACGTAATCAAAATAATGTTAAAAAAGAAAGTATGGCTACAGCTTTACTTGGAAATAAAAGTACGGATTTCTGGAAATAAGTTGGTAAAGTTACAAAGAACATTACTATGCTACCCAACATGGTTGATGAAGTAACAGGTGGCGAAAATATTTCTATACTATTTGCTACTAAGTATGATGACTTATATAATTCAGTAGCGTATAATGAAGAGGATATGGCGTCATTTTTACAAAATATACATATTACTGTAGATGCACAATGTAATGACTCTGAAAATATTGTTACTATTGATGATGTTTTGAATAGTATTAACCACGTTAAAAGTACCAAATGTGATTGATATGGGTTGGTATATACCGATCATTGTATTCATGCTCCTCACAAACTACATGTTTTTCTATCTTATTTATTGACATCAGTGACGTATGATTGCGTTATAATGATAAAATGTGCTGATGCTTTTGAAACAAGTGATTTACAGTTTGGTTCCAAACCTCAGAGAACTACAGCTAAATGTGCATTTGCATTATTGGAGACTGTGAACTATTTCCAGCAGAATAAATGTGATGTTTATATGTTATTCCTAGATGCTACTAAAGCATTTGATAAAGTAAATTATGTTAAACGTTTTATTTACTGATGGATCGAGGAATGAATCCCCTTCTTATCAGATGTTTACTTTATATGTACACTAATCAACATTTAAATGTATCATGGAACAATTCCATGTCATTGTATTTCTCCACTACCAATGGAGTGAAGCAGGGTGGGGCGCTGTCCCCCGTTTTATTCACTATCTATATTGATGAAATGTTAACAAGACTATGCATGTCTGGATTCGGTTGTATGATTGGTCATGAGTACTATGGTGCAGTTGGCTAGTCTGATGATATATCTCTAGTAGCTCCATCAATATATGCACTGAACAAAATGCGTGATATATGTCTAGAATTTTCATATGAATATGATTTACAATTTAACCCGTCAAAATGTCAACTTATTAAATATGGAAGTAGTACCGATGACGCACAAGCGAAACAGAGGGTTGCATGTAGGCCACGTTATTGGTCCTGGCCCTCACCAGGCTATGGTTAAAGATATGTGTCATGATTTTATATGTCGTGTAAATGCATTGATCTGCTAATTTGGGGTTTTGTAATATAAGCACAAAACGTCAATTATGCATGCCGTACTGTACATCTTCCTATGGTGTATGTCTGTGGAACTTACAAGAAAATGTGTTGAGGAGTGGCGCAAAAGTATCAGAAAACTGTTCAATCTACCAGTTTGCACTCAGTGAAATATGGTGCCACTTTAAGCAGATTGTTTACCAATCCAAATTCAGATTATGATTCAAATGTTGCGATTTATGCAGAGTTGTTTAAAATGCAATAACACCAGTTTGAAAATGCTCTCTCATCTAGCCCTTTAAGGTAGTGGCTGACATATGTCTAAAAGCTTCAACTACATATTGTTCAAACTCAAACTTGATTCCTTGACTTTCTGCAGTATGAAATCAAACAACTTTTATGAAATGGTTCAAGACCACTACCAGGAGGGGCTGGACGAGCAACTAATACGCAGTGTCATTTACAAAAGATGGGTTGGAGATATAGATAATGGGTGCAGCGCTTTTTTATGCATAGACGAGTTGCGCTTAATGCTTGCTGTTTTATGTACACAGTAGTTTATATACACTATTTTACTCGATTTTATACAATTTTTCGTACGAATAAATATATTATTATTAACATAAAATTCTCAGAACGAGGCTGCCGTGCGTTATCTGGATGGATATATCACGGTAATAAAGCTACCTGATTGGTCTAGAGCATTTTACCGTGATATACACTGTATCAACCCAGATAACACACGTTTGAATTATTTCGAACGCGACCGAGTACGCGCGTTGGGATAAACACGCGATTGTTTTCTGTGAATTTTGTGATTTACGTAATCTGCATCAAACGTCCGCATCAGTTCCTTCGAACGGTAAGAATGCTTCGTGAAACCGACCCAGCAGCATATTTACAAATGTAGGAAGTGAAAACGTATGCTCAAATGTTAATTCACCATTATGTTAACGGGAATAACATACTGTTTATTGATGTCACTCGAATGTCACCAGCCATATAACATTACTTGTTATCTGGCTCATAAGACATAACACTCTCGTGACATCAACAAACAGTGTATTATTCCCTAATTATTTATACAATAGAAATTAGACCGGCTACCGCATTAACGAGCTCACACAGTCTTTATGCAGCCTAACTTCAGACCCGTCTAAAGTTAAACCGCCTAAACTCATATGTGTGAACGCAGCGTAAATATCGCATCCTTTTACACAGTGAGTTATTGTTACAAGGATATACGCGTAATCGCGGCATGTTTCACGACTATTATGAAGTTAATATTTTAATAGTGTGAACGAAGAACGAAGAACGACAAACTCACGGCTGTTGTTCTCGTTTTTGCACACGTAAAACCCGGCTGATTCCAGTTTGGCCCCAATCTCTAGAACCAACATCTCGGTACTCTTCTCGTAGCTGATGAACACTTTCTTCTCCTCTGCAAACATTACCGCACGGTAATCTAGATCAACGCGCAACCAACGATTGCATAGATACACATTGTGTGTGTGTGTGTGCGTGCGTGCGTGCGTGCGTGGGTGCGTGGGTGCGTGCGTGCGTGCGTGTTATATAGCGCGGTATCTGGTCCTTAGGACCTATCAATGTATGTGCATGCGTGCGTGCGTGCGTGCGTGCGTGCGTGCGTGCGTGCGTGCGTACGTGCGTGCGTGCGTGCGTGTAATAAAGCATTTATATTTGCCCGTACTTATGAGGTTGTGTAGCGCCACTCTGCCCATGCTGACGGTCAGCTGTCGGCCGCCTCCCTCGACGTTGTGTAGCGCCATCAGAGCGACCTGTCTCAGTGGTTCGCCCGATGCCAGATCGTGAAGCGCTATGAGAACACAATGTTACTGGCGTTGTATCTTCAATGGCGATGATTTAACGAACTCGGCTATCTATCCCATACACCCATCGCTGCTAAGGAAGCATGTTTCATTGAAATATTAAATGAATAAGTGACTATACCATGGGAAGTTATTCACGCGAATGAGAACTAGACAACCAATGATTAGCTCGCTGTGACATTCTCTCAGTGAATGATATTTATGTACAATGGTTGGCGAAAGGCACCAAAAGCTGTAAAAAAGGGTCTTTGTTATTTTAGGTAACATCATACATATTTTACTGCGCCAATGAATGCCTCTCCTAAATAAGCCACTGCGTTGACACGGCAGAAAACCAACTTTAACTATTCAAACAAAGTTAACGAAATGAAAGTTTGCTTTTTGGAAAGGTCATCGAAAGTATTACAAACATGTGAAAAAAAATTACTTAATATATGTGCATCTCTTATATGTCGCATAAGACGGATCACTTTGGCTTTCATCTGACTAAACTCAGAACCAGCAATTGAAAATGTCACCTGTCAAAGTAGGCCTACCAACCTGCCAAACAACCTTTCTCCTCGGCGATATCATCTCTATTTGTGAACGATAGTTCCCACACGCCTTCTGCTGCCAATCGCTGTTCAGTAGGAGAATCCGAGCGCATTAGTCTGGTGTACAAATGCAGTATATTGTTTTTTACCAGGCATTTCTTGTTGGCGTCGTTGACGGCGAGTTTGTTGATGCCAGAGAGCAGTTTCTGTACACTGAAGCCATACGACCGAGCCATCGGCTTTTCGCACACGTCTCGCAGCATCTGAACAACGAAGGCGATGTTCTCGTTGTTCGTGTTGAATTTCTTGTTTTCGTTTTCGGGGATGATGTGTGCGAGAAGGAAGTTGACGACGCATCTCTCCGAGACGTTCTTCAATGCGCAGAACCGCAGCAGTGTGTCGATTGCCCCGGCCTTCCGATACACCGAGCTCGCCTCTCTGCACATCTTCACGATGTTGTAAAGTATAGACAACAGGGGACGAATGCACTTTTTGACCACGAACATGGGAAGTTGAGAAGGGCTATGGAATCGCACGTCGTCGAGATAGGTGAAGAAGTCCGCAGCTAACCCAACCATAAGAACCTTCTGACACATCACCTCCGACTTGTCGGTGCCGGTCCACAGTGCATTGCCGATCAGTTGCATGTTGGTCATGGTGGCTGACTTGTCAAACGTCGGTGAAACGGAAAAGGCGTAGAAACACTGTGGATATATAATATGGAAGAGCTCGGGGAGGTGAGCCTCCAAAGCTTTCAGGCAGGCCCTGCCAAATTCCGTGTTCATGTCGGAAACTGCATCGACGCAGTCGAAAATGTACTGCAAATCTTGAGTGATGTTATTTGTCGTGTAGTCGTCTAATTTCAGCAGATTTAACAGCGTTGCCGATATACGTTGGGGAGATATATCACTAGGTTGCGTCTTTCGTATCAAAGATACTCTTTCCGATGTGTAGTCACTGTTGGTCGACCATTCATCCTCATTACTCGAGCTGTCGTTATCCGACTCAGTGGAAGTGCGGTAAGTGACGCGTCTATCAAAAGACATAAGTAAACACAAGTTTGCATCTTCGTGGCCAGACATTCCACCGCGTTGTCCGACAGTGTCCGACATCGCTATATGTATTCCTGGCACAGAAACTGTAAAACAAACAAAAACATATGGAAAATCCAGGGAAGTGTAGACACGAAATCTAGAAATGCCATAGTTGATCCGTAAATGATATATCGTGAACAAGAATCATTACCTTTGTTTTTTCGCCCTGGTGATTCATATTTCCTGTGTTAACTTCATCCCGTTTACCCATTATCTACCTTCTAGTCACCCTTCCTTTCACCCATGTATCACCCTCCATATCACCACATTCTCTCAATCACTATCATCCTATTCTCTTCCAACTTGTCAATCTAGTCTACCCCCACATGTCGTCCTAACCTCTCTCTACCTGTCTCCACATTCTCTCCATGGTACTCTATTATCTCCTATCTGTCAACTTATTATCTCTCTCCCTGCCACCCAAATTATCCCCTTTCTGAACTTCCCCTAATATCTAAAACATACGCGCACGCACGTACGCACGCACGCACGCACGCACGCACGCACTCTGCATATGATATGATTGTATATTTGTAGGCCCCTATACACATGTGTGACTCCATCTACTGATCATAGTTGTAGACACAGCATTATTCCCATACATGTTCAACGATGGACCTAGGATTTAACCGGGACCGGGTGGGGCTCGCGTGCATGGTTTTTATATATCGTGGACAGATAAGCCTACAGTAGGTTAGTCTCGCTTATCCGACTCTCGCTCGCCTTCGTGAATTCGCCGAGAAGAGAGTCTGGCCTCACACTAACCTCGATTATCCAGACTCCGCGTAGGGGCGCCACCGTTTGTAGCACACATTCGCTTGGAAGCAGAGTGGGGTTCTCATTGTGAAGAAAATTATGTATGCATCCAGATTCTGGGCACATTCATAAGTAGCTAATTAAGATTTCATTCGGATATTTGGCTAATTCATAAAATAGGACTGCACTTTTATAAGTTTATACGATGCAATTCGAATTAACATTAAACTGTGATTATATTGACACAACTGTCCCACTGAAAAGTTAAATCACGCAAAAAATGTTTAGTGTAACACCTCGATACTGACGCCGGTTGACTGCTGGCGCTTCACGGGAACGGCTACACAAAATGGTGTGGTGACAGTGGGTAACAACGAGACCACACCTCTGCATCTAGACTCTCTTCTCGGTGAATTCACAGAGTCGAGCGAGAGCCAGATAAGCGAGAATAGCTTCACACGCGTGGTCTCGTTGTTACCCACTGTCACCACTCCATTTTGTGTACGCGTTCCCGTGATACGCCAACAGCCAATCAGCGTCATTATCGAGAGTCTACACTAAACATTATTTTCGCCTGATTTAACTGTTGTGTCAATAGGACCATATAATCACAGTTTAAATGGCACCACAGCATGGAGTCTAGATAATCGAGGCTAATAGGGGTTCGGACAAAAAACAGAGACTATTGATGTATGCAGTGTCCCTGCTGTACGTAAGATACGTAGGACTAGGTGTCTTCGACCTTAGGCTTAGCAAAGCTCCAGTTTGAAAACTATACACACAGTGTATTCGTTTTAGAAGGCGTTATGTCTACATGTATATAGAGGTATACGGCCAAATTAATTTATCGTACAGAAAGAGCGTTTTGCACTATGACAAACATGTCTATTTGATAGAAAGTTCACTGACCACAATCACTGTTGCCGGTCTCGTCTACTGCGTTATCCGCTCGCGTGTCCACTTCGGAGCTCGGTGCAACGCAACTAACACACAACGAATAGTTGACTATTAAAAAACAACTCTAGCTCCGCGATGGAGCAGCCACTCCCCCGATAGCCGCTGCATTTGCATCCGGATCTACGGCGCGGCGTAGGCCGCCCATCCTGGTTTACAAGTGCAAAGTTTACATCGAAACCGGATCTGTATGTTTACATCCGTGAGTGTGGCGTAAGTTATGCACCTGATTCCTGATGTTTAACATGTATCGTAATCAACCAGGCACAGCCGTCCATGCAACAAACATGGCGCAATCGTGTGGGTAGGGTAGGGTATTAGACTCTGTGCTCGATACGGAATCAGTGTCAGACCTTTTGTAAAGCCCCCCCCCAAAAAAAACGATAATTTTAACAATATAAAAGGTTAAGAACTGATAAAAGACAATGTCAGTGATCTATGTGATGATTATTTATTTGTCGTTAACAAATGTAAATGCAGTTGAATGCGCATTCGAATGTTAAGCATTTGAAATCATGATTTTTTTCTGCAGTTTTACAAACTTATTGATCCGTAACGATCGCGACTTCATTAAATGCAGGATCACACGGGCTACAGTGCTGTTGCACTGATAGATGCATGGCTCCACCCCGAAACGTAAATAAAGCAAGTTTCACTTTACCCCGCTGGTTCATTTTGCCCTGGCCTGCACTACGTATGCTTGCGGGGGGGGGCTGATATAAATAATGATGTTTATAAATAGACACACGTTATCAACACGAGCGGTTTTTATATCACTGTCATATGGCTATGTATGCACACACTCACGCACACACGCACTCACGCACGCACGCACGCACGCACGAACGCACGCACGCACGCACGCACGCACGCACGCACGCACGCACGCACGCACGCACACACACACACACACACACACACACACACACACACACACACACACACACACACATACACGTGTGCGTGCGTCCGTCCGTCCGTGCGTGAGTGCGTTAGATGGCTCTACCATGTCTTACACCGAGGCACTTAAGTAGGTTGAATTGGTACAGGGGAAAACATTCCAACAATATACCATCCTCATGTTCGTCCGTCGAGTCGACGAGGACCACTCTAGTCATCTGGGGGTAGTTGGGGTTGGATCTGGTGAGTGCGCAGATGGCTGACAAGGCCAATCCGTGCACGGAAGGTACGTTGGCAGTTGGGACAGGGGATGAGGGGGACGTCATCTTGAGGATTGCTGGCTCGGGCTTTCCTGGCTTGCTTCCTTTGCTCTGGTGCAGCGGTCATGTTGGCCTCGCGTGTCTTGGAGCCTTTGTGCACGGAGGAACGCCACTTGACCTGGTCCATGGCGGTTTGTTCCCAGGAGTCGGGGGTGATGGCAAACGCGTTCAGGGATGATTTTAGAGTGTCTTTAACGCCCTCTTCTGGCCTCCATGGGACCGCTTTCCTTGCTGTAGTTCGCCATAGAAGAGCCTTTTGGGAGCCGATGGTCTGGCATGCCGGCTACATGTCCTGCCTAGCATAGCTGGGACTGCATTAGGATGGTATAGATGCTGGGCAGGTCTGCTTGGGCAAGTACCGCAATGTCTGGAATCATGTCCTGCCACTTGATGTTGAAGAGTTTCCGGAGGCACGTTGTGTGGAAGTGGTTCAGCTTCTTGGCATGGCGTTGGTACACTGTCCATGTTTCACATGCGTAGAGTGTAGGGGAGCACCATTGTCCTGTACAGGGGAAAACATTCCAACAGTATACCATCCTACATACCGCAAGACCAGGGAATCCACTTCGCTTTTCTAGTAAATCTTTCTTGATTACTGTATGCTCTAAATAAAATAAATTGCAAAATAGGAACTATTTCGTTGGTTAACACTGGCTTAATTAGTAATACTATTTCCAAATAATTAGAGATGAATCCAGTTGTGTAGAGATCTTAATAATTGTTTGGGATATCTCGGAATAATTACACATTTATTTGGAAAGACCTCTAAATCATGAGTTAATTTCAATTATACTGGCCATATATCCACTCTTGAGTCTTGCTGTGAGCCCGCGGTCTAGCCAAGTTCGCATTTCCGACATATTGTTGGGGAAATCATTCCACAACACACCGCAACGTTTTCCGCAATTTTCCTGGGTAGACGCGCTCCCACTTTCAGGAAAACAGGTATTAAACTTGGTATTCGAGTACACAGTGAAGAACAACGTATACTCTCTGTTATTGTGTGTTATTGCATATATACACGTTTAATTGTATCATTGCATGCATAAAGGCATTAGTGATTAGGTCATCATGATAAACATACTCATAACTGTTTAACTTTAAATCAAGACAAGTTGAAGTTAGGCTAATTTTAACTTCGCCTCGGTTTTGCATTTCGAACAGACTATTGTGTTGCAGAATACATGCTTAGCCTTAGACGTAAATTTTTTATTCGATCAACATGCTAAAAATATTTAATATTCAGTTACTATAGCGGGGATAGATACAATGTGAGCGATAATTGAGGTTATACAGTCACAGTCTCAATTTACAGGCTACGTGAAATGTTGCCACCGTTTGTCGCACACAGGATAGCGTGAACAATAGTGTGTACTCCAGTCCACACACGTCGCTTGATCAAGCATCCATTGGCATTGTGACAAATATGATTGATTACCCGGAATCTGGGTGACCAGTGAAATTGATGCTCAAGCATACTCATCAAACACATATTTAACGTAAACCTTTATTTTAATACTATTAATAGTTTATACTAAGTCTAAGCATTCGAACCAACTTATAACTTCGATTACATTGACCTGTCACGTGCAATAAAATTAATATTTAGCAATGATTTTGTTTTCCGTATCACCACCAGCTTGACATGTCACCAGTGGTATTGCTGTCAAGGAGTGGTCTCGTTGACTTTCCAGCACATCGTTTCAATGGATTGAACAAACAGAACTCAATCAATTGAAAGACCTGCAACTAATGATGTTAGGCTCGACAGCCGAACAGATCCAGGGGCTTATACCAACTCTTCTAAGTTTGTCTCAGTTGGCAGCTAGCTTGCACACTATTGACCAAAAGTGTTAAAAACATCCTATCCTTGAGCTAATAATTAACTGTCCACCAAGCAGCAGCTGAGCAGTATTGGTCTACTATGGGATAATCGGACTGTGTTATATGACAGTGACATTGTTTTTTTTGTTTCATTCCAATGAATATATGAAACATCTACATCCGACTGGAATTGCGTGAGGTTAATTTAATTGGTAAATTTATTTATGAGTTAATTGTAATTTAATTAATTATGCACCCATCAGTTAATTTGAATCTATGTAAGTGATTAAGTATGTCAAATGTTTAATCAAAAGAAAATACCTGTAGTTCCGATGGAAAATGTAATAGTAATAGCTTGAAATGTAATAGTAATATATTACATTGCCTTCAGCATATAATAGAAATAGAAAGGAAACTAAGGAATAGTAATATATTACATTGCAATATAACAGACCCCTGGCCTGCAGTTGATGACATCATTTATCTTTATTTGTTTTTTTGTTTTAGTATGATGTTAACTGAGAGGTGACTTATACATCTACAAGCTCCATGGCTAAGGTACGAAAATTTACTGGTACTTTACATAAAAATTTAACTTTTCACTTGTTTAATTTCTAATTAATCGCACTAACTGTAGATACACTGTTTGTGCATGATATATCCTGTCTTATGGAAGCACCATTTTATATTTAGAACTGAAGATGTTTATGTAGTGAAGCAATCTTCCCATTCTGGTGAGGTAGACATTTTAGACCATTGTAGTGTTGTACGAGTGGAATCATCAAACTGTGCTGAGCACGTTGACTTTGCTGCAGTCCAAGGACACCAAGGCAGTTGCCCCCTCTGGCAAGCGACCCCGGGGAAGACCCAGAAAGTTTCACTCCGTTGAAGAACAGAAGTCTAGTGTGCATGCCAGTGGGGTGAACCATGGGGTGTCCGGTGTGGCCCCTGCTGTTGACCATGGCGGGGGTGGAGATGGCGACAGAAGGGTGGGAAAGGTGAAAGGAATGTCAAAAGAGGAGGACCTTCTCAAGGACATTCTGCTTGGCAACAGCAGTGACAACCAGGAGAGTGGACAGGTAAGCAGCCCAGGTTACACAGGTCTTTGCATTTAAGCAGTGGATAAACCATGATGGGTAATTGGTTTGGTGCCTGTCACCAATTGCGATGATACACAAGAAATGCTGTATAATTTTTTAACAACACATGGTTCTAGACTTATATTTTTTTGTGTTTTGTGTGTGCACATTTTGCCGAGTAAACTATATATTTCTGGACAGGGGAGACAATTTTCTGTTTGATTTTGGATACAAGGTAATACAACATGACTCACACTAACGTGCACTTTGACTGTCATCTGGTACGAATGGTATTGAATGGTAAACATACAACATTTTGGTATTGGGTTACGTTTTCTGGTTTTATTTTGCACTCAAATGCATGGAAATAATTGACATAACAACAACCGAACGAGTCTCTCTTTGTAATATTTAACCCCTTGGCTAATTTTCATCAATGAGGTTGCCTGCTGCCAAGTAGCAATAGATGTTGCAATATGGAATCGGAGAAATCAGCTGCATGACACTTCATTATAAAATGGGCTATATCAGTTCACTGGCACTGAAACAGTTATGGTCTACTTTCCTCACAGCATGTATCCTAGGTGGGATAACACTTCATACAATTTTCTTCACTCACTAGTTGCCTCTGTTCATCCAGCAATATAAATAGAAACCTCTGTAAATAGTATGTGATGTGTTCTTGGTGGGTCACTTTCATACTGGCTCGGCCTGAACTAACCAATGATGTGTTGCTCAGACTAACATGCTCCATTGCGGTCATGAATGTGTGATTGTAACTGGCAGTTGCTTGATTTACTTTACATATTTACATGTAATGTTCATATGTATCTGGGTTCTTTTGAGTTACATATTATGTCATGTCACACATTTGTGTTCCAATGAAACTTGGGTCACATTGAAGATTTGGCACTGAGTGACACTTCTGTGTGGCCAGTGCAGTTTCTAGTCTAGAGGTATATGTGTCTAGTTGAATTGTTCGCACTACTACTTACAGGTGATTCAAGTATGTTGGAAATATATACATTTGTTGATGTTGTTGGATGTTCTACCTACTTGCAACAAGAACGTTTGTATGAGTGTGTTGCAGGTGTACACGTGTGTTGCTGCAGCTGTGTCGATACGCCTGTTGTCTCACGCAGTCGGCGGGGTGTGTGAAATAAGACGCCACCTAAAGCGAGTATGCAACGTAAGAGTGAGTGAGGCAACAACAGACGTCTGTATTCTTCATGGATCATGGCTCAACATCGCCAAGGCAAAACTCTTTATCAGCCAGGTTTGTTCATTCATTTACTCAACGCTTTTATATCTGTCGGCAAAAACTAATTGTTCTGCCTGTACAAGTTCTTACTGAAACAACATTGAGATTTGTTTAGTTTTGTGTGTAAACCGTTTTGTTGTTGTTGCTGTATTTATATGTATTATTTATGTAACAATGCCTGTAATAAAACATTGTTGGGTTTTTCATTGGTGTTTGTCACATCATGTGTAGTTATTGCTATTTGTATTTGGCAGTGCTTGCAACGGCAGGGTGCTGGTAACATGGAACGATTGGAGGGGCAAGGTACAAACAATACCCCTGGCACAAACATCAAGGAGGAGCTGGGTACTGGCACCTCCCCTGACCTACAGATCATTGAGAGGCAGGATAGAGTTAACACCCCTGACACAGAGATCATTGAGGGGCAGGGTAAAGTCAACTCCCCTGCCAGTCAGTCCATGGAGGGTGCTGGTGACACTTGTGGCACAAGGCACAAAAGACCCGCGTGTTCACCTGCAGAGGACGCTCCGTCAGTGAAGCGTGATGCTGGCAATGTCTTCAGACAGTTGACTGACAATAACTGTGTGACAGAAGAAATAACTCCTCCAATTGGGGATGTGACAGTGAAACGTAGCACGAGGACACGCAGGCCAACCTTTAGTTCATCTGAGTGGGCCACACCGCACGGCAGTCCACGCAGAGGTTCCAAGGAGGGCGAGAAAACAAATAAGTCAAAGTGTAGGACAGCCCTCTCCAGTCAGTCTATCCGTGGTTCTCGGTCAAGGAAGCAGTCTGAAGACCCTCTACTGAGAGACCCAACGCAGCAGAACGGTTGTGTCAGTGATGTAGGAACAGCAGGCAATGGGCATCTCGACCTCAAACAAGAACCTGATGTTCCGAGTGAGAGGCCCACAATGAAAGAGGAGACAGATCCTCATGAGGGAGTCATCAAACACGACATTGAAACTAGTCAAGACGCAACACATACTGGCATTCTGCCAAATAGTATCAGCAGTGAGATAATACAAACAGTGGCTAGCAGAGAGGGGAGTCTGGCAGGTGGTAGCACAGAGACAGTTGGAGTAAACGTCAGTCCTGAGGCTACCCTAGCAAGTGACAGAACCAACAAAAGTGAAGCTGATACTCCCATCTCACACAGTGATGACTCAGGTAAGGCCAACTCAGTTACACTTACATAATTATATTAGTATACTGTATACACATATGATTCTGTTTCATTTGAAACAAATATTATTTAATCTATATGGGATCAAAAATAAACATCTGGTTTGTGAGAAGGGTATATCAGCCATGTATTTCGACCATTTCAGCAATGAACTGGAGTGAAGTAATGTTGCCTACGTAGTGTCTGTGTATCATATAAATGATAATTTGTACATTGTCCATTACATAGTGGCCTGTGTACATATTGTACATTGTTTGCCATTACAGAGCGTGTGTTGAACTGTGTTCATTACACAGCAACCTGTACATTCTTTGTACATTGTTTGCCTATGAAATAGTGGCCTGTGTATACATTGAACTGTGCGTGTCCATTACAGAGCAGCCTGTGTACACATTGAATTGTGCTTGTCCATTACATAGCGATCTGTGTATACATTGAACTGTACTTGTCCATTACAGAGCGGCCTGTGTACACATTAAACTGTGCTTGTCCATTACAGAGCGGCCTGTGTACACATTAAACTGTGCTTGTCCATTACAGAGTGGCCTGTGTTCACATTGAACTGTGCTTGTCCATTACAGACCGGCCTGTTTCAAATGGCCAGAAGTGTGAAGTGTTCAGCACGGTGTGTGAGATCTGTGGTTTCAAGTCAGCAACTGCTCAAGGACTCGTCAATCACAAAGGTAGCAATAGTTATTGGAACAGGTCACATGCCAGTTATTGTCTTGGTGAAAATCCCAGTTCATTAAATTACTAACAGTCTGATACGGAATAAGTAATATCCTTTCAGACGCATTTTGCCAACAGATTTAGCTTAATTAGTATCAACTTCGACATGCTAGTTCATTTGTGCAAATGTGTTATTTGGTTTTGCTCGAATCATCGGACAAACTAATGAATTATTTTCGACTGGGCCTAGTAGCAAAAAATTACAAAAGTGGTTTATATACTATTACATAATGCTATTCATTCTTACCAGTGTATCCGAACTAATGATCAAAGTCATTTCTCTTTCCATAAAACGATTGTGCCTTCACACACTGCATATAGTGCTGGCCTGTCACATCAGAACAAGTTGTCTGTTTTGCAGGTAACTACCACAGTGTCGTCATGTACGAGTGCGACATCTGCTTCCGTCGATTTGGTTACAAGAATGTTCGTGACCGTCACCGTGGCAGCCACTTACACGATGATGGCACTCTCAAGGAATCAGCCCTCATTGTCCACCAGATGGCTCTGAAGAAGCAGTGTCGAATTGAGAATCTCTCACCAGAACTACTGTGTGGAGCTGCAGGTGCTGTTTGTGTGAATGCTGGTGTGGAGGAGAACGGTTCAACGAAACTGGTGGAACATCTACTGGATTGGGAGAGAAAAGGGGAGAGAGAGGAGGGGCTTGTGGGCAAACCCCCCAAGAATGCTGACAACAAAACTGAAGACCATTGCTTAGGGAGTGAAGTTAAGGAACAGCTGCAAGAAGTCGATATCCCTAGGGATGGAGCAGGGGGAAAGGAACTAAAGACCGATGCTTTGCAAGAGAACGTGGAACTTTCTTCTGTCTGCGGGAGTGGACAAACAGGTAGGGTAGTGTTGATTGGTCCTTTAAATGTGAGCAGAGTTGATAAATACTTCAAATGCAATATTGCGCTGATGGTATAACTTTCGCAGTGTACCACATTACTTAATGGAGAATCTGAAGTAGTTTTGAAAAGATAGACTTTATTAACAACAACAGTCCCTTGAATAAGTGATTCTTTATTAGTTTGCATTAAATTGTTGCCTTATGTTCCATGTTGTATCTGATCTAACACGGGTGGTTGTACTTCAGTTGACATTCACGGTAACCTATGCCCAGCTGTAGTGAGTCGTGTGTTTGCAGGGAGTCAGCCGCGACTGTACGAATGTGAACTGTGCGGCGCCCGCCTCACGCAAGCCTACTACCTGAAGAAGCACTACGAGGCCGTACATTACTCAGGCCGACAGCGTAAGAAGACGGACAGTGTTCGCAATCAGCTGGGACGACGCAACGACACCGCCTACGCGTGTCCTCACTGTACGTTCGTGTGCTACCGAATCCAGAACTTCACGCGCCACGTCGACAGTCACCGCCAGCCGGCGCTGCACCACTGTCAGCTGTGCAACTACAGCAACAAGCTGCGCGGTGAGGTGGCCCGACACATGCGCAATGCACACGGCGAGAAAAAATTCAAATGTCACCTGTGCGGCTGTGTGTTCCGCACTCAGATCCTCCTCAACTGCCACGTGAAGCAGAAACACGAGAAGTCGCGACGGACGGTCTGCGAGATCTGTGGCAAAGTGTTGATGACGCGCAAGAGCTACTACAAGCACAAGGAACTGTACCACGGCGACGAGGCGGTCGTCGGCAAGGTGATGTGTCAGACGTGCGGCCGCGTGCTTAACTCGCAGAAGCTGTACGACGCCCACTGGCGGAAGTGCCACGGCGAGGACGCTAACAACGAGGAGGAGCGCGAGATCGGGCAAGCCCTGCAGATCCTCAGCAACGGACACTTCCAGTGCCGGCACTGCCTGTACAAGAACGCCGTGGCGCGGGAAGTGCGCAGACACATCATTCGTGTGCACGCCGAGAAGAAGTTCAAGTGCGATCATTGCAGCGCGGCTTTCCCGCGCCAGAGCTTCCTCAACAAACACGTGCGCATACAGCACCAGGGGGCGGAGAAGGCTCAGTGCGGCCAGTGTAAGAAGGTCTTCAAGAACTACGTCAACCTGAAGGCGCACATGAACCGCATCCACCTGGAGGACAAGCCGTACCAGTGTAGCGTTTGTCTGCGAGCGTTCTTTGACAAACGCACCCTTGTCATGCACATGTAAGTTGACGTGGAATCTCCTATCTAGTTGTCGGAGCGCCTTAATAGGGGTTTACGCATGTGTGATATCACCGAAGGTACAAGGCGGTGGCTTCAAAATAAGTTATATTTCATCACCACAATGTGCTGCAGCGTCGTAGCTTTTACACGGAACGACCAAACTACAATGTGACACTATCGGCTCGTTGCGGCGACGATTTTGCCTCGTGTAAACGTGGCTTTAGCTGCTTTTGCAATTTTTGTTATATTGTCCTCGTTCGTTCCTTGGTAGCTCTACAAAACTGGACATGGGTTTGTGTTAAAAACTACTAAAACCTATACTGTTACTGTCTTACAACTCAAGCGGGAAGACCGCAGTACTCTTTAACCGGAGAGAAACCAAATAAAAAGGACGATTTATTGTGGAGAGAGGACAATTAATTGTGAAGTGTATAAATATTGCAGGGATCTACATCGGCCTGAAGATGAGCGAGACTGGAAGTTCGAGTGTAAGCCGTGTGGCCGCCACTTCCGTTTCAAGTGTAACTACGAATACCACATGCAGGTGGGCATTTATACTTGTTGACACTCTGTTTTCTAACTGTCTGTAGCCATAAGTCTCTCGTCACGGTTAGGAGCAACGAAAGGACCATTGTTTGTATGGTAAATATTTGTCACTTGTTATAAGCTTTCAAAATTGTTCAGACCAGTGCTTCTTTGTGTCTGACTTGGATTGTGTCCAATCTTAGCTGTGTCATATCTTGGTAATTGTGCCGTTAATACGTCCTATCTTGTTGACACAAATAACGAGTGTCTTGTGTCCCATTTGAGTGAATCTGTCATTAAAATGCATAATGTCCTCTTGGTGACACTGTGATGACATTGAACAGTTGACAGTGAGAGGTATTTGCTGTGATCCTTGTGCTTTGTGTTTGCCTCAGGACCACACCGGACAACGTCCACATGTGTGTGCCACATGCAACAAGGCGTTCAAGACGAAGTCGATGATGGAGACCCACATGACTGTCCATTCTGACGAGCGCCCGTATTCCTGTAGTCAGTGTGGCAAGCGCTTCAAGCTGCAGAAGTATCTCGATGTTCACGTGTTGACCCACGCCTCCGAGAAGGTCTGCTGTGCGGCTTGCGGCAAGATCTTTGGTAAGCCAGACGACCTCAAGAAGCACATCTGTCGGGCGATCCCTGTTGCAGCTACAGGGATCGAGGGAGACTCAACTGGGTTGGGGCTAGTGGGGAGCGCAGGCGAGTTGCGTCAGATCAACATGGAAGAGTTGAGTGTGTTGGGAGACGGAACGACGGTGACGGCCATCTTGGTGGAGCAGCACGAGGGGGACGACAGCGGGGCAAACATCGGAGACTGTCTGGAGGTGACCGACTCCGACACTCACATGGTCATCGAGCAGCAGGCTCTGGTGTGTGAGACAGCGGAAGGCAGCCAACTGTTCCCATTGGCAGACACGGCGGGGGACGAGTCGAGGCTAGACGACACGGCGGTCGCCATGTACATGTGTGGACTGTGTCGCAAGTTGTATGCCACGCAGGAGGAGATCAACGACCACATGCAGGAGCACATCGATGTTGACGTCGAGTGTGAGGGGGACAAGTTGCTGGCTCAGCTTGAAGCCTCATCTGACGACACGGGTGAAGTCCCGGCTGTGACTGTTGAGGAAGTTGGGTTGGACACTACCGGCACTGTCGCCTATATGTGAACCACCACTCATACACTGAGACATTATTGTATAGATTACTTGTTTGTCTCCAAGGCTCTGTTGCTCTGGTGGTCTCTTTCATACCTCTTGGATCTGTACTTTGCAGTTCTATGTATACGGTTGTTTTTGTTCTTGTTAATTAATTTATTGGTAAAACAGTTATTGTAACGTGGACATATTTCGTGTTTATGCTGTGCAGGTTTTAGTGTAATACAATGCATGTTTATGCAGCAGTAAAGGTCTTTCAGTTGTATTTACAATTCCAATGGTAAAACTAGTTGCATATGCTAGAGTAGTGACATAGAGCCATGCAAAACTGGCAGGTTAATTGGAAAGTGATGAATACCTGACATTGCCCAGTGCCGCCGTAAGCCATGTTTGATGATACGATGTCCGATCATGTCGTGCTATTTTTGGTGACGTCCATGATGAGGTGTCTCCAATCAATCGTATGTTTGGTGACGTCCATGATGAGGTGTCTTCAATCAATCATGTATGGTTTGGTGACGTCCATGCTGAAGTGTCTCCAACCAATCATGTATGGTTTGCTTCTCTAAAAAGTCGCTCCTCAGTTCGATTTTTTTGCTCGTCTCATTTCAAATTAATTTTGCGAAAATTCAAACCTACAAAGTACCCAGTACGACGTGCTTGCTCGTTTGTGCACACTGCATCGTATGTAGTTTTGTGAAATCATCAGACAAACTAGTAAATTATTAAATGCTTGATCCAGCGTTTATTGAAGTGAAAATGGAAACGCTGAAAACTCGTGAATTCCGCCCTTCGTGAAGTTTGGGAACTTTGTCGTGTGATCGGCGAGAGGATGGAAGTCACGTCCATGATCAGCCGTTTTGAGCTTTGCCAGAACTAACGACTAAAGTCAATTCTTTCGATGATTTTAAAAAAATACGCACTTTTTTTAGACCGACTGGATATTACTTTTACTATTGTATTCTAACTATTGACACACCACATCAAACCATCGAACCGGATTCGCGATATGCTGAATCAGTCAAGGGCGGAGTTTTAACTCGTCCATTGGCAGTTCTGCTGTTTCCCTATCGCATCGATTCATATCTTGTGGGTTCTTCCGCTTGCCTTCACCCGTTCCTATAATTTTCGGCTTTTGTAACATGTCGCCTTCTATGCGCGTGATGTGATCGAAGTAGGCCTACGACAGCATCTTGTTTGAGATTAATGTCTGTAGTGGGTGGACGTCTTCGAGGGCGAACTTGTTCCAGTATTCTGCTAGCCTAGCGATATCGCCTCTGCGAGGTTGGCACGACAGCATGCGTCCATTGCAATCCTTGGTCAAGCTCTTTCCCAGCTAGCAAAATTGACTGGGACAATGGTGGCTCTAAAAACATGATTGGGTCAATGATAGCTGTTACTGGTTCAACTGACATTGGTTTGCCATAAAAAAAAAACGATTGGGGCAATGGTGGCTGACAACCATTGGCCCAATCAGGTTTTGTTATCTGGGGCCATTAAAGGGCCAACGATGTTTTCATTGGCATGGCCTGGTGTGTAAATTCTCATTGGCCAGTGAAAAAGTCACGTGTGAACTTCATTGGCCCAGTGAGGTCTTGCTAGCTGGGTTAGAAAGTCGTTTCACTGACACGTACATAATGTTGCAAACCAACCACTAGATATTGATATTTGTGCACAACATAACTGTAGTAGTCATTAGATGTGGTCATACCGCTGGCTCCGAATAAATGTTTTGACTGTTACGGACTCATGTTGTGTAGGCGTTTCCGTGAAGCGCGAGCAGCCAATCAGTGTCATTACCGAGATTCTGCACTATATAATTATTTTGCATTATTAAACTTTTCAGTTGTGTCAATATAATCACAGTTTAAAGTTGATTCAAATGCATCGAATATACTGATAACAGTTTACTCTTATTTTATGAAATTAATCTAATTATGCATGCACCAAGAATATGGGTGCATGCACACTGTATTAAATAGTTTAGAAACTTCCATAGGTAGGTAAAGGTAAAGTCATCCCCCAGGCATTACGCCTTAGGAAGCCATGAAGACTTATATGGCCAGTGGTTTCTGTAGTGCGAAGCAACTTAGGGTGCAGTTATACTGACTCTCCTGGACGGGACACTAGTCCATCGCAGGTACCTTCCAAACAGTGTTTGTACTCATTTGCAGCTGAGTAGACTGAGGCAAAAGTAGGGTAAACGAAATTGCCTAAGCTTCGAAAACGAACCCAGTGTGGGTCTTGAACTCACAACCCTCGAATTTAGAGTCCAACACCTTAACCACGGCCGCCCCCTTCCATTTGGTGATGTTATTACACCATTCCTCCGCCCGAGAGTTGCTGGTGGCGTGTTACTGGGAGTGTGAGCCACCTTCTACTGGCTGCACATATCCTCCAATTAATCACGAGTCGGAACAATTGCTTGTGAGAACTGGCGCCGCCAAGAGGTGTCCAAAGTCGGAAATTGCATAATTAGCTTACACGTGTGTTAAGAAGTTGCAACACGAAACAATGAAGATCAGAAGTGCCGCGTTTACCAACTTGTTGGCTGAGCTCGTTTTTCATATGCCGAAAAAAATAGAGACAGTGTGTACCCCCCTCGGGTAAGTGTTTTCCGTTCTTAGAAGTAAGTGTTTTCGGTTCTTAAATGTCCCGATTCCTGTATTCTTCATCCCTGACTGTTCTACACGATTCTTGCAATCTAGGCCATACGTCGTGAGTTTTAGGCAGGCCACTAGATGGCGTGCATGTAGTCTAAGTCTGATCAATGACAAAACTACGTACCGTAGGATTATAGCGTAACTGTGAGGTGAGCAACAAAACTGGGAAAGAAAGTGTCTGTTTAGGGCTAACATAGGAGTGGTTTGTTTTCACAGTTTTTCTTCTCTACAGTTAACGAGTCTACGACAGATGAACGAAATTGCCCCCAGCTTCGAAATGGCAGCAGGTGGACTAGACCACGATAAAAAAGTTGGAAATATGTTTGTAGTTTAGCAGGTGCCAAAGTACGCTTAGTCTATGAGACAATACATTATGTATAACATGAAGCTCCTTGTTTTTATGGCAGAAGCTACAAAATAGGGGAGACCTGGTCTAATTGTGTAAGATAAGATAATATTTATTGCCATGTGTAATCATTTCAGTAATACAATAGAAACATTGGAACGTATAACGATGTTGGGTCGTACTATAACGTATACATGACAATACACTCACATGAAACAAACGGTATGAAACAAACTAATTAACATCATGCACAGTAAATGCACTCTTAAGAATAAAATCTTGACCTTGACTCTTTTGGCACTTAACGATCTCACTTCGTGATTCCTGTTATATCACATAAATAAGTCCAATATAAAGCGAAAGACATAATTATCACTGTCAATGAAAGATATGATTTAGGATTACTGACTTGGGTATAAAATATATAAAATAAATAAATTAGGTATACTCAATGAAAGACAAGTAAGAATGTGATATTTGTGTGTACTGCAGATGGGAAAAAATGTCACGTCTGTTTTGATGGTTACGGGATAAAAACTGTTGCTGAACCTGCTGGTCCTAGTTTTGATGGAGCTGAACCGGCGACTAAATGGAAGGGGCTCGAATAAATCATGGGCAGGATGGGATGGGTCATGAGAGATGAGACCGGCTCTTCTTAACAGGCGCTGCAGATACAGTGATTCGAGACTGGGAAGGGATCTGCTGATTATTTTGGAAGCAGTATTTACAACTCTATTTAACCTGAGCTTTTCCTTGACCGTGATAGAACCAAACCACGCTGTGACCGAAAAAGTGAGAACACTCTCGATCACAGCTTTGTACAAGTTTAGCGTGATCTGAGTGGTCAGAGTAATAAGTTGTTACAGAGTCGTTTCACGAAAACATAGTACCATCGACAGTAGTTGGTTGGAAGATACCCTGTGTAAAAATCGGGAGTCAAGAAGACGAAATTAACGAGATGTGGACAAAAATTACTTTAACCACCTAAAACGTTTTTTTGGTATGTCCACATAATATCATCTCACGCAATCACGTACTTTATGTTTCGTGAATTAAACTTGAAACATGTCTACTATATTATACTAGTAGGGGTTATGCAAAGCAGAAGTTAAATTGAAATTCACAATTTGTTATCGCCCACGTGCGTTCAACTGCAAAAAAATTTGTTTGGGGCAAGTTGTTACAATTGTATTGGAGCAAGTTGTTACAACTGTAATACTGCTCGGGCGGCTCGTGCCGATGGTTCAGCATGCGCGATGTGTGCTGACAATAACTGAAACAACAACACTTATTTAGCCACGACGTGTGAACTCTTTATTTCACTTGTGAAGTCTAGCGCACTGGTTTATAATCAGTACTGTAAATGTTAGCAGCGTCAAGCAAAATTGACACATATCTCAGAAGGGCGGGTTACACATAGATAAAAAAAAATTGGACTCTAGATAAGCCAATGGCTTCCGTTTCCACTTGCCATTTGGGTGTTTTTGTCTCGGATGGCAATCTTGTTAAATGTTATTAAAATTGTATGGCTCAGTCCTAGTTGAGCAATTAATCGATATTGCACGATTCATTGACATGTAAATGTTCGTGCGCGTGTGCGTGATTGGAAGGAAGCCACGGGACTCTTTGGTTTTCACTCTGAATGAGTGACACTACGAACGGTTTTACGTTTACCCGTAATGCACCTGGTTCATGTATATTAAATGTAACAGCAACACTGGTTGTTGTGGCTGTGTTTCAGAGTTTGGAATTTAATATTATTCCAGTGATTATATTGACTATATCGTTGGTGCTTCGATAAGCAGAGTGATAAGTTATTGTGTCATCCTTGCACGATGAAAGAAAGTGAACCAACTCAAGTGCATTCGTCGGTGTTTAGACATGCCTTCCATGGTGCATAACCTCACAAAAACGCGTGGGTTCCAGTGTTAATATTTAGCGGTGTGTTTGTGTCGGTTAGCGTGTCCGTCCCGCTCTGCTCTCAATCCGCCGTTCCACGTGGCTGCACATGGAGCGCCCTCGTTTCAACAGTCGTAGTTAAAACTAGTTCCTACAAGTGGCGTCGTCAACTACTGTTGTCGAGCAAACAGAGGGCAGTAAACCCCAAGTGGCTGGTTTATGTCACTGAACTGACGATATGTGTCATGAATGTAGTGCGCAAGTGGGCGTTCCGTCGAGGCTTCGTCTCCTGCAACTGACAGTACGTTGACAACGCCACCGAGTCGAATACTGCGCCGTACATATGTCAGTCGGTGAGTTTACATGTAGGTTAACTATTTGAACAGGTGTAAACACTGCCAGTGTCAATTTGTTTAGAAACGAAGCATATATCTAAAAGTGGTGATCATATCTAGCCACTCCAAGTTAAATGGTGGACTTTTGATAAAGGTTTCCTCATCCACGTGTATATATATGGAGCTTTTTACTTTACATGACAATAGAAACTTGTTAAGAGGTCAAACCAAACAATGTGCACTGCCTGACTATTTACATGTGGAATTGCAAAAAGAAATTCGGTAACAGATACGTTACAAATCCCATGCCAGAGTGGTACTGAGCAGCATGTACAAACACATGTTAACTAAACACACAGTTCTACAGACGTTAATAAAGTGTGTGAACCATTTGTTATCCCTGACAAATAACAATATTAAGTGCATGACTGTCACGATAACAAGATTAAGAAAAGTTATCATAGAAATATCCTTCTATGCCTTAGTAGGCCTACGTGGTGTTGCAAGTCAGTGGCTTCTTTCCACCTCTCGAAATTGTAATGTAATACAGTTATGTTTACATCAGTTACAGTTATGTCTAGCGACGCCTTGTTCTACGTAACTTCGGACAGTCGTAGAAAAGATGCGTGCCGTTGTGAATAATTGTACGTATTTTTTTCGCATAGCGTTGTAGACAACTGTACGTAATATCTACAAAGGGTAACTCGACTGTTCATAGAAAGGGTAACAGCTGGGGTCGTATATGAATCCTTGAACGTTTGGCGCCCGAGGTGCAAAGCGTCTAGGGGGGGTAGCATGACATGCATACAAACATACACTTCCCTTAGTAAAAGAACCCAATAAAAGTCTATGAAAATTCTATAGACTTCTATATAAATCAATGTAATTCTACAGAGTATACTATATTTTTTTATAGAACGAATAAGTATAAATAGTTTACGTCTACTTAAATTTTCATGTTTATATTAAATAATATATTATTATTTTATTATAGAGTTTCATAGAATTTTGTAGCGTTAAACATAGCATAACAGAATATGGTACATACAGAAAAATATACAAACTACAAATTATATAACTAATGTCCACAAAAATCCTATAGAAAAAAAAATTATATTGATTGTTTGCTAAGGGTTGCTGGATTATAGTAAGAGATTTATTGATGAAATAAGCTTTATTTGTGTTTTGTTTTAACAACAATAAAACTCATTGGCAACACGATGTATTTATACATCTTGTCGATCCTGTATTTCCGTAGACGATGATGTCAACAACATCAGTTAGACAACACCATAGCCAGTGCACTAGGCCCTGCTATGAAGCTCGAGGAATACTAAAGGCCAGCCACACGGTAGCAGCACTGAAGCTGAAACAACATTGTGTTAACTCAAACCTGCCATTGCATCAGAAAGGTTTCCCAATACTTTGCTATTATACACTTCGTCAAGTCATTCACTATCGTCTAAATCCATCGATTCTTCCGACAGTGTTTCGCTGCAGGCTCCGGTCCATTGACTCATATCGCCAACTATTGTTGGTGCCAACTGCCGCTCGGCTGGATGCAGCAGCTCTCTGGTTCTTGTTGACGTGACAGCAGGCATCTTGTCCCTTTAGGATATTTCCCAGGAGCCGCGTTGACCAAATCTATATAGCCAACAAGTATTCTTTTTCTTTACAGCATGTTGTGATTTACTTTAGGCATGCCAATCCAGTATAAATGCTTCAATTGGATCTTTATCTATACACTAAACTAAACGTTGTTTAGCAACAGGGGTTTACTTTTTGTAAATCTAACAGACATATCAATAAACTACCAACTGGTGGGTGCGAGCGTGCGTGCGTGCGTGCATGCGTGCGTGCGTGCGTGCGTGCGTGCGTGCGTGCGTGTAACCCCACCCTCCCTTTATTTGCTATTTCGTGTTAAATCTGTATATTTCACCTATTTATTTGTGTTCATTTAGTTGCATTATTTGACTTCTAGGTGTTTGGCAGTTCTTGGTGCGTTTACGAAACTATAGGTGATATTATCGACCTACCAGTTATACAGCACGGGTGTTTGATGCAACAGCATCATTTGGATGAAATCTATATTGGTGAAGCCTAGCATCTGGAGGCACAGGAAAGTTCGGCTGAGGAAGAAATTCACTTTCATCAGGCGCAAACACAAAGCGCAAACACGCCCTCCAAGACGTACTTCTATCATACACTATTACAGCACAGCAATGTTATATGTGATCAAAAAGTGAGATTCACCAGGTGATTATGCATAAGTGGCTGCACGGCAGCGTTTGAAGCAGTCAGCCATTGCGTGATGACCCTGTGTTGGGCTGCGAAGCATGTGGAAGGCATGGACATGGATCAAGTCACTATTCGCACGACAGGTAGGTAACACTGGTTTTAGTTTATGGTAATAACATTATTATGATGATTCACAGTTACTGATATATTTTGCTCAAACGGTGATGCCGTCTAACTGAATTATTACTGAAATTCTTTTGTATTTGTGAATCCTAACTTTGGTGTAAATGAAGTCCGACCTGTCGATTGTGGACATCTCGCAGGATAGCAATTACACCGTGAACGAAGCGATTGATGCCACGCTACAGGAGTTGTACCCCGACTTGTCTGGCACAAGACACTTCGCCGCATTACAAGAAGAGCTCGCTAGGAAGCTCTCTATTGATTACAACGACAACCAGCATCGCTTCGTAGAAGAGTTTCTTGGTCCAGTTCGAGAATTCCTATTGATCCTCAGAAGCTCAAAAGAGGTGAGTTGTAGCCAATTTGGGCAAATACGTACGTCAACATAAGCACTCAGTTTAACTTGCCTTTTCACGTCTTGAATGGGTAAGTTATACATTTGGAAATGCACATAGGTGTTATTTCTACAGCACGTAATGACAATGCATATTTATCAGGAACCAATTTACAGGAACAGAGGAGTAGGTACTACCTATATAAGGTAGCACCACCTGACTGAGAATGTCTGCTTCTCAAACACGACGGTTGTGTGACGATTGTCCATGTTCTTTGTGACAATCAACTGACTTCTGACATTTTCCAACTTGAAGAATTTGTGGACGTCGCAGTGTCTCTAACCATTTCTAGATCACCTGCGTGCGTCCTTTGAAGTTCCCAACTAAAACAATAATTAGTTAATGTTGTCATTCAAGAACAACGCAAATAAAGCCAGTATTGCGGTCGTACGTATAGTAATACTTTCGTACTACCTAGTTTTTGTGGTTGTGGTTGTTGTACATGGCTAAATGCATCAGCATGAGTTGTCTTTGAAAATAGCAAATTACCTTGTTTTCGTTATTCACGGTTCTTTCAGTTTACGATGAAAAGCAGTAAGTACAGAAGAAGAAAGTACCGCCATTGTCCATTTCGCGGTCACGAAACATGCAACCACCGACAGGTCGGTGACATGGAACGTCGCGCTCAAAAAAGTTCAACCGTCACTAGATGTCGTTATAGACGACGACATCTTAGCATTTTATTACCAATGCTTTTTATAGTTAACGAACGAGACACGTGTTATTTTAGTTTTACAACTGTGACAGAGAGAATGCGAGCTTTACGTACCAGTAGTGCGTGGGACCGGATTCACTCTTAAGCCACGTCCGTTTTTGGAAAACAGCCAAATTTCTTGTTTGGGTTAGAATCATTTACTTTATATAAACAATCGCAGGTTTCGAGACTGCTGTAGATCAATACATAACACATACTGATGACGTCTTGTGTTCGTAGTAGTCTGGTGTTTGCGAAACTTTCTCTGTGTAACATAACACATTCGTCACTGGCGCAAAAACGCAGCGACGGAAGAACGGTCGTTGGATTCCACCTTCTTATGAAAATTGGACACCGGCAACGAACACTCGAGTGGCAGCAGGATGCGTTGTAGGCGTCGTTGTCGCCACACTAAGTAGAGGCGGTGGACCTACGCCTTAAAATCAAATGCGTCGATTCGGCTCTTTCGCTAGAATTCTGCGTCGGAAATAAATAAGTTAAGATTTAAAACAGATATGTACTAACCGTTTCACCTGTGAATTCATTGACACACCATTTGCACTTTGGCGTCAAGACGCAGAAGAAATATGCTCCAAATAATGTATTATCGTGACAGCGCACCATAATTACGGTTTTCATCACAAAACGTCATACTTGTATATGGTTATTGCCAAACAACTTTAGTGATATGTACATATAAGAATGCATAGGGTTATTAAATGCGTATTTATTGCCCTGTTTATTGCATTCTATAATGTTCCAAGTTGGCAAAAAATTTACGTTTGCAAGGGTCTTGTCCACTGTCCCTACATACTAGAACTGGGGCGGTTGATTCTGCCCAGATGCGTTGGTGTGTAATAATTAGTGATATACTGATATACTCCGCCCTGGAATCGCACTATGTGGTGCTTGCGGTCACATCATCAGCCACGTTCCCACGTCATCGAGACACTGACTGGGAGGAATAGATTTGCATATGTTAGAGTTTTTCAACAAAATGAATTATTAGACAGTAGAACTCCATTGTGAGATCTTCGTGTATTGTTGTATCATTCACTGTTCGTGGAACATGACCTGGATCTCTTTGAACTTACCGCTTCATTGTTCGCAGCTATAGCTGCTCATGTTACACAAGTCTGCTTGAACTGTTCGACTGCATCGTCTGTCTCGGTATCCCTTGCGTTGTTCCCTTGTTAAACTAGAACTGGTCGACCGCATCGTCTGTCCCAGTGTCCCTTGCGTTGTCCCCTTGTTAAACTAGAACTGTTCGACCGCATCGTCTGTCTCCATATCCCTTGCGTTGTTCCCTTGTTAAACTAGAACTGTTCGACCGCGTCGTCTGTCTCAGTACCCCTTGCGTTGTTCCCTTGTTAAACTAGAACTGTTCGACCGCATCGTCTGTCTCAGTATCCCTTGCGTTGTTCCCTTGTTAAACTAGAACTGTTCGACCGCATCGTCTGTCCTAGTATCCCTTGCGTTGGTCCCTTGTTAAACTAGAACTGTTCGACCGCATCGTCTGTCTCAGTATCCCTTGCGTTGTTCCCTTGTTAAACTAGAACTGTTCGACCGCGTCGTCTGTCTCAGTATCCCTTGCGTTGTTCCCTTGTTAAACTAGAACTGTTCGACTGCGTCGTCTGTCTCAGTACCCCTTGCGTTGTTCCCTTGTTAAACTAGAACTGTGCGACCGCATCGTCTGGCCCAATATCCCTTGCGTTGGTCCCTTGTTAAACTAGAACTGTTCGACCGCATCGTCTGGCCCAATATCCCTTGCGTTGTTCCCTTGTTAAACTAGAACTGTTCGACCGCATCGTCTGGCCCAGTATCCCTTGCGTTGGTCCCTTGTTAAACTAGAACTGTTCGACAACATCGTCTGTCTCAGTATCCCTTGCGTTGTTCCCTTGTTAAATTAGAACTGTTCGACCGCATCGTCTGTCCCAGTGTCGCTTGCGTTGTTCCCTTGTTATACTAGAACTGTTCGACTGCATCGTCTGTCACAGTATCCGTTGCGTTGTTCCCTTGTTATACTAGAACTGTTCGACCGCATTGTCTGTCTCAGTATCCCTTGCGTTGTTCCTTTGTTAAACAAGGTATGATACTTACGTCTCATTCCTGAAACAACTTTCATGAAAATGTTCATAAAGTTGGTAGATATCGGCAACCTTCATCAGATATGGGACGGCCTGCTTGCCAAGCCAATTGGCGAGCAGAAGAAGAACTAACCGTCGCAGAATTCCCGATGAAGGCTGCCGATGACAGCCGAAACATTGAGAGTAAGTAATTTCAATAGTTGTGCTTTGAAGAAAATCGTTACTCATGGACGTTCCATTCCTTCTCAAACAAACCAGTGCGTCAGAATAATTGTAAATGATTGCAACATACGCTTGTGTCATGCATTTTAGCAAAGTCATCAACAGAAGAAATTTAATCGTAACCCGTTAACACATACATTGCTTTGAAACTAACTGCAATTGTCCACACCACACGTCGTGTAAACATTCATTCAAACGTTTGACACCAGATACAAACTTGGCATACGCGCCTACTCAACCTCAAATATTCGAAGAATCTTAGCCAAACTTTTTTCATAATTATGTTCGAATAAACGGCAATTGCAAGAATGTGGATGGTGTGGGTACATTTGCTGTGTGTGATTTTAAATTAACTGTCTACGTGTAAACTTACACGTGTCACACAGCGAGCAAAACGATTGTAACATTCAGTAATTAATATGTACAGTCTGGATCCAGGGACGTCATAGCTGGTACTATTTTGCCCTCGAGTTGCAGCTATCAGAAACCTTACAGGTATCTATTAGTGACTCACTCCACCTAGTTGACGCTCTGTGACTAGCCACGCTGACTGCTAAAAGTGCATTAGAAGCGTCTTGGGCGGCGAGCGGGAAATACGATTGCCGGAGACATATAATTATGATATTACCCCTTTTCTTTGATTCCGTTGCCGCCAAACACCTACTTAGTCTCGTATCATGCAGTGTCGCTCGCCCGCATTTTTATTCCCCCGTCTCGATAAGCACAATTAAATTCCTTGTCCACTTGCCATGTGGAAATGTTACTTTAGTTGGAAATCTTATTAAATCTGCTTACATTTGAAGTCGCTTTCCGGTAGTGTTTGACCTGTGATTGTAGAAACTGGTAGACATTGCTATAATCAATCCATGTATTCTTCCTTCTGAACGACAGTAGAAACGTTTATGAACGAAAAATAGGGACATAAATCAGAACTTCCAGAAAAAATTCATATATCAGAATAATGCCAGAAAAATACACCGAAAAGCTCACTTTTCATTGTATTCAAGTATATTACATAACGATTACGTACATATCAATAGTTAATGGCTTATTGAATTAAATGTATTCTTTGAAGTCAAAGTCTTTGAATATCATGTCCTCGTGCGTCAGATAACCTGGACAGGATATGTGTATCCCGGATGCTCGTGGGTTATTATAGACATGACACTTGTATGGCTTACTTTCGTCGGCCAGAAGTCCTGGATAGAACACTTATATGCCACGTCCTCGTTTGCAAGACGCTGTCTTAGGCAGAGCGTTATGGGCTAGATACTTCCATACACAGAAACGTTGTATCATATAACATTCAGGCGTGATGCTGTCGTGCACAGAACGCTGTGCACGACAGAATGCTGTCTTGGATGCTGTCTTTGTCAGAAACCTATATCAAGCGGTCGTCAGTCATGCGTTATCATAAACAGGATACGAATATACAATATCCCTTGCCGGAGGGCTACTGGGCTCAGTGCAGTCATAGGCAGAACAGTATTATTTTATGCAATTGGTTACATGGTATCCTAAGACGTGTACGGATATATCATGTCTTTGTGGGCTAGATACTCCCATACTCACAACCGGTGCATGCGTTGCCCTGTGGCTAACGAATTATCGTATCCGACGCGGTGTCCTAAACAGTGGTATATCGAACCATTGTGGGCATGGTGTTGGCTGCCCTGTGCGTGTGGTCTCATGGCCTATCGTCACTTGTTACACACAGCAATGCATGTCTCACGTTATCCAACTAATCTGTACCCGTGAGACGGCAATAATTTCCGGTCTGGCATACATTAGCGATGTGCAAACTAACGTTTCTGCTCAAGTGTGCGCACTCACAATACTGCTAATTGTTACCTTGAACGATGTAATTGGTGGCCGCCTGATCTGCGAATTACGCACCACGGTAACCCGATGCTCACACCTCTTCGGTAGCAGAGATACAATTCGGGTCAAACACCTGCGCGACCAAGGGTGGTATTCAAGAACCCATGCTCCCTTGTCAGAGTTGATTACACGTTCTGCAGATCTGTCAGAGATAAACTGCACAATCTCACGTTAAGAACTAGCCCCTGGAAGCATTTTAAGTGAAAACGTCACCAGAATCCCTTCGCGACACACGCCGTTCTGGGATAATCATACTGTGATGTCAGCCGTGTCGCGAACGTGTTGATGGTAGCTCGTTGGGGACACAGAGACGGGTCTAGACTGATTAATAAGGACGGTGTCCACTTAGAGGGTCAGCTTCTTCAATATTCAACGCCACTTCTCGGCTAGAGGTTTAGCTACTCTTGCTGCTGAAATATCTCCTCGTTCATTGATGCTCTGGTTACGTTGTCTTCGACGTCCACCAGACGACACACACGCAGAAAAGATCACCAGGTACTTTTGTGCAGATGTAGTTGTTGGTTTTGAATAACGTTATGTACGTTACACTGCTACTAGCTGGCATATATTATGCAAATGCAGAGAGAAGGCTAAACAAAGTAAGCTGTCGAAACGTAAATTACACCAGTGGTATATCTAGGATTTCGCAGGGAGATGGGGCCTGGGGGAAAGGGGGTGAGGCGGGGGGGGGGAGCAAGGGGGTAAGCCTTTAGTTTCCCATCCATGCTACCATGTAGCGGTGCAACGGATAAATACGGGAAAAAAATAGCCAAATGTGTGGCATTTCCCCCAATACGCCAATGAATTCCACACTACACTCTAAAAACAGATTGGTTAAAATGACCAGGATATTGGTCAAATTCAACCAATGTGGTTGGTAGATATGTGTCCAACCAATCTCTTGGTTAAGACAACCAATTTTTTATGGTTAACTTTTTAACCAATCCATATTGGTTAGAATAGTAACCAATATATGTTGGTCAATTTAACCAAGTTATTGGTTAATCTATCTAGGTCATGTAGCAACCAATGTAAATTGGTTAGGCTAGGACCATTTATATTGGTTGGAATATGACCAAGTGATTGGTTATCTAGAATAAGACCAATTATGTGGAATTAATACAATATACCATTTAGGCAATGCAATAGACAACAACCTACAGTTCATTCTCCTATCACTGCATGCATTTAATTTCAGGAACATCATGTAAGATTTTTCCACAACGTTGTCAGTGCAAGTCGGTGCAAAACATGTAATATGACTGCATTGTACTGAGACATTAAATCATTTAACATAACATTCAATACATTATAAACTACAGGTGAACGATATAGAGCTAAAGCCAATAAAAAATCAATGCAAACAAAGGCAAATGATAGAGTAGCTCAAATTGGCACGTCCAGTCAATGTACTAGTAACCCTCAAGGTCATGAAAGTATAAACATGTGTCATGTGACATATGCACAATGTAAATTGTTAATTGTGTTACATGAAATAATTCAAGAGACGTCACACTGTGACCTTGATTTCAGTTTTCTAGTACCCACAAAAGTACACATTACGAGTACACATTTGTAAGGGCAAATAATTGGCATGCAGTGCATGACTCTGTTCTTTGTCTGTTTCAATTACTAACTAACCATGTACAATGCACATAGAGCAGACGGGCAGCTTGATGACAACTAAAACAAAACAATGTCAGCTTCAGATTTCCAGTCCTAACATTTAATGTGGCCGAGAAGTTCCATCTCTCTTGGTGTGACCACGTCATATGGCGTGGTGGTGTTGAAAAGCCCCTTTTGTACGAATGTCCACACGTCTGCTGCCTCAGCGGGTACTCTGCATTGAATATAAAGAAGACCTTGAAGCAGATGTCGACTGCCTTCACCAAAAAGTCCTCCTTATAGAGCACATCCTCACAGAGGAGGAATAACTCCTTGGCCGCCAAGATAGTGTCACAAAGAGAGAGGATTTGAGGTTGCCGAGTCATACCTCACTTCTGCCGCTCCTCTCATCTCTTTCTTAGGTTGGCAGTAAGGTATGTCCCACGCTGGAATAAGCAAGGAACACAGAGTCTCATACGCTGAAGCATGACGACATTCCAGTACATTATGTGTACATTTATTTATATATTCATTTATAATTACTAAGTTAGTAATATTGTTGATTACGGATGTGGCATATGCTACGAAGATAGACATGCCATTTGTACTCCAGTGAGAAGTGTCAAATAGCCAGACTGGTGACTATAGAACAGTGGATTTGAACAAAAAGTTAATACTTAGACTTACCCCTGAATGTCTCAATCATGTGCTGCATTCCCCAATCGGCCAGCTTGTCTTCCACATAATTGTCTATCAATGATAACTGGTGAAACTACAAAAATATTACCAAATATATTAATCAATACAATGTACTAATTGGTAGATATCAAGTAGGTCTAAATACTCAAACTACCCGTTATATAGAAAATAGCAACACAGCTGCACAAGTCCACAGTGACTCAATACCATTGTATTTATGTAGTTCACTACACGCGTTTACTTTACTAAGAATGTATGACATAGTATGTATCAGCTAATAAACAGCTGCAAGAAGCAATTTGAGTTTGTTAAACCTTGCTGGCTGGTACATGTAGACTATCCTTGAAAGTCATTAACACTGACTGCTGTCTGCCATCTAGTGGAGTATGGCTGTTGCTATGAACCACCCCGCTAGCTTGAGCTGGTCACTGGGTAATTTGTCATTTCTGCATTCCACAGTCAAACACAGGATATATCAGTTTGAAACATTCCATTAAAATTTTGCTAACTAACTTTGCTAACTACTTACAACTATGCATTTTAAAGTGAACATAGAGCAAGATGTACAATGGCTAACATACAGTTACTAACTCCTTATGATGATAAACCAAGATCTGGTATATTTCATCAATGACTCCTAGTACTGCTTCCAGCTCTATATGAAAACTGATACGTGCATGGCTTGGCCCGTCTCTATCACAAAGCACATACAAGGTCACACCCTGAGAATAAAACTAGTCATATGTATGAATATATACTAATACATTACATTAAGGTTACATCAAATAATAGCATATTCCTTTATATACCATATCATGCCAAAATTATATAATATAAACAAACTGTTGGTTAAGAAACGATTTGACACATACCAAGTGTCTACGCGGTGGCCTCGTCAGTTCAAAGTCATGCTGTGAAAAGGAAGTTGCCTGCATCTCACGTGTTCACTACCACTCAGCAAATGTTGTCACCTAGTATTTAACTGAAACTGCTATGATTGTTTAGTTGTTTTATTATGGGATTCACAAAGTACTAATACAGCGGTTTAACCCATTAGACCCCGCACATTGAATTACGCGTGTGCTGCTTTTCCCCGGGCAACTGAGGCAGATTTTGAAAATTATGGGTGCTTGTAGTTTCAAAAGTATTGATATCTTATAATTGCAAGTTATGTTTATTTTGAAGCAAATTTAATTATCTATGCAATGGTTTAACTGTGGTGTGTATAAGCCTGTTATATGTTGTCATTCTGAGGTGTGGAACTTGGAAATAATTTTTTTAACAAATATTTAGTGAAGTTTGACATGATAGTCATATTTTATTACAATAACATCACCAACTGCTGGCTCCACACAAGGAAATGTTCTTCCTATGCATGATACTGCACAAAGAATCCAATTTTGCACAAATGCACATTGCATGTCAGACATCCAAAGCATGTCTCAATTGCACGTCCAGATGGCGTTTCACACCGTTTTGCGACACAACTGATAAGCTCATTTTTATGACAATCAGTTGGAGTTCTCATCAGGGATGTCATCACTACTATTACTTGCCACCTGAAACAAACAAACAGCTACAGTAATGAAAACAGAATAAGAATAAAATTTTGTATCCATTTGTCACATGTCATATCCATCACAACAATGTAAAATTATCATTTTACAAGCAGCCGATAATTACAACTTTTTTTTTTATTTACTAATATCTGAAATATAGATAAATATAATTAATTACAAAGACCACTGACATCGTCAATATAATAAAATTGTCAACAATGTCCAAAGGCAAAGCAACAACACCACCCATCCAGGGGCCGGGCTTGACTGTTTACATGCTCGTCGGGCCAGATTTTTCTGTTTTATTTACTCATTTGCTTTATAATTCATTATATAACAACATGCACAACTAACAACGTAATCTAAGCCGAGTAAATGGCACAAAACACACAATGTTAGTGTTGAAACAGTCGACAAGTTGAATAAGACAGTGACCAGGCTACTCTTGGACGAAGAAACCCAACCGACGCCATCTTCAATTTATCGCTCACTCAGTCAAAGATCGAGCCACATATAAATCTTACCTCCACATCCATCTCAGGAGCACTTTCATCCGAAGATTCATCTCTAAAATCGCGCAAACTTCATCTGCAATGAATGTATCTGTTCTACGAGAAACGGCCATTTTAAAGCCCACCAGTGCTCGACTTAAAACGCGATTATCTTCGAAACTTTCAATACGACCATTATGTTAATTTTACCCACAATTCATAGCTAAGATATGTAGAATCCACCCGATGACGCCACCTCCATAGCCTTTTTCCCCAGCGGACGCTTGCGGGCGCCGTGGGGAAAACAAGGTCGGACGCTTTCGAACGCGTGGGGTCTAATGGGTTAAGTTGCTGTACAGCACAATAAGGAAGATATCAGGCAACAATAATAAACAAAGATTGGTTGTAGGCCTAACCAATGTGATTGGTTACCGGACAACCAAAATAATGGTCACTAGTTGACCAATATATTGGTTAAGGCAACCGATATTGGGCCAAACAATTATATTACTAATCTAATGTACTAATACATCGTCTGAAGTTGCTGTACTGCACAATAAGCACGGCATAAGGCAACAATAATGCATAAAAAAATTGGTTGTAGGCGTAACCAATGTTATTGGTTACCGGACAACCAACGTATTGGTCACTAGTTGACCAATATATTGGTTAAAACAACCAATATATAACCAATATTGGACCAACCAATTAGATTGGTCGTTTTCTCAACCAATCTGTTTTTAGAGTGTAGCAGCAAAAAGTGTAGCACTATGCCACCAATCACCGATAACGAATCATTGTGATAAGAGTCAAAGTGATCACCATAAAGTGTAGGTCTCATCGTTGGTGACGTTTGCTGATACATTCTTTTTGGGTGGGACATGTTTAGACTTCCAAATATGTGGGCCACCGGCAAGCCTTGTAGGCCTACAAATACGAGGTTTCGTTGCCAACACGTGCTGTCACGTTCTTTGAAGTTTTATGGCTCTTTCTTTAGGCCACATGACATGTATAGAAATAGCCATTCTTCCAAAGGACAATAAATGATTGGAACAAAACTTATCTGCTTACCGTGTAAATGTTAACGGCTGTGCTATGTTTATAAACAAAATTGGCACACGTCTGACGAGAGCGGGCATCACATGGACGACAATATTTTGCTGGACTGTCGGTTAGCTGAAGATTATTGATCACATCCGGAAAAAGTCCACCTTGGTGAAACCTACAATGGATAGCTCTTCTTGACAAAACCCGTCACTATGATGACCTGGTATGAAAAGCTTCATTATTATTATTTTCGATCACTCTTCTTCTACCCCTTCGCCCCTTGCGGGGTGGGAGCCACACCATTTAATCTGTTCCACCCTCTCGACGAGTCGTCTCCATCTATCGCCATCTTCTGTCGTTCTCTCCCACCCTCGGCTGTTCACCTCTGCCCTTTCGAGATATATTTAACAATGTCCCTCCTTCTTATTTATCGATCGTAATACAAACTTACTAAGCAGAATCAATGACCAGTTGCAACTTGATTACCAATCAAAGCGCTTCACATAATAAAATTACGTGTGGACTAAATGCTCAAAATATTGAATAAAGGAAATTAAAATTAAATTAAGCAATAACATGTTTAGCGTGTTACATTGTAGATTCATAGAATCGCCAGACGTCGTCTCCGTGCACGACTATGCGCGCAAGGAATAACGTAGACTCGTAGTTTTTAAACTAATTTACCAATCAATGCTGACACCACTTACGCCAGCGAGCGTACCAGAACTTAGTTTAGTTAAAAGTTAACAAAACGTGTTGATACAATGTACAGTTATTCCTCCCCGCTGGTGGTCTTCCAGAAGGACAACAACTCCAAGAAAATTGCACAACTTTATGACGGGTAACCGACTTTTAAACTTATCTGTTGCCCTCCAAAGAGGCTAACGGTGTTATGAACAAACATTTGTGCAGTAAGCACTTATAATAATAGTATGCCGGTTATCGGGAGCAGTATGCCGCAAGGGTGCGTTTTGCCTGCAGATTGGTGGCCAATATAGAGCTTGCGACGTCAATTAAATATATTGTGAATTCCTCCCCCGAAATTCGGACATCCCAACCAGTGCTCGGGTTTTATGGCAGTGAATGTTCGGCGAATCACGGCAGGAGACCACGATAGCCTGCGGGTGTAATATAATTGGTGTCTCCTCGCATCAAAGAGTCCATTGTGCGATAGGAGAGCACAAGTCAATGGGGTGTGTCCGTAGTTTACGACTAGAGTTGTAGATAGAGGTCTGCCCAATCAGGCAGAAGGAGGCGGGAACACACGTTTGACCTGTTTAGCACGAGTCGACGGGAGTCCTTTTATGAAAACGTGTGCCAAACTGCGAATTCAACATGGGGACTGTGATAGAAAGAGAGTCATAAATGTAAATGCAAGCACATTTAATGTTTAGTATGTTACCAAGAATAAAGTGAACTTTAGTGGTATTTAACGACCACTGAATGTGTGGTGTATTTAATTCAACCACCAGCTGTGCCTGTGCCACTCGGACATCGATGCAGCATTTTTGTAGAAGACTATAGCGAACGAAGACCGATGATTAGTGAATGACGCTCGCAGCCCGGAATTAAACACTTTCTCTGTGGTTTCGAGTTTATATTGTTGTCACCCTCAAGACTGCGGGATAGTTCGCCAATTCCGAATAGGGTAAGTGCACTTTGATGGTATTAAAGACACTGTAAAGCGTGTCATTGGACGCGCTCTCTGAACAACATATATACTGTAGGAAGGTAAGTCGCGGCGTGTTCTTGGTAACGTTTAACTCCTTGTCCTCGATCGTCGCTTCAAGATAAGCGCTGGCGTCAGCACCGACTGGCCCTCCAACAGTGTCAGTGATCAACTTACACGTTACGTTGTCTGTCGGCAACGCCTTTCGTAACGAAGATAACCCGAGTCTGCACCAGAGACATCTACGCATTCAGAACTTGGCTTGAGTTCATGCTGCCTTCACGTTAGCCTGTTCGTGCGGTATCATCTTCCCAGCGCACCGCCTTACCCCACCGTTCCCGGGAACATGCCGCAGTCGTTTCATCGCCATTGGAAACGGTTCAAACCGTTCTGGAAATTCCTAGTTGAACGTATTCTGCAATTAGACTACTGAACGTTACATGCAGACTTGCATATTTGCATAGTGCTTTCTACGACTAGGTCCCATAGCCATAGGTTGATATAGAGGCTTTCAATATGTAGGCCCCTATCGGCCTATATCTTATATTAAAAAAAATAGTAATACAGGTTCTGATTAAAGGTTCTGTTGGTCATGTGAAGTCCTGTTTTCTGTATGCTAGATGATGACATATTTATATTATTACTGCTAGTGGGTAATAAACTGGGCATATAACAAATGTGTCATAGTTACTGCACTAAATGGTACGGTCAGACCTGCCTGACACTAGCCTCAGATCAGATGTGTGGTGAGTGAATAATTTGCATCACTTGTGACTGACCAGACATTTAAGAAAACTGTTCCAAATATGATGTTTCCATGCCATTAGTTTTAGCTCTTCTTAAGAATCTGAGCCTGAGGTTTACAACGTTTTAATGTTACTGACACCATTTAGAGAACATAAAAATCTGACCTTGGTTTGATTTAACATTGCTGTCATGCTCCTAGTTCTTGGGATCTCTGCCATAAACAAACAAACAAACAAACCATTTATCCTGACATTGTATGCGCTGTGCAGTCTAGGTAGTGACATGAACCATGAACTGCCAGTGACAGACTGACATACGCTGGAAGAAGTGTAGCTAGGTTATTATATTCTAATGCATAATTCAACTGGGTCTGTTATTCACCACATTGCTGTATACATTTATTACCTGGTGCTTTGATATACTTGTTGTCCGTAAGCGATAAATGTAAGACACTTGCTTATTAGTACTGACTGCAGATAATAGTGTGGTAGTGATACACTGGCAGTGCTTGTAGGATCAGTGATACACCGTGACAATGCTGGTAGGACCATAGTGATACACTGTGGCAGTGCTGGTAGGGCCATAGTGATACACTGGCAGTGCTTGTAGGACCAGTGATACACGTGACAGTGTTGGTAGGACCATGGTGATACACCGTGACAGTGCTGGTAGGAACATAGTGATACACTGACAGTGCTGGCAGGACCATAGTGATTTACTGTGACAATGCTGGTAGAAACATAGTGATACACTGACAGTGCTGGCAGGACCATAGGTATACGCAGTGCATGTAGGACTGTAGTGATACACTGTGCCTGCTGGCAGGACCATAGTGATACACTGACAGTGCTGGCAGGACCATATTGATAAACAGTGACAGTACAGGTAGGACTGTAGTAATACACTGTGGCAGTGTTGGTAGGACTAGTGATACACTGTAACAGCCCTGGTAAAACCACAGTGATATACAGTTGAGCTTTGTTATTACGCCAGGGGGCATATGGGAATAGCTTTCAGAGGGCATTTCGCCCGCATTCGTGTGCCAATGCTAAGATCACTACACCAATCTAATTCCTAACTAGCACTTGTTTTGGGTGATGTACTCTTCATGTTTGTCAAACCTACTTAGAATTGCTTTGACAGTTCTCGATGAACGTTAGTTGAACAATGAACGAGTGGCGAGATGTTGTTTCAATGTTTATACTGCACTTGCGTCAGTCTTATTATGCTGCTTCATCATTGCTGGTTTGTAAATTGCTCAAGATTCGCAAATACACCTTGAGTAAGAAGCAGTCAAATAGTCTTAAATGCTATTAAGTAGCCAACATTGGTATAAAACGGGTGAAATGGCATGCTTCCGTTGCATCGTAAATCTAAGTTTTAGCAGTGCCAAACCAAACTCAAAGCAGTGTTACGGGTCATCATCTGCTTATGAAACGGTGAATCAGTGGTATGGGAGATGTGCGTTGGGATTTAATTTTTTTTCGAGATCGGTTGAAAGAAAAAGTGAAATAACCTATAATTGTTGTTTTCAATGTTTAATCAGCTTTAACCCTGCGTGTGTCAGCTCATATACATGTTCGGTTGCTCAGATCCAGGTTATTATTTTTGAATCACATTAGTATATAAATCTGTACCAGTTCATTGTAGCAAACCTATTCAATAACTGTACATACATGTATTATTATGTATTTTATTTAGCAGCATGTGATATTAAAAAAAAATACACATCGACACTATTTGACTCGTTTAATAAGCTATATTAACAACAGATAGACTGTGCAGTCAGTGCACAGTTACAGTGGATTTGACAGTGTTCTTGGACTTGGAACCGGGGATGGAGATTGCTGTTGTTTAGAAGTCCCCTGGTGGCAGATGTGGAACACCTAAATCTTGCACCACCACTTTGTAGCGAGGATCGACTGTACTGTGACAATGCTAGCAGGACCATAGTGATACAGTGACAGTGTTGGTAGGAGCAGTAATACACAGTGACAGTGGTGATAGGACCACAGTGATACATTAACAGTGCTGGTAGGACCAGTGATACACAGTGACAGTGCTGGTAGGACCAGTGATACACAGTGACAGTGCTGATAGGACCACAGTGGTACATTAACAGTGCTGGCAGGACCAGTGATACACAGTGACAGTGCTGATAGGACCATTGATACACAGTGACAGTGCTGGTAGGACCAGTGATACACAATGACAGTGCTGGTAGGACCAGTGATACACAGTGACAGTGCTGATAGAACCAGTGATACACAGTGACAGTGCTGATAGGACCACAGTGGTACATTAACATGTGTATCACTGGTACATTAACATGTGTATCACTGGCAGGACCAGTGATACACATTGACAGTGCTGGTAGGACCAGTGATACACATTGACAGTGCTGGTAGGACCAGTGATACACAGTGACAGTGCTGGTAGGACCAGTGATACACAGTGACAGTGCTGGTAGGACCAGTGATAGACATTGACGGTGCTGGTAGGAACAGTGATACACAGTGACAGTGCTGATAGGACCAGTGATACACAGTGACAGTGCTGATAGGACCATAGTGATACATTAACAGTGCTGGTAGGACTAGTGACACACAGTGACAGTGCTGGCAGGACCAGTGATACACAGTGACAGTGCTGGCAGGACCATGGTGGTAGTAACGTGATACACTGGTGCAAACAATGGCAATACAGAGTGTTGTATATTGATATCATTCATTGAATTGTCTGTTTAATGGGCCATGTCACATAGACTACAAATATAAATATTTTTTTGAAGTTTGATGCTTAAATCAAGTTAAATGCCCTTGTGTTGAAATATGTTGATAAGAGAAAATTTTAAGTTTTGCCAAGCAGGACAGAAACATGTCTGAATATAAACCAGATTAGCTTCAAGTCAGGTTTGACTTGGACATAATGGTAACCACAGTGTCCTTATAGGGTGAAGTGAATCACCCCGGGGTGTTTGACAACAATGTGCCATAATGACTCAGGCAAGCTGTAGTGGGGTGTCACATTACAAAATGAAAAAAATTAAAGACATTGATCACTATAATTTTAGTAGACATTGTTCTTAGGCCACCATAACAGTGCGCCTTAGAAAAATATAAAACAACGGAGCAATGGATGTTTGTTAGTTATCGTGGCCGCTCCCTACTGTTGGGTGCTTGTAAACACATATAGCACAGGTTCTAAAAATACCTTCAGCATTATATTTAAACTCAGACAGGTGCATAAAGTGTCATGATGAAAGCATTGGTTTGTTTATGACATTTGTTGTCAACTGCACCACTTGAGGCAGTTAACTTTGTCAACATGGAATGCAAATGAAATATTTCGGTTTCCTAGAAGAATAATTGTTTAGTTTACTTACTACTGTACAAGATTGCCAAAACCAGAGCACATTTTGGAAGGTTATCTTTATTATGTTTTTTATTATCTTATGGACAACCTCGAGATTCAATAGCATTTCATGTTTGTTTATTCCTGAACAGCAGGGCCCTAGTGTACACCAAGGCCTCAGTGTACACCAAGGCCTCAGTGTACAACCTTGGTTGCAGGCATAGTAATTTACCTGATAATATACTTGCACTACCATGTCATCCACTCCAGGTGGGCCAAACTCCCCTCAACCGTGAATATGTACACCCATTAGAGATTATCTAGGCAAGATCACATGTTCACATCATCTGTTGTTGCAAGGCCCAAGGGATTAGCCTAGTCGACCAATGGCAGAACCTTTCATATTGTCTGTCATTTGGGGCTTTACTTTATAGCGGTGTACGAGTGTCAACATTATTGTTGTAGCTCTTTGTTTTGCTGGGTCTATTTCTTTATTATGTCTTGTTTACTTCATCTAGGATTACCTGTCATACATCTAGCTTAACAATTTGCTGTTTGTGTGGTAGTTTCATTCCCACAGAAAGTGTGTCATGTTGCCTCCTCACTTTATTCTCCTATAGACTTATGTATGCAGAACTGATTTTCAAAGAGGTGAATGCACTTTCCGTGGTTTTATATGACCAAACATTGCCATGTCCTGAACAGTTCCATTAGCCGTTCATGATTGATGACGCAGTACAGAATTCCTAGAGATGCTTGTTTGTGGTGAATGAATAACTGGATTATTGCTTATTGAAGCTGTAAAAAGTGAGAAAGACATACGTATATAGATGTAAATTTATACACATATAAACAGCAACGTTCATCAGAGTTATGTCATCTGTGATCCTTTCTTCAGGTGTTACATGGCCACTTAGTAAAAACTGTTTGAAGGATTATGATATAACATTACATAAACACCCACCTCACTGTATTACTGATGCACAGGTAACAGGGCTTGTTGCAAAAACAATTTTCAGATATGAATATGGCATACTTGTGTGTTTGCCAATGGCTAAGCAAATATTTTTTTTCCCAAAAAATTCACTTATTGCCAATTTGGCTGGGAAAAAGTAAGTTGGCTAAGAAAAAACAATCACACAGTATATATAATAAAATATGTGAGGCCAGGCAGGGTTGACAAAATAACTTTCAAACAGCCATGAATAAAGTGGCACATTTTTTTACATCAATTGCAAAGTAGTGTTTTATTGAAGATACCTCTAGTGGTGACTCTTTGGAAGGGTGGAGCAAGGCTGGGGGGGTGCTTATAGGTAGGCCAGTTACCAGGAAGAACAAACAATTAACGTTATCAAAGAAATATTAAATGACAAACTGTAGTGTTTTATGCAAACACTTCACCTTTGATCAGCACCTTGTGTGTTGCCACCAACACAGTGACATGGCAAGTGACGTGGCGCTGGGGTGTTGACCACTTCCTGTCAACTTGTCTTTTTAGTTTTCACAAAGTCCCATTGTGTTATCGTGACCCTACTCAGTGACTGCCACTTATCATGCTGTCCCTAGGGCATTCTCTGTGCCAGTGTTTATGATGTTCTCCTAGTGGTATCTTCAAATATATAAAAACCTCATATATTTCATTGGCATCTGCAAGGCCTAGGGCATTTCCATGAAGTTACTTCGTAATGAATGTATTTAAATATGCTTCACTGAGCAGCACTTTATGTGCATGATTGTTCGTAATTTTACAGAATAGAGTGTCAATTTCATAACCTAAATTTAAATGTACAAATAGCATCGCTACTGAGAGTACCTGTAGACATCTATAGGCTGAGAAGTTTGCTGATTATTGTAAGTAGGCTTCATAAGATTGTTTCTTGAAAAGAAGTGTAGAAATGCAATCTGGAGAGAGAGTTGGCATTGTTCCAACTGAAAAATTGTGTTTTTGTTTTGGACAACAACAACGTTTCAAGAACTGAAAAATGTTGCATGAAAGTAAGTACCTAGATTAGAGTAAAGATAAACATCAACATGGGAGACCAGTTTGAAAAGGAACCCATGGATTGTAAAAGGGAAACATACCTGTTCCTTTTGTCCCAGCCAACTTGTGGGACACAAAGACAAGAATCTGGTACTCCCAGTATCATACACAATTACTGTGAAACATGTCACCTAAGAGATTCAGACACCTCTTTGAACTGACAGCTTGCCATTTTAGTATGATTTACCTCAAACTATTCTGAGTATTAACAGTCAGGCCTTGAATTTGGCAAACTGGTCTGTTGATCCAGTCTGGTTAATGGGTTAGGATTTTGTTTTGTGAATCATGATAAATGCATTCTTTGTGATTATCTGTACATGATTCATGGAGTAGTTGGGTACAACTTGTGGAATATTCTAATTTGGAATCAAATACTGGAAAAATGGGCAGTTAAGGTGAACCGTCAAATGTAAAACATCATTATGAAGATAAATAAAGTCTCCAATGAAATGTGATGATCAGGCGAATTAACAAATGCATGTCCACACATTTGAAAGGTAATTCCATATCAGTTGATAGGCGAATGTTTCAATTCATAAATTTTTTTCATCCATTTTTCTAAATGCATTTAAATTCATTTCAAATGTTTTGTTTTTTGATATTAAATTGTGTGTATATCAGGTACATAATCTAACAGTAATTATTGAAACAATTACATCTGCATTTGAATTGCATTTGATTGACATTTGAAAAATCAAATGTTTGGTGGTCGCATTCAAATGCAAATGTTTAAGGTATTCAAAACAAATGTACATTTCATGGCTGCATTTGATAGCACATTAAAATGGTTAACATTCAAATGTGCATTCAAATACACTTGCATTTGTTAACAAGCTGGTGATGATGTATCACTTGGTTGTGAACGAGAATTAGGCAAATGTGCATTGTGGGAGGGGTTGGAAGCAGAAAAAATGTGATTTGTAGATCGAATTGTGCCACAGACGAATTGTTGTAAGACGTAAAATTATTTAAATGGAGCGATCAGAGTGTTTAGGTACTCATTGCTTGAACACCCTAGGTAAACCATGAGTGACACAGTGCTTTAAATAGATTGTGATATTTCCTCAGAGGGGGTCCATGTCAGTGAACTGGGACAAGGAGCAAGTAATTCCCCATGACACATGGGGTTTGGGTGGCTTACTTGGGCGATTGTCACAGGTGTGATGTTACATTTTTAGAGGTTCTGTAGCCAATATTAATGGCGTTTCTGTATACTTCTAATGATGCACTTGTCTCCATGTCATGTTTTTGCATCAGGGCAGTATGTTGAGGGTTTATGTGCTGTATTACAGGCTGAGTCACAGCTGTTGGGCCTAAAACCCTATCGCTAGTATCATATCATACTTGGCTGCTATGCAGACAGCTTGGGTGTATACAGAGTGTCTCAGCCTGCATATTTGCATTCATTTGCCAGGGGCACAATGACATAGAACACAGGTTGCAGAGAATGGCTGGTGCCAAAGGCAGTCTAACTATAAATGCATAGTATAATGTACACTTTAACTATAAACGTTGCTCTGTATGTATCCAGTTGTCTCGGTAGAGTTTTATGATCATTTTTGTCATCTTACCAACATAAGCCTGGGTGAATCCAAGTACTAAACTGAAATGTTTGTAATTGACTGTATGATGGACGAGAAGTTGTGGAGAGTAATCACCAGTCAATATAATGGAATGTTTGTGGACATGAATTGCAGTTATTGGTTATTGTGGCTCTAATAAAATAATAACGTATCGTACAGTTGGCTATTGGCTTTGATGGCTGTTTGGGAACCATCTTGTTGTGTGATTTTAAAGACTTCTGTCAGAAGTTGCATATACAGTAGTACCTGCCTTCAACAGACCCTCCGATGAGCGGACACCTGCTATGTCGGGACACTTTCTCAATGTACAGACTTTTTTACCATGTTAATGTCCCTCTGATGAGGGGACACCTGGTTAACGCGGACAGCAGACAGGATATTTTGGTTTTCTGTCCCTGCTAAGGCGGATAGTAATCATTATTTTTGTGATTTTTTTCTCTAAATATTTTATTTCCAAAATGGCCACGGACAAACAGCAAGGTGTCTAGTGGGAGAAACAATATTATATCGCGGATTCGGATATAAGGCTGTTGGTTGTGGACCCCGATTTTCTGCCACCGGGGGAGATGCCACTGATTATATGGCATCAATCGCTGATGTTGGCTTCGCTTAGGCGGTTTGAAATTGCAATCGAGATTCACAAATACGCTTCGCATATGAATCAGATAAACAGTCTTAAATGCAGTTTAATATGCAGTACTAATGTGACACTGGGGTGAAATGGCATGCTTCCAATCTAAACGACGCGAAACCAACATGCCAAATGCCAAACCCAAGGCGCTACCGATGCGCGAAAATACGAATTCATCATCCGCATATGAACCGATGAATCAATGCTAAGTGGTGCATCATAAATTTATGCTTCAGTTGTGATCAGTTGAAAATCGAGGTGAAACGATTATTTATTCTGCCTAGTCATTTTCTATGTTTAATCAGCTTACATACTGCGTGTGTCAACTCATATATGTTCTCGGCTGCTCAAATTCAGGTTATTATTTTCGATTCGTAGGCCTATTAGTTCAGTACATCGTCTTTCCATAACGGTACACATACAAATATTTTATTCAGTTAACCATTAAACAGGGTGTGACATTAAAAAATAATACATGTTCCAAGCACACAGTGGCTTCGACAGCATTCTAGGACTTGGTGCAGTGGGAGGCGGTCGCTGTTGTTTAGTAGCTCCCTGGCGGCAGACATGGGAACACATAACGCGCCTTATTTGTAGTATATCATATACTATATATAATATAATATGTACCTCAGTTATATCCATACTGTGCAAACTGTTTACCATATATGTGTAGTACTGAACCCTCCACTCCAGCATGCCTGTCCCTCCGATGAGGGGACACCTGCCATGTAGGGACACTTTTGCTTGGATACAGAAGTGTCCGTTGAAGGCAGGTACTACTGTAGACCCTACATCCATGATCAGGTCACCTGTCACCATTGTCTCAAATTAAAGGTAATGAAGGTAACAGTAAGTTCTTATATAGCATGGTACCCGGTCCTTGGGACTGGTCAAAGTGCTTTATACTTCACCTGGCAGACCTGTTCATTCCAACACAATGTCAACTCTGGGAACCATTCTACCATATTAGTGGGAAGTATATGAAGCTGCTATTGTCTACTACTGCCTGTCATGTTAGTGGCTGAGATACAAACCTTCCCATTGATTCGTTTAAAGTAGTACTACCATAGCTCACTGTTAAGTATCTCCATAGAGTAAAAGAACTTTGAACTAGCCAACTTGGTATCTGTGGCATGTTAGGGAGTGCTTGTGATCTGTGAACTCTGTGGTTGCTTTGTTTGCAAACATAGCCGCTCTGATCACAAACTCTAGCAGATCCAGTTTACCAAGAAGATCGATGGGCTGTTTGCTGTATCACGTCTTAAGTGACACACTCATCCTTTGATCCATGATACAGAAATGTTAAGTCCAAAAAAGAGTGTTTCAGGAAAATAAGAAATAAATCTCAATTCTGACGAGGACGAGCCAACACAACGGTTTTGTTGTCCCCTGATTAAGCACTGCCTGGAGATGTCGTACAATGACTTCTATGTGTTTAATGTTGGGTCTCACAAGCCGAGAATGAACCAGCCAATTTAAAGGCAAGGGTCCGTTGTATGAGATGAGCAGCAATAGTTCATAACCAAGCAGCCATTGTACGAGAGGAGATAGTGGACCACCATGTGTTGTTATCGCCTTGCTACATGGGCTGAGAGATGACACATCATCTCTGCTGGGCTTTGTTGTCACCAGCACTGTCATTCCGTTGAAAGGCCTGGAAAGGTGACAGATGTCATAAAAGGGCCTGACATGTATGACATGTCACCTGGTGTCACCACTGTGTCACTGGAGACCCTGGGAGAGATGTTGTCACAACCCATTAGCGTTTGCATGTTTTGCCTCTGCCACAGGAAACTGTCACGCTTCATTGGCTGACAGTGCTTTTTACAACAGTGCTGTGTTCCTGCTACACTTGACAGATGACACTGTATGATGGCATATAGGATGAGCAGGAAGCTCTTTCATCCTGGGCTTTTGTGCTTATTTTATGCGACCCCGGCTCACTCCAGCTGCTGGTGGTGTCTCAACCAACTGTTGTCTAATCTTACACTTAATCCAGAAAGATGTTCCTCTCTGTTCCACCATGCTACTTGGGATCCTGCCTATATCTGACAGTTCTAAAAAACAAATGTCAACATATTGTAGATCAGATGAGAGGACAGATTTGTTGACACAGGAACTAGTGAAGTGTCCAATGTCAGGTCGTCTTATCTGTCATCTGTTCAGTACAGCTGTGGGTCTGGCAAGTGTCACCACCACCCCCAAGATTGCTTCACACAGAACACCTGGACACATTGACTGTATGTTAACTGGACACTGTTGACTGTATTTTGTTTATGTCAAATGGTCACCTGTTTTGGGTCGAACATTTGAATGTTGTCTTTCTGGTGGAGTCACCTGTTTTCTGTTACGTAGCCTATTGGAGTGCTATGCTTGCTGACAAATTCTGTTTACCATGCATAATTAGTCCATTATGTAACTGTAGGATCCAGGAAAGGTCAGTGAAGTTGATCTGGCACAATCCTGACTGCCAGCCCTGGTGGAAACAGATCATTCCATTCATCAGTGTCGGATAGAAATAGCTCATGCGAACCTACATTTCCACATACCATATTCCAAGTCCAAGATATTTGCATTTGTCAGTGTATACCTGTAGTTAGTAAATAATGAAAGAGTAAATCTTTTTTCAAGATTTATCTATAAACATACTGTATGACTTGTTAGGTATGTCCAACATATTGCTATTCTTGTCTCAAAACTCAGTAAGATTCCTGAACCTAGAAACACTAGGTGACAAAATACAGGTCAGGTCATCAAAATATATCACGTGTAGTTCATTATGTTTCCTGTGTAAAGAAAACCAATTTGCAGTTTGTTAAGATTTTCGCTTAGGTCAACCGTGTACATACACTATTGACATTAGTTTAACCTGTTGATGATTTTATAATAGCAACATGTTTTTGTGGTAACTGTGACAAGCTTCCCGTTGTGGTGGTTTTCTTTGTATTCACGTTGACATGATGTTACAAGGTTGTCACATAATTTTTTTCTGTGCCCTGGGTTAGCAGAACTCGTGCAAGTTCCTTTTTTTCAGAATCTATTAATTTTGATTGAAAATAGATGCATTTGTGTTTTTTCTTTCACGGAAAGTTTATAAAGGTGTTAATTTATTTTGTTCAATTCGTTATAGTGGCTGCTATAATAACCATGAAATTTGTTCTTTGTAGCAGTATCCCTGACCCATTGAAACATGTTTTTAAAACTGCAGATGTAAATGCAAAGGACTAAGTTTTTTAAATTACAATAAACTTGTTAGTGCAATGTTGATTATACATAAGATTATGAATTTAAACTTATGCATTTTTGGTGTCAAATGTCACTGTTTGTAATCACTAACTGACAATGTTCTTCAAACTTAAAGAAGGCAGTAGAACCAGAGGACACAAAGCAGCATTAGTTAAGGAGCAGTGTAGGTTGGACATGAGAAAGTACTCTTTCTCTCAGAGGATGATAAATGAATGGAACAAACTGCCAAATGATTGTGTTAATGCTAGTGGTATGAATATGTTTAAAAATAGAATTGACAGATATTTAATAAGGGTGGCCTACACATAGATGAGAAAATTGTTGGACTCTCGATAAGCCAAAGGCTTCCTTGTCCACTTACCATCTGGAACTTGTTGTTTGGGATGGCAATCTTGTTGAATCTTGTTAAATCAATATTATGTTATAATTTTGGGTCCAGTAAACTTTTCCGATTCCTTCAGTACTATTGTGCCTTTTGAAAATTCTATCTTCGTGATATGTTTTTGTCTGTGCTATTGACATAGTTTACACCATTTTATTTGGTGCCCTGGATTATGTCAACAAAGGAAGTGAACAAGAAATTAATGAGCGTGTGTTTTGTGTAAAGACAGCCATCTCGTAAGGCCTGGCAGCTGTTTGCTATACAATGTGCAGCCACCCAGATGCCTTGAAATAATAAAGATTAATTTTATGTTGTACTAGGACTGGAACCAGAACAGATGCCTGAAATTAGCATGACAGTTGAACTCAGTAGTTCTACTCTATAAATCAGTTGAGTCTACAGCTGTGAGATGACATCTGTCAAATACTGTGGACACAGAGGACTAGGACAGAGTTAGTGTCACCTCTTTTTACACCGCCATTCTCTTTTTTGAAATACAAAGTAGCTAGGCAAGTTATTGCGTTGGACAAAAAAGGAACCACTGCAAGAGCATGTGACTCCGTGCACTAGTGACTCCGTGCACTAGTGACTTCGTGCACTAGTGACTCCGTGCACTAGTGACTCCGTGCACTAGTGACTCCGTGCACTAGTGACTCCGTGCACTAGTGACTCCGTGCACTAGTGACTCCGTGCACTAGTGACTCCGTGCACTAGTGACTCCGTGCACTAGTGACTCCGTGCACTAGTGACTCCGTGCACTTGTGACTCCGTGCACTAGTGACTCCGTGCACTAGTGACTCCGTGCACTAGTGACTCCGTGCACTAGTGACTCCGTGCACTAGTGACTCCGTGCACTAGTGACTCTGTGCAATACCCAGCCAAGTTTTTGTTCAACTGCTGGTTTCATGAATATTCCCACCCCCAGGGAATTTGGATTTTTTTATGTACAAACCATCCCATAGGGCCCCTACACAACTTCAGCCCCATACTTGCAAAACTGACGGAGATATGAGGGAATATACAGAGTCACAAACTACTTTATATCCTAAATATATAATATGCCATATAAACTATTTGCTTATATTTCTAAACAAGCTCTTAAAGTATATTTTTGCCATTAGTGTGGGATATTTTTAATGTTCTGTTCACAACATAATTTAGGTAGAATTATGAATGTGCAATATGATTCTAGTCAAATTGTGTTGTCAACAGAATCATTTTGTTAAATATCCCCTAGAGTCATGCCCATGTCAAGAATATTTTAACAGCTTGTTCATGTAGAAGTACCACAAATTGTGTACTATAATGTTGGTCATTCCGTGTTAAATCAACCAATTTTAGGAAATTTAAAAAATTGATGTCTCAGAATTTAATTAAATTTTAACCAATGAATAAGTGGCTATACCATGACTGCTGAAATCCTTCCCGGAAATAAAAAAGTTATTTTCGTGCACCCATTGTACACATTGTCCTTTGCCCTATCATTCTTGAATTTTATACAGATACTCTGTTTACTCTGTCTGCATACACAGCAAATTTCATATTATGTAGCTTGTAAACTTCTTAAGTTAAAAGCTCTTGAAAACAGATAAAAATAACGGTTGCATTTTTTGGGGTGCTTACCCCCTGTTTACATCTTATGGCATTACAGACACAGTTTGCCTGCAAATCCTTTGTGTTTTTGTAGAAGAGCTCAGGTATTGCTACTTATTCATTGGTTAAAATTTAAGCAAATTCGGAGACATCAACTTTTTTTTACCATTGGTTGATTTGACACACATGACCCATGTGTTACTTTACTGTCACATAAATATACATCTGTCACATAAACATACAACAGACATGGGGTCAATTCTGTTATGTCAATTCCAATCCCGCCTTGCAAAAATCAATTCCAATTCCAAATTATCAATTCCAATTCCAAATTTTTAGATCGAATCCAGTTGGTTTTAACACAGTTTTATTTGTACTTGAAATCATGTGTTCGCAATCATATTTAACTAGATTATCTGAGATATCATTAACAATTTGACTATTCAATGACTGTTCATTCAACGCATGTATATATATATATATATATATATATATATATATATATATATATATATATATATATATATATATATATATATATATATATATATAATCTCGGAGAGGTGTGCAGCAGAAGGTACATATCAAATGGCTTATTTATGGCAAACATGAAATATATATATATATATATATATATATATATATATATATATATATATAACATGATATATATATATATATATATATATATATATATATATATAACATGATATATATATATATCATGTTTGCTATAAATAAGCCATTTGATATGTACCTTCTGCTGTGACACTTATATAACATGATTATATATATATATATATATATATATATATATATATATATATATATATATATATATATCATGTTTGCTATAAATAAGCCATTTAATATGTACCTTCTGCTGCGACACCTCTCCTGGATTTTTGCTAACCAAATATTTTGGACAGCCCTGGACAGTTGAGTCATTAATCTGAGTTTTTAACAGTTTCCCCCTGTTTATATCATATATGGTATCATTGATATTTAATCAAATTTACTGTAAACTTTGAGTCTTCAACATCCTAATCACCAACATGTATTCTCCATGGGGAAATAAACCTTGTCCACTGAGAAAGAAAATGAGATAAGGCCTGAATGGTTTGACTTTGGTTTTACTGTCTGTTGCAGTAACTTAGTATTTGTTTTTGATGCAAATGCTGGATTATATTGTTCTTGTTCACAGTGTTTCAATAGCACAGTAGACAGCGTCTATGATGTAATGTTGACAGCTTCCTGGCTGTTACCAAATTCAGGGTGACATACTAATAGCAGACAAATATGATTTTAATAGTAAATTTAAGGGGTAAAGATTAACAGTATCAAGTCAGTTATTCAAACAAAATCAATTCCAATTCCAACTGACTTTTAAAAATCAATTCCATACATGCATACATACGTACGCATGCACGCACGCACACACGCACGCACGCATGCACATGTATACATAAATACAAGACTGACTGGTCGGAAACTTGACACTGATCATGATTGTACGTTTCACTGTGTATGTTAGTCATGTGATCAAGTGGTCACAATGTTGACACTGACCAAATGACAGAGTATCAGGATGTGACTGTAGCACTAGTTACATGGCTGAGTAGTCACATTGTAGGTCTGTCAGTATGATTGACTTGTACAGATATTGTCAGTGTTTGCACAACTGAATGCTGTTGGTTTAGAGACTCTGGTTGCAATACGCTTGATTACATGTGTCTTGATTTAAACAAACTTCAGTTCTGCTGTTATTTGTTTGCCGAGAACAGCAGTTTCCTGCTCCTGAGGATTGGAAGAGTAATTCTAGAGGGAAGATATGATGAATGTCTTGGAGGGCTGTTGTATCATGCCGTAATTTCATACCATGTTGAGCTGTCCCCTAACCATACACATCTCCCAGTGGTTGTGAGGGTGAACTAAACCTGGCAGTGACTGGTAGAAACTGCTGGGTGCTCGCTGGGATATGTACAATCCAATTCACTGATGAAGATAAACAAACAGGGCAGTCTGCTTGTCATAACACAACTGGTGGATGCATTGCGTGAAGTTGGTGCTCTCTGATGTGTGAGTATATATATATGTGTGTGACTGATACTGAGAGGTGCTGACTGTTTACTACAACCTGTAACCTTTGTTTTAAAGCGAGATTTATAAAACCAGATTACTATGTGGTATGTGTTCTGAACACACATAGCTATTTAAAAATGTGAATTTTGTTTTAAATAGCAATCAATACCAATGATATATGGATTTCTCAAAAATTATAATTGTGTTGGTGTGACTACCATATCATCATGGGCCATCATCATTGTCCAGTCGTATTTGTGTTGGTGTGACTACCATATAATTACGAGTCATCATCATTGTCCAGTCATAAATGTGGTTGCAGTGATTCAGTGCTAGTGTATGTAAAGTGTGTCAGTGTACATATGTATTGAGTGTACATGTATTGAGTGTACATGTATTTAGTGTACATGCAAAGGTTTGGAGTTCAGCCAGTGCAAGAAATATTGTGGTATATTTTACAAGAACTGTTGGTATATAATATAAATATAATGTAAGGAGATTATTGTAGAATCTGTATGTGGCTGTGATTCGGCCATAGCTGCTGTTTAGGCAGAAGTGGAAGTAATGGTATTTTGGGTGTGTTCCATGAACTGTCACCAACAAGTACCAGGTTAACCATTCATATTTTTTGCAGAATGTTTCCAGATTGAATATAGCCTGCTTATAACGAGGGCTGCTGGTGGTAAGTCGACACTCCCTGATGTATTCAGCTACATCCGACCCAGTTTGGCTGTCTACAGAGTTGTTAGTTTATCACTCATTGGGAGACAGGGTTACATTAGGCAACAGCAGATGAAACATGTCAGTTTGGAAAAACACATTTAAATACAAGTGATGTATCCTAAACTGCCTCACATCCATGGTCTGTACCACAAGCCTCATAAGCCTCATAACCCTAGACTGCCTCAAAGCCCTAGAATGCCTCACAGCCCTGGAATATATCACAAGCTTAGAATGCCCCACAGTCCTAGACTGCCTCACAGCCCTGGAATATATCACAAGCCTATATTGCCCCACAACCCTAGACTGCCTCACAGCCCTGGTATATATCACAAGCCTAGAATGCCCCATAACCCTAGACTACCTCACAGCCCTAGAATGCCCCACAGTCTTCAATTGTCACAGCCATGGAATGTCCACATCCCTGGAATGCCTCACAGTAATAGAATGCCTCACTGCACTAGGCTGCCTCACAGCTGTAGAACGCCTTAGAGCCTTAGAATGCTTTACAGCCCTAGACTGCCCCATAACCATAGAATGTCTCATAAGTCTAGACTGCCTCACACCCATTGAATTACCTCACAGCCATAGACAGTCTTACAACCCTACACTGCCCCACAGCTGTAGAATGTGTAGACTACCTCACAGCCCTAGAATGCCTCACATCCCTAGAATGTCTCACAAGCATAGAATGCCCCACAACCCTATGACAGGAAACCTGACATCATTATTTACTTTACTTCAGTTTTATTGTGCCAATTGTATGTGTGCTTACTGCAGACTTATTGAGTGGTGCTATGAGTGTGCCACCTGCTTTGTGTTTGGTAAAGGCATGAAATCTTACTTAGATAAATGCTGCTGTCTTATCAGTGGTGGCCATCTTCTAACTTAAATGTACCACTGAAGCAGTCTATGAGGTTGTTCCACCTGTGTAGTCTTGTCACTGCTTGTCATAACATTGGCACAAATAGGGGTCATCTCATAACAACACAGTAAATAGTATGCATATGTACATACAGATATATAAGTGTTGTTAATAAATATGCCAACCCTAAAGCTTCTGCATAGAGTATTTGGGTCATGTTTTTGTCTGCATTTGTAATGTTGATGGTTGAGCAATAGTTCTGGGATACATTTTTTTGCATTTATTATGGGGCTTATGTGCTCTACTGGCTGAACAGTCTTTAACAAGATTTTAACAAGATTGCCATCCCAAACAACAAGTTCCAGATGGCAAGTGGACAAGGAAGCCATTGGCTTATCGAGAGTCCAACAATTTTCTCATCTAGGTGTAGCCCGCCCTTCTCAAATATCTGTCAGTTCTATTTTTAAACATCTATTTGGTATTATTTCTGCTGTAGTATAATTCTGGCTGTGACATCTAGTCCTGATGTTTGGCCATACCTTTGATTAGATATATATTCATAATTTAAAAGAGCTTGTTCATTTATGATTTTCAAGTAGAAATATTTTTTAACACATTTGAAAAGTACTTTTTCCAATAGTTTAATAAACACAATATAATTTTTCAGGTTTTTATTAATGCGACATGATACAGTTAAAAGTTATTGTTGAGTCAATCTTTTTGACCAAATGCTGAATATTTGAAGACTCCGTTAACCGACACTGACTCTTTCCATTCTCTGAGTTTTCTCTTTCCACTACAAAACACCACTTAAAATGTTTAGTTTCAAAATCAATATGAGTTTCTACATTCAGTCCTGTATCTGATCCCTTGTAATGATGTCCTTGACTTAGTTATTTTTACAAAGCCCTGCCTCTGGTACACTCAGTGGTGTCTGTGCGGTGGTGCAGTCAGCTAGGCGTAAGAGTCCTGCCTTCATGCACGTGATTAAGGATGTTGCCTGAGGCTGGTTTAGTGATGATTGTGTTTGTGTTTTGCCCGAGGTCATGTGACATAGAGAATGTTTTCTTTTTTTCCCACTTGAAGGGTCAACCCACTGCTGGGGCAGTTTACTGCTGGAGCCAACTTGCTGCTGGAGCTAACCCAATGTTGGGTCCAATGCAATTCTTGGGCCTACTTAATACTGGGGCCAGCTTACTGTTGCTTACTCATTGCTGGGGCCAACTCACTGCTCACCTCACCTCACCTCACCTCTCCTCTTCGGGCCCAGTGGCCCATAAGGCCGAAGTGCCTCTCCTCCAGCTCACTCTGTCAGCTGCTACATGTCTGGCTTCATTCCAGCTGTTCCACCCCAATATGCGTCTTTCATTTTCAATAGTTGATCGCCACGTTGTCTTTGGTCGCACAACCTTTCTTCTATAAAACTCACTCACTGCAGGGGCAGTATTTTGAGTCTGTCTGTATTTTATTTTGAGTAGACCACAATGTTCATAAGACACTTTGATGCTGTCCTGCTGTCAACTGCACTGCCATTTCAATACATTGTACCTAGATAGCTGGCTGTTTCATGGATACAACCTGTCACTTTGTGGACATGTGAACATAGAGATTAACCATTTCAGTACGACAGGCCAAATTTCTGGCCGCGTGGTGTGAAGCTACAGTAGGACAGGCCGGATTTTCGGCATTGGCTAAGTTCACCATCTAAAGCTTTTACTCATAATTATCCACTATATGGAGCCACTTGTTATATACTATTGTCATGGCGAACGAATGAGCTATTCAGTAGTAGCAGCAGTCATTGATTATCGCTTAATATCATTTTACAGAGATTTTCACAGTTTTTAATGATGAATTATCAAAATCTATGATCACCACAGTGGATGACATTACTTCAACTGGCGATTTACTGCTGTATGTTTTGGACAGATTATTTGATAGTTTTAGCGACAAATCTTTGTCGGATGTTGAGTGAACTTAGCGACCGAGCCGGAGGTGAAATGAACACTGACAACAGGAGTATTTTCGATCGCTACACGGACATCAGTGATGACGAATGTGAAGATGTAAACCCTGAGGATGAGCTGTGCACTGTGCCATCAATGCTGGATGGTGCGTCGTTGCCAGAGGTTGATTTTTGTACGAAGGAAAAGGTGTCTGTGAATCCAAATCCATGCAAAGTTTGATTGGAATCGGTCCAGTAGCGATGGATGTGTTAGCAAATATACATATAAACACTTCTGTCATATATGTATAAAATACAGACGAATAACTTGTTTTTCACTTTCTTATACTTCACAAAATGTACTTGATATTGTATTTTATATCATAGTACACTCCTGTAGCATGATCAACATGAGTAGTTTACATTAAATATGTACATTGGTATACAACTGTGTTCAGCAACTGCAAAAACGTTGAAATCTTGGATTGCTGGTTACCATGACGTTGCTCACTTTACTCGCTGATTATCGTACTTTCAGAATATATATAATATTCCTATTTGTTGCTGAAATCTTGGCTTGAAGTGATGCAGTCGATTTTCTTGCATATTCACTGGGAATGTAGTATTCAGTGGTCACAGCAGATCAGGGCTGTAGTACGGAAATGGTTAATGTGTATGAAATAGTGTCACATGTCATCTTATACCTTGTTTGATTCAGCACAAAGTAGTTATACTGCTGACAATGCTCTGTTAGTGTTGGCAAACTTTATCCATAAAATAGTGTACACATGGAATGTGTAACAATACTTAACGGTTCTTGTTTGTTGCTCCTCTGAACACGGCAGGAGTCGGGGGCCCTGAGGATGTACGTGTTATGGAAGCTTTATTATCATTATAGCTCCATAATTGTGATAGTTCACAACTGTGTGCTGAAATAATTATGGTATAATTATAAAGGTTTGGGGTGAAGTGTAAAGGCCTTAGAGTGGTCCCACGGGTTGGTTGGATACAGTGCTATATAAAACTTACCTTTGTAATTACATATTATGAACTATTATAGTTCTAAAGATTCAGATTTAAAACACCTTCCAGAATTCACACATGATCAAGCTTGTTCAAAAGAAACATGCTCATCACCTAGCGAGCATACGTTCAGTTTAACAATCTAAAAAGTTCACAGTTGCACTAGATATAATTATGTCCTCTGCATGAGCTATCTCACTTTACTATACTGGTCTGGATCGAGATTGCATTGATAAGATTGCTGTTGATATGTGACTTATATGCGTGTGACTAGATGCGTCATCTCATGTAACATCTGTTGTCAAACAGCTGCTGTATATGCCTCGGGCTGGTCTCGGCACACTAGAGGAATTTATAGTTAGAAACTGGTAGGTGATTTCTTCTTCCATTACAGCTCATGTCTGTGTGTCAGTCACATGTAGCTAGAGTATTGTCAGCTGGGTACATTCATACCATACATACATGGTAGGTTAGAGGCCACCACTCTGTGAGCCTAAGACAGCCAGCACAGCCTAGACAGCAGGTAGCTAGAAGGGACCAACTGGTCCAGACAGCAGGTAGCTAGAAGGGACCAACGGGCTCAGGCAGCAGGCAGCTAGAAGGGACCAACTAGCCCAGGCAGCAGGTAGCTAGAAGGGACCAACGGGCCCAGGCAGCTAGAAGGGACCAACTGGCACAGGCAGCAGGCAGCTAGAAGGGACCAACGGGCCCAGGCAGCTAGAAGGGACCAACTGGCACAGGCAGCAGGCAGCTAGAAGGGACCAACTGGCCCAGGCAGCTAGAAGGGACCAACTGGCCCAGGCAACAGGCAGCTAGAAGGGACCAACTGGCCCAGGCAGCAGGAAGCTAGAAGGGACCAAATATCCCAGACCGCAAGTAGCCAGAATGGACGAACTAGCCCAGGCAGCAGGTAGCTAGAAAGGACCAACTAGCCTAGGCAGCAGGTATCTAGAAGGGACCAACAGTGTTCAGTGTCTCATCAGAAAGACTCAAAGTGGAGTGAATAACATTTAAAATTGGCAAAATTATTAAACATCAGTAGGTGGACTCACTGGAACCTTGGTGCTCTAACCTGCCATGTTACTGCTCCCCCTACCCAAACCTCCACACCCCCCCACACCCTCCATCCCCACATCCAGAGACCAGGTCATAATACAGTCGTGCCTTGTTATTGCGCGCCCCGTTATTATGCAGATTCGGATATAAGGCAGTTGGCCATGGACACCGATTTTCTGTCACCAGGGGGAATGCCAAATGCGCCTGCTTAAACCTACTTAGAATTGCTTTGAAAATTCTTAAGAAACATAAGGTGAACAGGTGAACAATGTCAATGAACAATCAACGTGTAGGCAATACCAATATAACAATGGGGTGGCTTGCATATCATATCATATTGCATATCACAAATCTGATCGTTTTTGCGCTCCACGAAACCAACATGCCAAATACCTAACCCAAGGTGCTACTGGTGCATGAAAATATGAATTCATCATCCGCATATGAAACGATGAATCGATGTTAAGTCGTCCGTCATAAATGTATGCTTTGGTCGAGATCAGTTGAAAGACGAAGTGAAACAGTTGTAAATTCCACCTATTGTCGTTTTCTGTGTTTAATCAGCTTGCATACTACGTGTGTTAAATCACGGACGTTTTCGGCTGCACAGATCCAGGTTATTTTCGATTCATAGGCCTATTGGTCTAGTACATCATCGTACGTATACGTACATGTATTTTATTCAGTTCAGAACCGCGTTATAACGAGGCTCGACTGTATTTAGGGAACTGTCTGTCATGTTGTGAACGAGGCTTGTGATCCACTGTAGCTGATTTAATTATGACTAATCCGGCTGGCTTATTATAATAACAAAATAAACCATAGTGGGTGTAGTCAGACTGAAATGAGTTACTACCAAGTAGGGAATGTGTCAAGGTTGTTTATGACATGTCCCGTACATTACACACTCAGTTTGTGTTTTAAACTTCTTTGAAGACAAATCGCATACAGCATTATATGGTACATTGCCTTGTTGTCAAGTTCACAATTTTAACACTGCACTCTCACACTGCACCACTTGACAGACCTGTCTATCTGAAGACAAACTCACTTCCCAGAGAAGTAACAAGCCATGCTGTGGAGAATGTATAAAAGCTGATCGTCCATGCAATTACGTCACTGTAGTTACAGTTATTCATTGTTAGGCAGTTAATGTATTAAACTCTGTTAAATAAAATAGCTCAAACTTTGAGAAAGATGACTTGAAACCCAAATGAGAAAGCAGTCACTGTGCTACAATACTTGTATTGTTTCTGACTTAGTAACTGTGAATTATTTACATATACTAATCAAATATACATGCATTAATAATTAACTCACACCAGTATTTTACGTGGAATAAATTAATTTTGCAACCCAAGAAATAATGGCAACCATGACATTGAATCGAGGGGTAGGTTTCGATCTGAACATTTTATAATAGTCACCTATGTACAGAGCAATAGAAGCTGAACACAGTAGATACTGTCCCTGCAGTCTGGATGAGGTAATTGCCCCATGGATGTGGTGTGATCTGTCAGTGGCCCTCTTGGAGTCTATGCTCCCAGTGTCTACACTGAGTATGTTGACACAGCTCCACCCCGTTGACAGGTGTCATCAATCCCCTGACATATTTAATGACACTTGTCATGTGTTCTGTAATACAAAACTGTCACATGAATGTGGTGCGTGCAGCAGTTCAACTATGTTTAAGACTGTTTGTGTTTTCTTTCAGGTGGTGTCAACGGATTCAGTGTCAACGTGTCCCCCTGCTGTGTCACTTGGCTGGCCTTCTTGTGATCAAAGCCGGATTATTATACATTTGAATTCGCCATCGCCGCATTGGTACAAAGACAGTGACGCGTCATGTCTGTATGTCGCATTGTCACCCACAGGAGTTGTCCAGTTGATGCGCGGTCACATGACCGATGGCTCCGTGCATGAGTCGGTTGTAACAGAGGGTGATTACGAACGACTAATGATGATGGCTGTGAAACGCCCCATCCCGTGGAAGGAAGCCACCCACCTCATGGAGTACCTCTCCCAGTGTCTGCTCGATGCAGAAAACAGTGTCGCCTCGATGACTTTCAACAAGGTCAGATTGTCAGTGTATGGTTGCCATGGCAATGCAGAGGATCCTGTGGATATTCGGCCTTGCTTCTTGCCAGCATTTCAAACACATCAGTCATCAACCAGTCACCATGGCAACAAGATGATGCGCAATGGAAGAGGTAAGAAAAGATGATATATGACATTGGGAGAAAATAAATATGTAACCATTAGTGTTACCATGTTTTGGGGAAAGTTCAGCTGTGCGGTATTTAGTTTGTGAAGACAGCAATTATTTTCTTGTTTAGGTAGGTTTGCCGCAAGTTGTCTAGAGGATTGGGAAGGCAGAAGGTGATGGGGCTGAGAAAGATGGAGACATGTAAGATGGGTAAACATTTAAGAGGGTACTAAAAGATGGACATAGGAAGAGGGTTTGAGAAGTGGGTCATAGCTTGGATGTAAACTATAAAATGGGAGATACCGTTCTGGGTACTACTGTAAAAGAAAAGGACTTAGGAGTTACAATAAGTACTGACTGATATGATAGTTTCAGAGCAGTTTGGTATTGCAGCTTCGTATGGTAATAACATTATTGGGTTGATTAGGAGAAACATAATGTGCAAGGAAAAAAGCTAATTATATAAAGCAATAGTTAGACCTTATTTAGAATACTGTATACAAGCGTGGAGACCATATCATAAGAAGGATATAGATACACTTGAACGCATACAGAGGAGAGCAACTAAAATGATTCCAGAACTGAGAGACCTTAGTTATGAAGAACGCCTGAAAGAATGTGGTTTAACAACTCTACAGACAAGGAGGTTAAGAGGAGATCAGATTGAAGTTTTTAAGATATTGAATTATTGAATGGGTATGAAAATATTGATAGAAATATGTTTTTGTCAAGAAAGATAGAACTAGAGGACATGATGTAAATTTAGTAAAGGATCAGTGTAGATTGGATATCAGGAAGTACTCATTCTCACAGAGGACAGTAAATGAATGGAACAAATTATCTACGGATTGTATAACCACTAGCAGCGTGGATATGTTTTAAAACAAGTTGGACACATATCTCAGGAGGGCAGGTTACACGTAGACGAACACTGATGGACTCTCGATAAGCCAATGGCTTCCTTGTCCACTTGCCATCTGGGCAAATCTTGTTAAATCTAGCGAACAAAGAAGACAGGTGGGAGAAAGGTGAAGTGTAGATGAGTTAGAGGTAGTGAAGAGACATGTTGAACATTCTCTTTCGCCATAAGGAGTATCTCTGTATTGTGGTTGCATAACAAACAAGGAACTATATAGTGTGATTCAACCCCTTAATCCTATTTGTTGACAACTCACGCATAAGAGCTCTACAGTCCTGTCTGTAGCTTGAGTAACATGTTGACCCAGCGGGGGTAGTTCTCACAGTTCACACTCCATCAATCTAATAATCATTAGATTGCTGTGATTATAACCATGTTTTTAAGGTATCACTATTCATGGCCCAGTGGACTTGATATGTTTTTAACCAGTACTTACTGCTTAAAAATTGTAGTCGTTCCTAATGGAAGTCCGTTTATATTTGTAGTAGGCAGCATCATCTGACAGTTTGTTACTCGTAAATCTGTGATGTGCAGCGTGAGCTGTTCCGTGCGTGATTCACTAACACTTCTGAGGAAGGAGCTGATTCATCTTTGATTTATCTTTATTTTTGCACCAATGTTATCACATTATCGTAAATGAAAATAAATAATATGTGTAATGTCGCTGTGGGGTATCTTTATGGTGGTCTGTCCTAGTGGTGAACAGGTGCTGCGGTTGTGTGTTCCGTGCTAGTGGAAGCAGATCTTCAGGTGTGTTCCAGGTGTGATTCAGGTGTTGACAAGATAAATTATGGTTTGAGGTATCTGGTTCCTTCTGACTATATTAGACACAATGAATTCCTGCTAAGTGATGTCATTCTTTACACTAAAGCAGTTCAGTAGTACAAGTATTTTGCCATGTCGCAACAAAACAGCTCATTTTTGTCAAACCTTTCATGATTACTTTGCAGTTTGTACTGCCTAAGAACTATTTTCATTGTATAGTTCCTGCTGGGTTGTGTAAAGAAACCTTGTACAAAGAAAGGGATTAATGAAATGTGGTTTGAAACCAGCTAGACTGTATGCCTGATAATTTATATTACACAAAATCACATTTTCCATGCAAACTTTGGCTGCATATATTCCTGGTTGTAATTGACATTTTTCAAGTAAATTTGAGACATGTAGCAACTACATAGGGATTTTCCTATTTCCTTGTTTTACAATTGTTATTAGGCAACCAATGTTGATTGATATTACAATTATTTGATCTTCTAGTTGTTACCTGAGAGGAATTTAATTGTTATTATACACATTAAAGAAATATATCAACATATTGCCTCAATGTTTTTCTACAGATGAAGTGAAGTATAAGTGAAAACAATAGTCCTATTCATTCGAATGCTGTTGCAATCTCGCGGTCTTAAATTTATGCATCCAACGGTTGGTCGTTAACTGTCATAAAACAAACAGTGAATATGTCTACGTGACATCTGACATGTTTCCGCCAGTGCATCAGGTCAGGGCGCACTATAACAATTTCACTGGTGCTTGTTCATCCAACAACTGCACTAATTGATGCGGCACTAATGTATAGACACTAATTGATACAGCTGTTGTTGACTTGTCCTGAATGTGCTATTCGTGACACTTGTTACTGATATGTAGGCTGAGTCTAGCCATAGGCTACTGTTACAGTCAGTGGCGCATTTAGGATCTGGCCAGCTTAGCCACCCATTAGTTCACCATGCTACCAAGCACTGGCGCAACATGCTACGGAAAAAAATTATGCCGAAGGGAGGCCAGGACCCAAAGGGAGGCCAGGACCCAAAGGGAGGCCAGGGTCCAAAGGCAGGCCAGAGCCCAAAGGGAGGCCAGGACCCAAAGGGAGGCCAGAGCCCAAAGGGAGGCCAGGGCCCAAAGGGAGGCCAGGGCCCAAAGGGAGGCCAGGACCCAAAGGGAGGCCAGGGCCATATGGGAGGCCAGAGCCCAAATGGAGGCCAGGGCCCAAAGGGAGGCCAGAGCCCAAAGGGAGGCCAGGGCCCAAAGGGAGGCCAGGACCCAAAGGGAGGCCAGGGCCCAAAGGGAGGCCAGGGCCCAAAGGGAGGCCAGGGCCCAAAGGGAGGCCAGGGCCCAAAGGGAGGCCAGGACCCAAAGGGAGGCCAGAGCCCAAAGGGAGGCCAGAGCCCAAAGGGAGGCCAGGGCCCAAAGGGAGGCCAGGACCCAAAGAGAGGCCAGGACCCAAAGGGAGGCCAGGACCCAAAGAGAGGCCAGGACCCAAAGGGAGGCCAGGACCCAAAGGGAGGCCAGGACCCAAAGGGAGGCCAGGGCCCAAAGGCTGCCCCCAAATGATATGCCACCGCTTACTGTTCCTACTGCGTATCCTTGTACCATTGTTCCATTCCAGCAGCCAGTAACCTGGGAAGCCTGTGTGGACTGGATATGCATGTATGGCGGCCGATCCTTACTCTACAAAGTGACCTTTGCTAGTCTACAAGGGCAGATATAGCCCAGACAAAACAAAAGTGGTTCTTATAAATGCTAGCTACATTTTTTACATACAGCAGGATTTTTTATTTAAAGTACACTGTAGTAAGAACTTTTACAATATTTTTATTTTGTTTAGTAGGTCAAAGTTTGCACGTATAATTAATTATGATTGTTGATTCTTGCCATACAAACATTGACATTTGTTGATTCTTGCCATACAAACATTGACATTGGCTAGTCTGGGCCAGAAATTTTTGTAATTATTATTTCAAAAAATTTTAAATATTGATCATCTTAAAAGTAATTATTTGAGGAATGTTAACTGCATACCCTACTGTTAATAAATAAAATTAAAACATAACTTTTATAGCCAGTTACTAGTGTATTCGTCTGTGATGCATATAGGGTTGGGCCTGCTGTGTTGTAGTGCATAGGTCTTGGCTAGTTGGATCTGGTTAAACCAGGGTGTATCATCTTAGTGCGGTTTATCACTGGGGTACATTGATTGCACTGGTGTATGATAATGAGAGCCGCTGCAGTACAGGCAGTAATTGCCATGCTGAAGTGTACAACACATCTCTGTAACTTCTACAGTGGCTCTGATGTCTGAGGAAGAAGTGAGTCACGCATGGCTGCGCTGCCTTTCTTGTAACGTCACACTTAGCTGAACATGTCTCTCACACACAGTACAGTCTACGTCACATGCACAGCTCTGTCTGTGCCCCCTCAGTCTGTCAGTTATAACGTTTCTCCGCCATTTTTCTTGATGGATGTGGTATAATTCGGAAGACACAGATGGGTTCAAATTGTCGATTTAGTCAGGTGCTTCAGTTAGAACTCTGCATAGTTTGATGACAGTTATTGAAGTTACCTGGAGTCAATGGCACTTGAAGTAGGTCAGACTTCACATTGTGAGGTGACGTGAGAAGGAAGGATGTTATGTGGACAGGAAACAGTGAAATGGAAGTTCTGTCACTTCGGAGACGGTTTCAGCACAAGAAGCTGACAATGTCTGAGGGTGTATGATAACAAGAACCTGCCATGAGCTGGACAAGTATAATCTACTTCAAACTCTTGTCACATCTGCCTTGACCAGGGCAAGTATCGCTAACTGCCCGAAGTGTTTGTCGCATCAGCTGTGACGAGACTAATATTGCTCACTGCCTCAAGTGCTTGTGATGGCTACTGTTTGTCATAGCACTGCGACTGTCAGTGAGACTTTGTGACAGAGTGATAAACCAACAAGCACAAGTAGCAGCCTGTTGAGTGACTTCTCTCAGGAAATGATTATTGTCATCTGGGCACAGCCACTACGAAAGTAGCAAGTCCTTCGGAGCACACGTATTATTAGGGTTACAAGAAATTAGTGACTTGGGATTACAAGAAACTAGTGCAGGTGACACTTGGGATTGCAAAGAGATGGCAAGGTTCCTCTGGCTGTTGGATCTAGCCTTGGGCCAGGATAAGACACCATCAGCGACAGGTTGGTTGTAATTGACATTGTTCTAGTGAAGACTAGTGAAGACTAATGGTATTTTATCTACACTTACTAGCTATGCAAGATTGATTTCTTATGGTGATGTTGATCAATTTTAATTAGGTAATAATTAATTCCTTACAAACTACACATATATTGAGTAGGGGTACAGTGGTGACGAAATCAAATTCTCAATCAAGAGAACCTGGGTTCGAATCCTCTTGCTGTCATTTCAAAGCTTGGGTAATTTCTTTCATTCCACATTGCCTCAGTTTACTCAGCTGTATAAATGAGTACCTGTGGTCGATATGTGAACGAATGGTCTTTGCACAGTAAGAACAGAAGTTGAGTTGGTGTTGGAATGAACAGTTCTATGAAGGGATGAAGTGTACAGCGCTCTGAACTATGGACTGGATACCACGCTGTATAAGAATGTATCTTTTTGAATTCACAAATTAGAATTCACTTTCCAGGACATGTTAGATTTAATCGACCAGTGTCTCAGAATAAGGCAAATTTAACTGATGAGTTTCCTAGGACAAAGTAGACAGTCACTGACTAGCTTCTCTTAATATCAGATTTTAGTTTTTTTAAAGTCTGTATTCTCTTTACCCTTTCCTGTGATCACTCATCCTGCGACCATTCATCCTCTGGCGGTGTGCCCAGCATCCTGCTGAATTGATACCCACCATCCCACCAGGATGTGGTGTCAACCGAAAGGAAGAAGAGGTCGACGTTATGAGTATCAAAAAGTAGCCAGACAGAAAACAGGCAACCTCAAACCAAACATTGAAGTAGTAAGACTAAAAAAGAGATTCCCAGAAGAAAGATGGGTGACAGTGACATTGGTGAGACAGGTTCGCTTGACAGGTGATGAGATCATGCATGGTCTGTGCTGTGATTGTCCACGATGTGAAGTGTTCATTGTTTCACAACTTTAAATAACAGCCTTTGGATATGCACCAGCATGGTTAATGAATGGGTCGGCAGTGACTAATTACACAGCACACAATGGGTTTCTCATCTCTGTCATGCTGCTTTAATGTTTAAGCCAGCTGCCTGGTTCATGGTTAGTATTTATTTTATTAATGTACCAGTAGGTTTCACCAGAGGTGATGTCAGGGCAGTGTAATATATCAAGTCTGGTCAAGAGTTGGGTTATGTACTTATTTACCCCATGCAAACTCACACAATCTAGTTAAAACCTTCATTGTTGATACACAAGGGTTAATATTTATTGCCGGGTGGGTGACCTTGCAAGAATAGACTCAGTGATGTGGGCTAGGTGCTTATCTGCAGGAGTAGAAGGCAGATATGTCATATAGCAGGCACAACAATGGTCTGGTTCATAACATGTACTCACTGACTGGGCATAGGTTTCATAAACAGCCTTTAGAGGGTATCATAATCATTCCTTCAAACAGACAGAGTTGACTGGTTTACGCCACATGGTGGTAAATACAGGTATAAGCTCGGTATTTACTATCTACGCAAAACAGGTTTGACATCAAAAGCGGCAGAAACTGTTCAAAACTACCATTTATCAATAAACAGCAGAAAAATATCATTATAAAGAAATTGGACTTAGGACTAATTCCATGTTCATCTGTATCAATAAAAATGGTTCCTGATTATATAAACATAAAGTCACTCTCGGTGGAAAAATGGACAAAAAGGCCGTGAGTTTCTTTCTCGAAGTGGCAAAATATGGAAAATATATAGATTTGTTCTTCATACCTCATAACCTGAATGAAAAATAACAAAATTCCTGTTAGCTAGGAAAAACATGCATCGGTAGGAAAAATGTGGATAACCATGGTAAATATTGAAATAGAAGCCTTTGAGACATATGGTGTATGTAATTCTGATAAACTTAGTATAATGTCCTTAAAAAACTAAAAGCACTTTAAATGTATAATTAATATATATTAACAACCATGATTTTTTGGTCACACATTTGGATATATGTAATTGTCATCACAGTTTGTGAGAATAAATGGCAGAATTTTAAATGTAACCTCTTATCTGTTTCTCCATAGCTTGACTAGGCCTTGGTGTTTCATTAAAATGCATTGTTTCACATTCATGTAGTTTATTTGAGAACGCTTTTGGAGGTTTCTGACACTTTTTGCCAGTTTCAGCAGGCAGAACGTATCAGAAACTGGAAAAAACAGTTTATGATGGTTTCCGCTATTGTCTGCAATAAACAGACCAATGTTATGTCTGGTGTATACACTGGCATTGGACGTGGATCATAGCCACTCCTGACAGACCAATGTTATGTCTGCTGTATACACTGGCATTGAACGTGGATCATAGCCACTTTTAACAGACTACTGTTATGTCTGCTGTATACACTGGCATTGGACGTGGATCATAGCCACTCCTGACAGACCACTGTTATGTCTGCTGTATACACTGGCATTGAACTTGGATCATAGCCACTCCTGACAGACCACTGTTATGTCTGCAGTATACACTGGCATTGGACGTGGATCATAGCCACTCCTGACAGACCACTGTTATGTCTGCTGTATACACTGGCATTGGACGTGGATCATAGCCACTCCTGACAGACCACTGTTATGTCTGCTGTATACACTGGCATTAGACGTGGACCATAGCCACTCCAGCCAGACCAATGCTATGTCTGCTGTATACACTGGCATTGGACGTGGATCATAGCCACTTTTAACAGACTACTGTTATGTCTGCTGTATACACTGGCATTGGACGTGGACCATAGCCACTCCAGACAGAACAATGTTATGTCTGCTGTATACACTGGCATTGGACATGGATCATAGCCACTTTCAACAGACTACTGTTATATCTGCTGTATACACTGGCATTGGACGTGGACCATAGCCACTCCAGACAGACCAATGTTATGTCTGCTGTATACACTGGCACTAGACGTGGACCATAGCCACTTTTAACAGACTACTGTTATGTCTGCTGTATACACTGGCACTAGACGTGGACCATATACACTGGCACTGGACATGGACCATAGCCACTCCAGACAGACCAGTGTTATGTCTGCTGTATATACTGGCACTGGACGTGGACCATAGCCACTCCTGACAGACCAGTGTTATGTCTGCTGTATACACTGGCACTAGACGTGGACCATAGCCACTCCTGACAGACCAGTGTTATGTCTGCTGTATACACTAGCACTAGACGTGGACCATAGCCAATCCTGACAGACCAGTGTTATGTCTGCAGTATATACTGGCACTAAACGTGGACCATAGCCACTCCAGACAGACCAATGTTATGTCTGCTGTATACACTGGCACTAGATGTGGACCATAGCCACTCCTGACAGACCAGTGTTATGTCTGCTGTATACACTGGCACTAGACTTGGACCATAGCCACTCCTGACAGACCAGTGTTATATCTGCTGTATACACTGGCACTAGACTTGGACCATAGCCACTCCAGACAGACCAATGTTATGTCTGCTGTATACACTGGCACTAGACGTGGACCATAGCCACTCCAGACAGGCCAATGTTATGTCTGCTGTATACACTGGCATTTCTGCAATGATTTTCAAGTAAAGAGCACTTCTGCATTGAAGAATTGAACATTAGAATTAATATTTTCTATTCTGTGGCATTAGAGGTATCAAGTGGTTACCAGCTAATTTACAGGTGCCCCAAATTCCACTGGGACATGAAATGGGGGTATCACTGTTGACCCTACCTTGTCAGGAACGAGGATGTCCCCCTGGAAGTCAGTGATCCAGGGAGTGTGGAATCATCAGGGCTTCATATTTGAAAACAACAGGCGATAAATCGCTCGACTAAATATGCCAAATTAATTTAGGCGAGCGATTTGTTAGTTGTTTTGGGTACCGTGTGGTGGCGCCACCATTTCCCATTCGGATTCTGTCGTTGTCGCCATGAAATTTTAATTGGTGTTTGTTTCTTGGCGCTGACTTTTGTACAAATAAATAAATGTTTACTTTAGTTAAGCCCATACATTCTGATTACAATTGGTGAAACGGTTTTGAATTGCAACATGTAACCGATTACCGTAGTCCGTAGCCTGGGCAAAGCCAGTGGCAGTGGCTGTGCCGTGGTACTGTGCCCGGGCCGTGGCCACGACATGGTACTGGTTTCGTGTGCGACTTCGTTTAGGCGGTTTGAAAATTGCAATTGAAATTCACAAATACGCCACGTATAAGAATGACATGTATAGTCATAACTCATAGACGCAGCTTAGTAGGCAACACCAATATAAACTGGGGTGAAATAGCATGCTTCCATTGCATCACAATGCCAAATGCACAACTCAAACTCAGTGCACAAAAAATACGAATTTGTCGTCCGCACATGAAACAGTGAATCAATGTTAAGTGGTACCGGAGATGTGCCATGATTTATGTGTTCACAGCGGTTGAAAGACGAAGTGGAACAATTACTAAAATTATTGTTTTCAATGTCTGATCAACTTTTACACTCCGTGTCAACTCATATAAATTTTCGGTAGTTCAGATCCAGGTTACTATGTTCGATTCCCATTACTGCATAGTTGGTCAATCGGATAGTAGTGAAATATTTTTTATCCCTTAACTATTCCATAACTGTACATTTATACATGAATTTTATTCAGCTCGACATACAACATTATGTGACAATTACACGTAATACAAATCAACGTTAGTCCATTCATTTGATAATTTTATAAACCATGCGGCCAGCATAGCTTCGATGGCGTTCTTGCAATCTTGGTGCAGTGGGCTACGCCTACGATCGAAATCACCGGTGATGGATGATATGTGAACTCCGAATATTGGAGCCCGAACACTGCATTATAAAGAGGAGAGACTTTTCTAGTGAATATAATACTCAAGAAAGTACTTGTCAAGACGAACACTTGTAGGCAGCAAGCGATTTTAACAATTGACGCGAGCAATAAATCGCTCCCTAGATTATTGATTTGCCCGAGCGATAGGGAGCGAGAGCGAACGCTCGCCTCAAATATGAAGCCCTGAATCATCCCTAAACCAACTAGGCAGTCTGTTTTAACCATCCACGTTATGAATGACTCGGTTTATCAGCCTAAGCCTGATGAAGTCATTATCCATGAAATTGTGTCCCTGGTATGAAGGAAAGTTAAAAACAGGATCTGGGTCATGCATAATGATATCATCATAATTAGTCAGCCTGAGCCAGAGCATAGATGAGCACTCTCCTTATAAGTCAATTGTTCATTAAGCCTTCAGCAGTTACTACTTTCAGCACTTACAATGTAGTCATATATGTATGCACTATGTGGCAGCACTGTCTGTCAAAATGTCAACTGCCTGGTTTAGCTACAGAACAGTAGCGGCTTCTGTCAGTCTGCGAATTATTCTGTTAGCCGCAGTGAGTTTCAGCAAAGCTTAGTCAGTTTTTCTTTAAAAGTTCTGGTTGAAAAATGGAGGAAGACAATGACTGAATGCAGCAAACCAAATTTGGAATAGTTTCCAGTGGGCGTTTGTTGTGCAAGTTGCTGTCATTTGTAGCTATGATTACTAGACCAATTATTCTAATGTTTAATGTTTATTAATTAATACAGCACCAAATCTATACAACGATATTCTTTGGTGCTGTACATAAAAATAATAATAAATAATAATCAAATAATAATATTAAATAAAATAATTGTGGTGATAGGAAAAAAAATTATACATAAATAAAATCTTGACAATTATATCATATAGTGCTATAAATAATAAAATTAGAAATATTACATAAACAATTATGATGATAGGATAAAATCTAGACAATTATATGGTGGTATAGACAAATAAAAAACAAATAAAAACAGATAACATAATAAAAGGCTAAAACATTGAAAAAGAAAGAATATATATATATATATATATATATATATATATATATATATATTAGTTCCCTGTGCGGGCCGGGCCTTGGGTCCAAGCCCGGTTTGGCCCGCAGCTCGCGGGCTGGGCCGGGCCAGGCCTGTACATAATTTCGCGGGCCGGGCTGGGTCTACATACTGTGGGCCTAGGCCGGGCCTGGGCTGAAAACAATTTAAACACATCGGGATTGGGCCGGGCCTGGGCCTAGTGTGAGCGGGCCGGGCCGGGCCGGGCCGGGCCTGGGCTGGGCCTGGACATAATAAAATAGTCATACAAAACAAAGATTATTACTTTATTTTTTAATAAAAACTTATTATGAATTGTAATTCCGGTTAATGAATGCTTAAAAGTATTTCTTTAGTATTATTATAGTTGCAAATTGAGACCTTGCATGGAATCTAATGGCCCCATAAGTTCACTTGGCTGGAAGTAGCCAGCCCCAAATGTTTACTTTAGAAATATTTGCAGAGGCAATCAAGCCATGATTAACCATCAACTTATCACCCTTTGACCCTACCAGTGGACATTCTATTGTCTAGGTCTTCCCTCCAAATATTGCCTACCTGAATGACCTGCCCACTGCCAAGTGCCCACTAGGCCACTATCCCACTACCCAGTACCCAATGCAGTTGGTAATTGGTATTTTTCCTCAGTCCTAATTCATTCACACGTCTGAACCTGTCTGTCTCAGGTAGTGACTTCAGGCCTGCTGGAAATGCCACTGGGTGTCAGTGCCAGTGGGTGACATTTAATTGAAATATCATATTAAATTATGTTAACTTAGTTGAGCTAATTCAATTAACAATATAAATTGGGGTTATGGCTTGCATATGGGTTAAGTCAGGGTTAGATAAACAAATCTCCTATCCTAATCATAAGCCAATACATTAAAGCTAAATATAACAAATGTTATCATATTTAATAGTAATGACACTAAGAAGTTTTTCTTTATTTTTCTTCAGGATATTCGTAAGTTTGAACAAGTTGGTGGTGCTGGATTTTTAGAACTCATCCTCATCTTTGTTATAAGATTATAAGTTTATCTTCTCTAAACTTAGCGGGCCGCGGGCTTACCCATCTTTGGCCCGCGGGTATGGGCCGGGTGTGGGCCTGAAACTTGCGGGCCGGGCCTGGGCCAAACATTCACGGTCAGGGTCGGGCCTGGACCTAAATTCTAGTTTGCGGGCCTGGGCCGGGCCGGGCCGGGCTTGAACAATTATTGTGGGCCTGGGCCGGGCCTGGACTCTAACTGCTAATTGCGGGTCGGGCTTGGGATCAAATTCTAGGCTCGCGCAGGGCACTAATATATATATGTAATAACTTTGATATGTTGTATTCATTGGGATGGGGGTTAGCTGTTTTATACAATACAGCATGCTTTAAATGTATTTCCCCCAAGACTTTGTTTATTTTTTAATAATAGTTCACAAAGGTGCTAATTTTGAGTGCATGCAGGAAGTATTGCGTTATGACGGCCGAATATGAACAGTGGAATATTACCCGCATGTGGTGGTTACTGAAGGATGAGGAAGTTTTTACATGTTTCCATAAGCCGATATAATTCAAAGTTTCATGCAGCAGAAAGTTTCATCTAGTGGGGGAGGGGACGGGTCTGAAGTTAAATTACAATGTAGTGTCCTACATCATCATTTTGAGATCATCCCTTACGATATGTGCACTGTTGTTAGGGGATGCAGATAACCCCCTTTTGTCCTCATATGGCTAATTTGTGATTGTGTGTCAGCCAGATCTGTTTAGTTATGTGTTTTTTTATGTTTGCCTACCCCCTTCCCCCAGGACTGTATAAGCAAAAATGCCAACATTACTTCATTGACACACTGCTATTACTATGCCATAAACAAACTATTGCATGCCATGCTAGTATGATGCTACTAGTAAATGACACAAGCTCATGAGTTGGCATGTGTTGCCACGAGAAAAGAACTTAGGAATGATGGTTGTGCTAATTAGGAAGACAATCTTAATATGAACTCTGACGGAACATGGACCCCGGAACGTGGACTCCGGAACATGGACTCCAGAACATGGACCCCGGAACATGGACCCCGGAACATGGACCCCGTCCGGTACATGGGCTTCACTTTTGTGTTGGTCGACAGACTTGATAACACTACATTTCCGTGGACACCAGAATGGCTGAGTTTGATCAATGAGTACATCGAAAATGTGACCGAAGAATGTTCAGTAAACTGTCAGGGCGAGCATCTGTATAGGTTTGAAAAATCCAGCTCTGACATTGAACAGTCCGGCTTTATCAACGTGTTCCCCACTGAGTCCCCAGATGTTTGGCGACAAGGCAGGCAAACTACACGGAACTCCTTACTCACGGCTGGCTCATCGTTATTCTGAACTACAAGCATTTATTTCATCGATTGAGTGACATTTATGATATATATATATATATATATATATATATATATATATATATATATATATATTTCAAACGATGAAAAGACGACACTGGCCCTGCACAAAATAGTCACCGGTACAAATAATATGTTGGCCTTTGTTTCCCCCATATGGAAAGTATGGGCATCTTGTCCAAATTTGGCCTGCACGATCTGTGCAAAAGCTTTCCGGCCGATTTTTATATCACTCTGTAGGAACAATTTTAGTTTCCATCACCAGTATCTCACCGGGAGCAAATGGTATCATTGGGAAGCTGAATCACTCTTTGTTCTGATTAATATTCATTTATAAGCATAGTCAATGACGATCTAGCTTACAAAACGCGTCACAAAGTTGGTGCCCATATTTGGCTGGTTTTACTACAATCCACAGAATAAATTTACATTTCTATTCGTAGTATATAAATATGTAGCACGTTATACCTTTGGAAAGCTCTATGATTTGCTCATTCGAATACATATGAATGAGCGAATGAGCATCGTCGTTACAAACACGTGTTGTCTGGGCCATCTGAACTTTTTATTTACTAATCTGCCATTTTGTTTTCTTACTTCATTCTGTGTCAGTTCACTTTAGGCCGGATTATTTTGGGTTTCCGCATCAGTATTTCATATAATTTGAATGATAACATTAATGAATCATGTTATTATACTAGTTTAGATAGTTAGAACGATGTTGCTGGCTTTTTGAGGTAAATATCAGAAAGTTGCCATCGTGATTTCCACTGGCTTCGACAGCCCGCACTGCCACAGTAAACAACGCAAGACCAATGGGCCTGTCTGAATCGGCATAGTGCAGCGTTTTCAATATATTTTATTAATTTTTTTTTATTTTGTAGTAAATATGTATGGCTACATTTTTCCAGTTGGAAATAGGGACATACAGTCACTCAGTGATTATCTGGTAGCAGGGTGAAAATAAAAAATTACTTTCTTTTTTTGATGAAATTCAAAAAGTAATATCCCCATGATAAGATTATGCACTGTAGTTTTTATCATTTTATTATAATGAGTATAAGAGTCTTTTTTAGCAACAAAATGATTCCACAATCACATTTGTGCGATAATTATTAGTGATGTTTTGATTTTTTTAATGCATCCTTGTGAATAATTTGTGTACACCGTAAAAATTTATCATTGGTCACTCCTAGGGTTAAATGCTGATGCTATTTGCCCCCTATGGGGTTTGTATATTGATCCTAGTAGGTGAGTATTTACATTTGTTGGATCCACTGTTCACCCTTGAAACAGCCCTGCAGCCAAGTTCAGTAAGCTCTGTGAAACAGTGGCACATTGAAAACTGACCTTGTCCCTTCTGCAGTATAATTTACTACTTAGTTTACATTGGAGTTATTAGGCAATTACCACACAGACGTGAAAGTAGACAATTAGAGCAGTGAGTAGCAGCTTTTAGTGCATAACCTCTGGCAGTGGTGTCATATTTAGTTAATGGAAGAGAGGCCACTCTTCTTGGGTCTACAGCCATTGTACAGATAAGCATGGAAGAGATCCTCTTAGCAGCAATCATTGTTTGTTTATACTGCCCAGATCTATTCATCCCACATGTGCTCCGTCCCAAAGGACTAGTGTGGTTTATGTGGGAGGCTGAAGGGAAGTGTGCCTTGCACTGCCTTCACAGGGTGTAAATTCCCTGAACAAAATAGACTAGGAGGATGTGTTGTTTATTCACTGGTCTTTGGGAGGTGTTGGTTTTCCTGATACTTGGGGAATTACAATTGGTCCAATATGACCATTATGTATTAAAAATGTTTTATTATTATGACATGTCACTTCAGCCAGACAATTGGGAAGGTGTCACAAAATGCCACCCACTCTGACTGCTGTCAGTGCCACACAGCCTGATCGTTGGTGCATGCCATCCAGCCTGACCCCTGGCAGTGCCACCCAGCCTGATCACTGGCAGTGCCACCCAGCCTGACCACTGGCAGTTCCACCCAGCCTGACTACTGGCAATGTCACCCTGCCTGACCAATGGTGCATGCCGCCAAGCCTGACCACTGACAGTGCCACCCAGCCTGACCGCTGGCAGTGCCGCCCAGCCTGACCGCTGGCAGTGCCACTCAGCCTGGTTGCTGGGACATGTTCCACGTCAGCTATTGTGGGCCTCATTCAGAGATTGGACCCTGTCACCAGTTCCCCAGAATGATAGGGTTCATGTGTAAGATAGGGCCATCTGGCTGTGGCACAACCAGTGCTGGGGTTCCAGATTCCAACTGTTTTCAATTTGAGTTGAATCGGTGATCCAGAGTAGAACATTTTTCTTTGCATTTCAGCAGGTCACGTTTGGCTGATGGCAGCAAGTCTGAACAATTGAGCATCTGTTGAGGATGTTTAGGGACTGTGCCTTGTAAATCTCAGCAGTTGATATGGACCACTTGTGTGTTGTGACAATTGTGTGTGCCAGTAGACAGGGAGAGACAGGGAGACCTCCCTATAGTGCTACTTGAGTGAGTCTCTGTGATTGGATGCCCCATGGGATCAAGGAGCAGAAAGGCAGCTGGAGTGTAGCCCTGGTGGCAGAAGGGAAACATCTGGATGGTGTAGGTGACTTGCAGGGGTGCCAGTGTCAGGGCAGAATGTGTGGGCATTTTGTCTTTGGCTGATGTCTTAAAAAGACAGGAGAAGATATCACTGCCAGCCTTGCAGATAGTCCTTTATATTGTGGAAGGATGCTGACCAGACGTTTCTACGCAGAGCATTATTTGATTGGTGGATTACGAGCTGCGTTTTGCAGTTTATGTTGCTACAGGAGGAAAAATTTGGGAATGAGTCCGTAGAGGTTTCTCCTGCTCCCAACTCCGCATGCTAGTCACTAGTTGCAGCAGAACGTTCACTGAGGAAAGTTTGCAGAAGCAATTTCGCAGGAGTAGACATTCTGTATCTTTGACAATACAGATGGTCGAAAAATTGGGCGGACGCAGGAAAGGGAACGGGTTATTAGTCCTTGGGGCAATAACACAAACAAGAGACTAGGGTCATATTCTGATGTGTGGCACCCTAACATAGGGTGTGGAGATATACTCGTAGTTGTATTTGAAACAGTGAAACGACGGAATGAAGAGAGCTGTATCGCAGTTGTGTATCGTTATAGAGGCGAAGATGGTTCACCGTGTGCTACCAGATGGCAGGATGGTTAAGGAAGAGCCGCCTCCAAACAAGTCCGTGCTCGACGTACCTGTGTGTGCATACGATGTTCCAAGCGACGTGCTACAATCTGGTGTTGCAATACTGCCAGGTAAGCCTGCTTCCTTATAAACAAGTCTACCTGCATAGTAACTATGTCTGTTTGCATATGCCTTTGGAAAGTTGCACAGTTATGTTGTACTACATCTCTACTTATGTAATTTGTAAACTAATGTACGTTTTGCAATTTTGTTTTAATAGACACACTAGATACAATAAAACTGAATAATTGTATTGTTTTTATGCCTGAATGCTTAGATGAAAAATGTAATGTATTAACATTGTTAATAATAATAATTTGCTGTTTACCTTCAGTCTAAGCTACACCAAAACTAACCTTCAATCTAAGCAATACAACAGCATATACCTTCAATCTAAGCAATACAACAGCATATACCTTCAATCTAAGCAATACAACAGCATATACCTTCAATCTACGCAATACAACAGCATATACCTTCAATCTAAGCAATACAACAGCATGTACCTTCAATCTAAGCAATACAACAGCATATACCTTCAATCTAAGCAATACAACAGCATATACCATCAATCTAAGCAATACAACAGCATGTACCTTCAATCTAAGCAATACAACAGCATGTACCTTCAATCTAAGCAATACAACAGCATATACCTTCAATCTAAGCAATACAACAGCATATACCTTCAATCTAAGCAATACAACAGCATATACCTTCAATCTAAGCAATACAAAAGCATATACCTTCCATCTAAGCAATACAACAGCATATACCTTCAATCTAAGCAGTGCAAAAACATACATTCACTCTTAAGCTATACAAAGAAACAAACCCCTTTGACTAATGACCATTGCTTTGATCTGTGGGTGACCCTGCATCTATCACACCACAGTACTAAACCTTCCCAGGGTTCACTCTGTAGTCTACCCTGGTAGTTAGATATTCCAAAGGTTAACATTTGTAGGCGTGCTATCTGTGACATCTGCATAGCCTGTATAATGAATGAGTACCATTAGTTATTAGCTATACGTTTACAGACATGGGTGAATCCCATCTTATACAAGATAAACGAAGAATTATGTTTTTCAAGATTTAAAAACACACAAATGCCGCAGCATTGGCTGTGCATAGTAGGACCTGAAATATGGAATTCTCTACAAAGAAAAATGTTTAATGTAGGTGCACTTAAAAACATCTATTAAGAAAAAATAACTTATTTCAATATAACAGGAGTCATATATGAACTTGTGCTATATATAATAACTGACCTTTTTATAATTTCTTTGCTCTTGTAGATTTTAGACAATATTAATATACTTTGTATAGTATTTCAGTGTGGCGCAGTGGTTGTGTGGTAGAGTGTTGGGCTTTCAGTCGAGGCGACTGGGGTTCGAAACCACCTGCTGCTGTTTCGAAACTTGGGCAATTTTGTTCACCCCACTTTGCCCTGGTCTTTCGGAAGAGACACTAAAACCATTGCTCCCTCCTGCCTGGTGGCTATGCCTGGGGAAGTAAAAGATCCCACACAGGGAAATGGAAAAAAAACTCTCTAAACTCACTACATACTACCTCCCAGTTTAGCTGTGATCAGCTGTTTAGGGAGTATCTCATCAAGCATTACCTACTGACTTCAGTGTTAAAATGTGGTTACTGTAAATAAACAATAGGCTTCTAGTTAAGAAAATTATTAACAATCTCAGTTTCTTTCTGCATTAAAAACATTTATAATAACATTTTGTATTTTGGTAAACAAAGTGATTATGACTTGCTTGTTACTTATCACAGATTGCACATTCTATGTAGTCAATTTGGGAACGTTTTTAAAATCAGGGGTATCATGCAAAAGGTATATTGTATTAATCCTCTGTAGTTGTCTGTCTGTTCATGGGTCCTTTACACCCATCCTTGGCACTTGTTCCATTCTTTGCCCTTCTGTCCACCTCTCCTGACTCCTGTAGTCACATCCACCTCTCCTGACTCCTGTAGTCACACCCACCTCTCCTGACTCCTGTAGTCACATCCACCTCTCCTGACTCCTGTAGTCACATCCATCATAGTTCTTGCATTCTGATTATGAGCTGTCAGAACCTTCTCCCAGATACACCATCTCATTAAATCGGCTTCAAAATATGTTTTAAACCACAGATCCATGTCTTATGCAGTCTTGCAGCTGTCTGGTATGTGGCGGGGTCATCAATCATGTCTTACTCCATTAGTGCCCCACATCCAGTGTTCGTGGAAAGCCACTAGCATGTTTTATGTCCCATCAAAACTACTAATGACTTCACATACAAGTCATCTCTGGCCTGGCCCCCCCCTCCACATACCCTTGAATCACATTTCAGAGTTTCTTTGAAAGTCTGGCTGTGGTTTCCAGCAAGAATGTCTTCTTTGACCTCCTTCTTGGGAATTATGCTAGACTACATTAAGTGGAGACATTAGACTGAGCTAACTCCATAGTTCCTGCTGCAAGTGTAGGATAGCATGATAATTGTTCTGTTATGTTCAGCTTGTTAGATCACATGGGTCATAAATCTGGGGTAACCTTTAGTTTGGATATGGGTGGTAATGTTTGGGTTAGTAGCAGCATAATATACAAATGACAGCAGTGTAGCAGTTTAGTCAGTGGAGGGGGGAAATAAAAGGTTACACAAGAACTAGACAACAATTGATGCCGTCATTGTTGGTATGATTTTGACTGACTGTGTTCGGCGGCTGGTGTGTTGGTGTGCTGAATACAGTAAGCACGCTGGCAGTTGAATACAATACTGTTTTCCTTCAAAATATAATGCATGGCTGAGCCAGTACCGCTCATCTCGGTTCATAAAAGGTGCTGTCTTCTTTATCCAGAGGGCCTCTTTTATCCATCCAGAGGGCCTCTTTTAACTATCCAGAGGGCCCTTTTATCCATCCAGAGGGCCTCATTTATTTATCCAGAGGGCCCTTTTATCCATCCAGAGGTCCTCTTTTATCCATCCAGAGGGCCCTTTTATCAATCCAGAGGGTCTCATCCATCCAGAGAGCCTCTTTTGTCCATCCAGAGGGCCCTTTTATCCACCCAGAGGGCCTCTTATCCATCCAGAGGGCCCTTTTATCCATCCAGAGGTCCTATTTTATCCAGCCAGAGGGCCCTTTTATCCATTAAGAGGGCCTGTTTTATCCATCCAGAGGACCTCTTACCTATCCAGAGGGCCTCTACCCATATTTGCCATTCTGTTGTTACCCCTTCTGATGGCAAAACAGTAAAAACGGACAATGCAAAAGCAGCTCATGTCCACTTCCCTGCAACTGTGGCATCTTGTCTACTGAGTGCCGAGTTACTCTGGTGTCATTGTAGTGACGTGTCAATGACATCCTGTCTGAGTTACCCTGATGTCATTGTGGTGACATGTCAGTGATGTCCTGTCTGAGTTATTCTGGTGTCATAGTAGTGACATGTCAATAACATGCTGTCTGAGTTACTCTAGTGTCATTGAAGTGATGTGTCAATGACATCCTATGTTGCAGGTGGGGAGGACACAGAAGGAAGTGCTGTTGTCATAGTGATGTGTCAACATCCTGCCTGGACGGACATCCCTGTCACCAGTGAGGACCTGGCCCGACTACTCCTCTACTTCCATCAGACTCTTAGGTAAGTACCGACCTACCGGCCCAGGCCCAACCCGACCAACTAAACTCATATATGGGTTGTTTCCACATGGAATATAACATAGTTAATAATAATAAAGCATCCGTCTATGACCAGGCTTTGATCATAGAAGTGTCATTTACTTGTTCTTGGCTGCAACAATGCAACAAATCTCAAATTTAACCACCCACACTTTGGCCTGCAATGTTTTTTCACGGTTACGCTTCATGACATCCATTCCGAAAGTGTACTTTTTAGTTTGCGTGTATTATTTTGGAAACATCAGGGCTCACGCTAATTCTTCATAGTTTTTACTTAATCAAAGCAGTATGATTGAGATTAAATTGTAAAGTTAGAGGTTCTGGGACTGGCTGAAAATCCTGGCAATGAAGGACCAGCACTTGGCGATATCATTGTATCTGTTTGAGTTATCACTCAGCAGTGCATATATGCATATGCATGACATTGTGTTCATTGTGTTATGAGTGTATGTGCTAATAAAAAAATTATGCATGCATACATACATATAATTAGGATGTAGCCCGAGAAAGATCTGCAAAAAAGCTACAACTATAAACACTCCGACATTCCGAAATGGCATGCCTCAGAGGCAGAGTTTGAAGGACCATGATGCCATTATGTAACCTGAGACTCAATATCTCAGCAGTACTCAGTGAAGTAAAACAGACTGGTTCTGTAATCATCAAATTCAGATGACGCCACGAAAGTGACTATCTAAATATTTGTGAAATGCTGTAATAACAGATATGACTGCCAGACTGCATGTAGATTGGATGTGTGACTGGGGTGTCTCCATGGGTAGTTAATGGTTTTAGAGATGTTTTATGACTGAAGCAGCAGGTTGTGGTTATGATAGAGGGAATGGTACCAGTGCTGCTGACCTCTGGCCCAAGGCCCACTGGTGTAAACATCCAGCGCCCCACAGCTGTGTGCAGTAATGAAATACGTGTTTTATTTATTTTGAAATATAGCTATGAATACAGGAGATTTCCTGTCTGGATTGAGGGACCTTGTCAAATGTGCTGTCATAGATCCACTGAAGCCAATATTTGAAGATTGATGTGTTGGTATTGTGAGCTAGGTGTGTTGGTAGACTTTGGTGATCTAGGTGTGTGGGTAGGCTCTGGTGAGCTAGGTGTGCTGGTATGTCAGTAAGCATGACATGTACTGATTTTGTTCCCGTCTAAGTGTTCCTTGGGGCCTCTAATAAATGGAAGTAAAGGGATGATTAATTAGACAGCCAGTTGACAAGCATTGAGCATAATTACCATACCTAATCAACACTACCAGGTAATTAGCCTCGATATGCACTAAAATACCCCAGAGATGAATAACCCCCTCCAGGTAGCCTTACACATTCACCCTAGGTCACAGACTGGCAGTGGCCTGCCCCAGGCACAGTCAAGTCTTGCCAGGTGGCATCACTTGTTCATGTCTCGATGGAGCTTGTGTCCAGAGAAAACATCTTTAGCAACAACTTGCATTAATTAAATCTTTACATACTACAATCTTATCATAGTATGTAAAGATTAACTTCCAAATTAGGAACTATTTTGTGTAGTTGTGTACATGAGTGACACAAGACATGAGAATAGGTATGAGAATCTATCACATCTCTCTGTCACCCGCACGGGAGAACAAATCTCCTGGATTTCTAATGAAACAAAAAAATATTTTTTTGTGGCCTCAGTTAACAAAAGATCGTCAATCCCTACTTTTACTCAAGCCTAAAAACAAACAATCCCACATTATCACTCATCGATGTACAATTCATTAAATATCCGTTTAAATATACCCATCAATACATACAGTACATACAAATGCCTCCGTCACCTAAGGTCTCAAATGCCTTCATCACCCAGGATCACAAACTTTGAAGAAACGAAAATGCTTCAGTTCTAGCTCTGCCACTAATTATTATGTTAGTTGCATGTGTAATACTGTGTAAAGTTATACGTGGCGAGGATGTGAAATACTCCAATTTATGCACAGTTCTCTTATACACTGAGACCGTCCGATTTACGGACAAATCTCCGAGATACCGAGTGCCCAACACCAGGTGTTCCTCTAGTGAATAGCTCAATTTAAAAATAACTGATCCATTCCATCTGGAGACTATTTGGCAACCAGATACAAATTATTTGACCCCAATGTGGCTGTTACCTCAGTGGAATTCAGTTTGTGTTCTAAATACATTTTGTCTGGAGACTCGATGCAGAAATAACAGGCAGAACAGTGCTGCCCTCTAGAGGCTAGCAGAGATGGTTAGGGGTGTGTTAGGTTGGGTTGGGAAGATAGAGGGGGATACCTTATGGTGGTTATCCCTGTCCACTGCCAAGGCCACCACTGCAGGTCATTCCCAGATAAACAGAAATAAGATAGTTTATTGCTAACTGGAGTTGTCTGGGCCGGGAGATAAGTCATACGTCCATGTCTGACAAGGTCCTCTGAGATGTCCAGCACTGGTCAGGCAGATAATGACCACTCTTGACCACAACTCAGCCATTGAAGGGATATGAATTCCTGGAAGAGAGAATCAGCTGTGTCTCCTCCACCGGTCCAGGGCTGTGTGCGTGTGTGCGTGCGTGCGTGTGTGCGTGCGTGCGTGTGTGCGTGCGTGCGTGCGACAATATATGTGGGCGTCTACAGGACATGGTTAAAGTCATCCTCTCTGATGGAGGACGACTAATGATAATGTGATGCTGATTAGATGCTGAAAAGAAGATTACACTTAAACCTTGCGGTGGTTAGAACTTACAACTCTCATTCGAGAGGGTTTGAATCTTCTTGCTTTTGTTTTGAAGCTTGGGCAATTTCATTCACTCCACATTGCTTCAGTTCACTCAGCTGTATAAATGAGCACCTGGCTAGAGACAGTTCACTCAGCTGTATAAATGAGCACCTGGCTGTAGACAGTTCACTCAGCTGTATAAATGAGCACCTGGCTAGAGACAGTTCACTCAGCTGTTTAAATGAGCACCTGGCTAGAGACAGTTCACTCAGCTGTTTAAATGAGCACCTGGCTAGAGACAGTTCACTCAGCTGTATAAATGAGCACCTGGCTGTAGACAGTTCACTCAGCTGTATAAATGAGCACCTGGCTGTAGACAGTTCACTCAGCTGTATAAATGAGCACCTGGCTGTAGACAGTTCACTCAGCTGTATAAATGAGCACCTGGCTGTAGACAGTTCACTCAGCTGTATAAATGAGCACCTGGCTAGAGACAGTTCACTCAGCTGTATAAATGAGCACCTGGCTATATACAGTGGTGGATAAATGTGAACGAATGATGTAAAGCGCTTTGAATGGTCTTAGGTACCAGATATTGTGCTATATAAGAACTTACTTTTTACCTTTAAAACTTAGATTTAGCAGCCCTACAAAATGGCTCATGATACTGATATAGGAAGTGTGACATAGTTGACTTGTTTGTAGGGAGGTTGACATCGGAGGTGGTGACATTGGTAACAGTTGCAGCATAACGGTCATAGTTGATGCGAGAGGAACAACCCTGCCTGTGCTCAACGTCCTACTTGAGGCACTCTATATTGTCAAGGTAATGTTTGTGCCAAACTCTTGGGAAAATACATTCACCTGTGTGAAAAAGGCTTCTATTTCTGCCTTATTAATATACCTGAATATGTGTGTGTGCGTGGGTGTGTGAAGCATTTATTGATTGGATATTGTATGCAAATATTACAACTGCTCTCAACTGTCAAACAGGACACACAATTTTGTTGTGATTACAAGTAATGTGAAAGCTAATTTGGCCTCATGAAATAAATCAAAATACTTCCTGAGTGGTAAAATGTACCTACATTGTCTTTCCCTTTCTATGTAACATGATGTAAAATTCCCGTCAACATATCACGCAATAATTTTGACAGCTTTTCGATGAAAACGCCCAGAATAATTTCTTTCAGAGTAACAGCTTTCCGATATGAACTGCCAACAGCATTTCTCAGTAGGGGTTTGACAGTCTTCTAGTTGTGAACTGAGATATTTAGATGATGATGACTTTGTCTTGTCTGTAGGCGAGTTACACTTCAGCAGTGCACATCGTACATGTTCTCGCGGACCGTGTCGCTCAATCTCTTCTTTTCAAAAGCTCTGTCTTCAGACCTCAAGTCGATCTCAAGGTAAGACTAATATGATGTATGTGATACTATAGGGGACTGTATACAGTAATTTCTCTAGGGATGCTTAGGCTAGCACTGCCAGTGGCCATTTGGGCCACAGGCCAAGTGGCATTGGATTTGGCTAAACAAAAGTTACCCATTTGAGCCAATTTGGTCACTAGCATTTTCATTGAAAAGCATGCAGAATACACGAACATTTGTTTTTGTCAGATGTCTTGATGCACATTTAAACAATTTCGCTAAAGCAGTTTGTATTAGGCTAAAAAAATTGGGGGCTTTAGCCAAAATGGTTAACAGTTGACAACATCATAGCTAGCCCAGGATGCTAAAGCACTGATCGAACACAACTGAACAAGGCCTGATGCAAATTGATCGTCGTAGCCCAGTCATGTATGATTATCACTACTGACAACCTTACGACAGGCTACGAGTATTCATAATTGCTGATTATGTGATAGTGAAAACATTATATGTTGCAAATAACAATCCACCACCATTCCTTTTGTCGTTGAATTTCAAAGATCAACAAAATTGGTTTATTTCTTACGATAAAAAAACATAGTCCGGAAGCGCTACACACTGCGCGACTGTCTATGATTATCTATGATGTGATGGTTGAGTTGCGTTGGGTTTTGTTCAGTCATGCAACGTGACAGACTTTAGAGAGATTGGTCTCAGGGGGCATAGAGTCATTTGTCAAAGGGTGTTTAATTAGAGTCGCTGATCTAGATGTGTTTAGTTAGAGTCACTGGTCTATGGGTGTTTAGAGTCACTAATGTAGGTGCTTTGACCAGCTGCAATTACTGGGATATTTATGGTTACATAATTGCAATTCTTTATAGTTGTGGCCACTTGTTTATTACTTTCCACATTCTGGAGGGAATCCTGAACAGCTGCTGGTTGTTGATGATTCAGTTAGTGGGAGATTGATGTTGACCAGTGTAAACACTGTATGGTGGAAGCAGTACAGGACAGAGACTGGGCTTAGTCAGGTGTCAACACTGTCTGGTGGAAGCAGTACAGGACAGAGACTGGGCTTAGTCAGGTGTCAACACTGTCTGGTGGAAGCAGTGCAGGACAGAGACTGGGCTAAGTCATGTGTCAACACTGTCTGGTGGAAGCAGTACAGGACAGAGACTGGGCTAAGTCATGTGTCAACACTGTCTGGTGGAAGCAGTACAGGACAGAGACTGGGCTAAGTCATGTGTCAACACTGTCTGGTGGAAGCAGCATAGGATAGGCTGGGCTGTCATGTGTCAACACTGTCTGGTGGAAGCAGCATAGGATAGGCTGGGCTAAGTCATGTGTCAACACTGTCTGGTGGAAGCAGCATAGGATAGACTTGGCTAAGTCATGTGTCAACACTGTCTGGTGGAAGCAGCATAGGATAGGCTGGGCTGTCATGTGTAAACACTGTCTTGTGGAAGCAGTACAGGACAGAGACTGGGCTAAGTCATGTGTCAACACTGTCTGGTGGAAGCAGCATAGGATAGACTTGGCTAAGTCATGTGTCAACACTGTCTGGTGGAAGCAGCATAGGATAAGCTGTGCTGTCATGTGTAAACACTGTCTGGTGGAAGCAGTACAGGACAGAGACTGGGCTAAGTCATGTGTCAACAATGTCTGGTGGAAGCAGCATAGGATAGACTTGGCTAAGTCATGTGTCAACACTGTCTGGTGGAAGCAGCATAGGATAGGCTGGGCTGTCATGTGTAAACACTGTCTGGTGGAAGCAGTACAGGACAGAGACTGGGCTAAGTCATGTGTCAACACTGTCTGGTGGAAGCAGCATAGGATAGACTTGGCTAAGTCATGCGTCAACACTGTCTGGTGGAAGCAGCATAGGATAGGCTGGGCTGTCATGTGTAAACACTGTCTAGTGGAAGCAGTATAGGATAGACTTGGCTAAGTCATGTGTCAACACTGTCTGGTGGAAGCAGCATAGGATAGGCTGGGCTGTCATGTGTAAACACTATCTGGTGGAAGCAGCATAGGATAGACTTGGCTATGTCATGTGTAAACACTGTCTGGTGGAAGCAGCATAGGATAGACTTGGCTAAGTCATGTGTCAACACTGTCTGGTGGAATAGACTTGGCTAAGTCATGCGTCAACACTGTCTGGTGGAAGCAGCATAGGATAGGCTGGGCTGTCATGTGTAAACACTGTCTGGTGGAAGCAGTATAGGATAGACTTGGCTAAGTCATGTGTCAACACTGTATGGTGGTAGCAGCATAGGATAGACTTGGCTAAGTCATGTGTCAACACTGTCTGGTGGAAGCAGCATAGGATAGGCTGGGCTGTCATGTGTAAACACTGTCTGGTAGAAGCAGTATAGGATAGACTTGGCTAAGTCATGTGTCAACACTGTCTGGTGGTAGCAGCATAGGATAGACTTGGCTAAGTCATGTGTCAACACTGTCTGGTGGAAGCAGCATAGGATATACTTGGCTAAGTCATGTGTCAACACTGTCTGGTGGAAGCAGCATAGGATAGACTTGGCTAAGTCATGTGTAAACACTGTCTGGTGGAAGCAGCATAGGATAGACTTGACTAAGTCATGTGTAAACACTGTCTGGTGGAAGCAGCATAGGATAGACTTGGCTATGTCATGTGTAAACACTGTCTGGTGGAAGCAGCATAGGATAGACTTAGCTATGTCATGTGTAAACACTGTCTGGTGGAAGCAGCATAGGATAGACTTGGCTAAGTCATGTGTCAAAACTGTCTGGTGGAAGCAGCATAGGATAGACTTGGCTAAGTCATGTGTCAACACTGTGTGGTGGTAGCAGCATAGGATAGACTTGGCTAAGTCATGTGTCAACACTGTCTGGTGGAAGCAGCATAGGATATACTTGGCTAAGTCATGTGTCAACACTGTCTGGTGGAAGCAGCATAGGATAGACTTGGCTAAGTCATGTGTAAACACTGTCTGGTGGAAGCAGCATAGGATAGACTTGGCTAAGTCATGTGTAAACACTGTCTGGTGGAAGCAGCATAGGATAGACTTGGCTATGTCATGTGTAAACACTGTCTGGTGGAAGCAGCATAGGATAGACTTGGCTAAGTCATGTGTAAACACTGTCTGGTGGAAGCAGCATAGGATAGACTTGGCTAAGTCATGTGTCAACACTGTCTGGTGGAAGCAGCATAGGATAGACTTGGCTAAGTCATGTGTAAACACTGTCTGGTGGAAGCAGCATAGGATAGACTTGGCTGTGTCTTGCGTAAACACTGTCTGGTGGAAGCAGCGTAGGATAGACTTGGCTAAGTCACGTGTCAAGACTGTCTGGTGGAAGCAAAATAGGATAGACTTGGCTAAGTCACGTGTCAAGACTGTCTGGTGGAAGCAAAATAGGATAGAATTGGCTAAGTCACGTGTCAACACTGTCTGGTGGAAGCAACATAGGATAGACTTGGCTATGTCATGTGTAAACACTGTCTGGTGGGAGCTGCATGGCACAGACTTGACTAAGTCATGTGTAAACACTGTCTGGTGGAAGCTGCATGGCACAGACTGGGCTAAGTCATGTGTAAACTGCCGGAGACTTGGAATTAATTTACTTCTTGCTGTCTGTATATGTCCCTCGTAAAATAATATTATGGCATGTTGATATGACCCATTCAATGATATGGTTTTGCTAAAATCCCTTATTTATGGCATATGTTGACATATTGATGTGACCCATCTGTTGTGTTTAGTAAAAATGTTTTTGTTACGCTATGTTCATATGACCTTCCAGTGATGGAGTATAGAGTTATGTTGATATGACCTCTTCAATGATGATGTTGTTGATAGGACCCCTTGGTTATGTATGTTTGGTTTAACGTGGCCCTTTAGTTATGGCATGTTGGTATGATCCCTATGCTGATGTTGTAGTTTTTGGTACGACCCCCCAATGATTTTTCAGATCAACCTACTGATGAGTATAGACGCCCTGTACAAGTTTGTGGAGAGACGCCAGCTGCCTGTCGCTCTGGGAGGGAGCTGTCAATACCATCACAGCGACTGGCTGCAGGACCACCAGGCAGGTTACCATTGTCATGACAACCATGTAATAGTGCCCTATAATAATCAAATCTCAAAACATTCATGGTCAATGTCAGTTTGCGAACTCAGTCTTCTCGTGACTGGTCACAGAACAGCTTCTGTTTCATCTGTTCTGTTAACTGTTATGGGGGTAAATATCAGTTTGTTTTTAACATGGGTATATACAGTAAAGTTTAGAGTATTGATGACTTTATTGTGGATCGTTTAACATGTTTGATGTGGTCATAACATCTGATCGTGTTGCAGACATTTGAAGAATTCCTGCAGCGGTGTCGGGCTGCAGTGGGCCACCTGGTGGCAGCAACGCAAGACATGGTCGGTATGGAAATGTGGCCTCACAGTGTCGAGGAGACCGAGAGATTCATCGATGAGCACAAAAGCTTCATGGAAAGTGTCTTTGCAGAGCGTACCCTGGTAGAGCTCGAGAAAGACAGTGAACACATTGAACAGATGTTGGATAACAGCCATGAGAGAAACAGGTATGTCTGCAAGACTCTGCATGCTACAAACCTGCACTATGACTGCAATATGTGCCATTGGTAACTTTATTTAGATCGTTCACGTCGTCCAATATATATGTGAAGTTTAGCATGATTAATTTCCTTGTTGGTGAAGTTTTATTTATTTAAAATGCTAGTAAAAACAATTTTTTTTAGTTTTCTTTGCTATTTGGTATATGTGAAAATCATTATTTGAAGGATGACCATGTGATACAGTTAGAGGAGAACCTGCTGTGGCCAACAATGCATCAATGTGTCGTTGATGTAAAGTTGCAGTTATTTCCCATTGTTTCTCAATGCCGCACTATCCCAAGAATAAAACATCTCTAAATGACCAGTGGTTGAGGTTGTTGTGACTGGGAGAGGTAGACAGGCAGTAGCTGCACTGTGGAATGTTGTAGGTGTTTATTTCAAGGCTTATCCCCCTTGGCAGTTTTCCCCAGGCCACAATTGTGTGGGCTTGTGTTGTCTACACTCACCGTAGGTTGCCAGTAGCCTGGATGGGGCCTGACTTGTCAGTAACCTGGATGGGGCCAGGCCTGTGGGTGGCCAGGTCTGTCAGTGGCCTGCATCGGGCCAGGACTGTCAGTGGGTCAGTGGCCTAGATCAGGCCAGGCCTGCCACTGGCATGGATTGGGCCAGACCTACCAGTGGCCTGGATCGGACTAGGCTCGGCAGTAACAGTAGGATACTGTTTAATTGATGTGATTGTGAGACAACTTGTGTGTCAATTCCTTGGTACCACCTGCATCACTAAGGGATATCTAGCGAGTACCTCTGATGTCTGTACTTTGTATGTGTGATGTGTAAGACAGTGCTGTGTATTTCAGGGCTGCAGCCGTGACTGGCCGCAGACTGCTACTGGATGTCCAGCAGGCCGTGTACAGACTGATGAAACTTTCAGATGAGCGCCTTGATAAACTGGAACAACATCTACAGCTGCGACAGTACGAACAACAATCTAATGAGGTATGCATTACTTGGCCATCTAGAAGACCTTTTTAGAAGAACTTACCTTCAAAGCTCATATTGGGTTATTATTTACACAGCTATTTCCATTTAGCCGCATTTACAATGGTCCACTGCATAACCAGCTGTGATAGCAATCTGTGAGTGCAGATCAGTGACTGCACACACGCATTTGGTTGCATGTTTTGGTGACGGCCTATCTCAGTATGAATGTAAATGTGTGTGTGTGTGTGTGTGTGTGTGTGTGCGTGCGTGCGTGCGTGCGTGCGTGCGTGCCTGCGCACGCGCGCGTGCGTGTGTTAAAATGTGATGTGTGGTGGCTCCACGGTAAGAGCACCTGACTGTCAATCGAGAGGACTGGAGTTCGAGTCCACCAGCTCCGTTTCGAAACTTGGGCAATTTCTTTCACCCTGCTTTGCCTCAGTTCACTCAGCTGTATGAGTGAGTACCTGGCTAGAGACAGTTGTGGGATTCCAGTGATGGAAGTATAAGAACAAACAGGTTTCTTGCAGAAACTGCAGCATAGCTGGATGTTTCAATAAAAGTTGTTTGCTTGAACAGGTCTGCCGGGGGCAAAATGTACAGTGCTCTGAGCATCGAATGTTGGAATGAGGCTGTATAAATGAAATGCTTTGCTTTACAAACGTGTTTGTTTATGCATACATTAGTTGAGTTATGTAATCCACCAACAGGCCGGACTCTGGCCTGTTGTTTCTAGTAATCTTAACTTTGTCTTAGGGAGACATCTTGGGAGAGAGTGTGATGTTACTAAAGTCCATCTTGACCAATCTGGGTGGATGCTGTATTAGATAACCTGATGTGCTGCGATCACATGTCTGTGTGGGTGGTTATGTATCCAAGTTTGTCATTGCTGGCTGCTGTGTTGTCACTGTCACAGTATGACATTGTCTCAGTTACACTTTCGTCAGTTTGGATGTTGACATATTGATGGCATCAGCTTCCTAAGTTAGTACTGACATGGGAGACCACTTGAAGGTGGCCGTCTTCTTTTCCACTTTCATCTCTGTCAAAGTATATGTCACTGAGTATGCTTTCGACCACTGTTCATTTTGCTGTTTGTTGTCACTGTCATTAGGACTTTCACTGTTTAAATTGTCACTAATGTTACCCATCATTTTCACTGTGTCACCTTTCCTTTGCCATCACTGTCAAAATGTATGTCACTGTGTCACTTTCTCTGTTTTCACTGTCACAGTTTTATGTCACTGACACAGTGTTGCTGTCACTGTCGTTATGCACTTTGTCAGTGTCAATGCGGCTGTCCCCTGCTGTAGGTGATCCGGTGGCTGTGTTCCCAGGGAGAGGAGATCCTCACCAAACACTCGTCCTTGGCCGACAACCTGCAGGCCATCCAGAGCCAGAGGCACGCCTTTGACCGTCTCTACCACTCCGCTCTGGTCAGTGTGTCGGACTATGTCCATCATAGCAGTACACCAGCAATAGCACAGTAAATTATGTTTGTTAAATTTGTAGGAAAGTTTGGCAAATGTGCTCTTTTAGAATAAATACTTCCGTTTTCTTCTTTTCCTCTCATGGAAAACTTCAGTTTCTGAAACAAACATTCAACTGAGTGACAAAATTTGTGGATATAATCTCAAACCACATAGATTATAAATTAGGTCACAAGGTTATTTTCACTAGGTAGCCTCACTTAACTTGTAAGTCGTTTAATAACCACCGTCCACTGTTGTAGCCATCAAATAACCACCGTCCACTGTTGTAGCCATCAAATAACCACCGTCCACTGTTGTAGCCATCACATAACCACCGTCAACTGTTGTAGCCATCAAATAACCACTGTCCATTGTTGTATCCATCATAACCACTGTCCACTGTTGTAACCATTGTATAACCAATGCCCACTGTCATAGCACATTGTATATCCACTAGGCTCATCAGCCTTTAGGGTTTGGGTTTGTAGGTCTGAGAAGCTAGTACAGTTGGTTCAGATGCAAGGATTTTACCTGATGAAATATTTTTACTTTGGTGTTTATTAAATAACGTGCTACAATTTACGATACGCTGCAAGCTTTCCCCAATAATGGGCTAGAGAAATATTCATAAATCTTAAATTTTGTGTACAAGAAACTGTAATATGGAGCTTAGTATTTTTTATTTTAAAAGCAAGTGGTTATCATTTGTTTTGTTTAGGAACAAATAGCCTGCACCCATTCAGACATAGCCTTTTCTAGAGGCTTTCCCATTTCTGCAAGATTTATTCTAGTTTTGTGTGTACTCTGGCCCACAAATAGTCCTGTATGTTTGTAGTATATATATATGTAATATATATATATATATATATATATATATATATATATATATATATATATATATATATATATATATATATATATATATATGTGTGTGTGTGTGTATGTTTGTAGTATATATATATATATATATATATATATATATATATATATATATATATATAGTATTTTATTATATAGATATTTATTATATACTGTCCTGTCATAAGGCGATTCATTTAACTCTGAAATATGGTTAAGTATTAGCTAGCATACAAAATGTCAAGGTTCTATGCAAGGTGGTAGCTCAGTTATGGGACCAAAAATCTTTCCAAAGAATTGGTTTAGAGGCTTAACATTTAAGATTTATTCTTTGTGAAAAAAAAATATGATTAACATATACAGTAATTTTTTTCCATTTGATTTTAAGATGGAAACATGTAAGATGCCTTGAATATTGACAGGTGTAACACTCTTAACTATTCCTATTCCTTCCAACAAGACACATTACAAAAATGTTGTTGACCTAAACCATGTTTTATATTTAGATAAGGCTTTGGTTTCTGTCTGGGAGCTGTTCCTTCCCAGTGGTGTGCCCTAATTGCCCTTCCCTGGTGGTGTCTCCCTGTCACAGGGATCAAGTTACCCACCAGGCTCATTGGATAAACTGTTGCTATTTCAAACAATGACGGTGTTTTAAGTGGAGGAAATGAAAGCCAGTGGTGGTGTGACGCTGGGACAGGGCTGAGTCATGGGACACTTGTGGAGTTTGTACAAGGATGTAGTGATTAATTCAGAGGATTTGTATCACAAGATGTAGTTGGATGCGACTGAAATGGTGCTCCGTATAAGAATGAATGACCACTTGATAGAGGAGTTCAAATGTAGTAGAATGCTGCTGGATATGCAGGTAATGTGCACCGCCTCAGTTAACATTAGATTCTGTTGGTTTTGTGAACTGGGCGTGGTCCAAGATAACATAGCTCCAGTGATGGAACTTTGAAGAGTGCTTGTGTCTGTGTTGGTTTTGATGGATGTTGTTTTGATCGGGATCCTAAGACTGATTCACAGCATCCTAAGACTGATTCATGCTATAGTAACAGAATAATTGTTGATATGTTTGAAGAAACTGTGTTACTGTCTGAGTTTATTAACAGGCAGTTCGGTGTCATGTTTTTTATTTAGTTGTAAGTTATGATTGCATGTATATTATAAAGAGTGTGCGAGCCATCTCGAGTGATCGGGTGCTATATAAATACTTTTATTATTATTATTAAATAAGTTTGTAATGACTTAGTGAAGTTATGCTAGTACACAGCTATTCATCTTAAACATACAATAGTTTATATAAATTCAAATACTTGGCATAGTGATTGATGTACACTGGTTGTTGAAATTGCATTGCAGGAGGCCAGTTTGACAACAGTAGGAGAACTATAATTGCATTTTATATCACCTGTTGGTGACATTTATATCCTCATGATAAACAGCGTATCAAACAACAATGAGAAAAGTGTACATTTTCTGCTTCAAAGTGTTTGCTACAGAAGTAAAGCAATAAATAGTCTTCTTTCTTCCACCAATGCAAACCAGATTTGATAGATGTGTTGTTAATAATAAAATAGGCCGTTAATACTGCCTATTTGTACATGTTCAACACTTTCTGCCTACCTAGATCATTTTGTTGTTGTTGTCACATTCAACAGAGTCAGACCCCTGTTAGAGCAACTTTTTAGTTCTCCTTGTGGCAACAACCCCCCCCCCCCCCGAATGTTATTACCAGACATCCTTGTTTTGGCAGCGTATCTGCTTTAGTGATCTTCAGGCCCGGTTTGATCAAATTGCAGATCTGGCATGTATAAAAAACATAGATATGGATTAGATATGTGATTTGTTTGTGTGCACTACAAAGCACATGGCCATAATCTTGTATTAATTTTACTCTGGTTATTTCAGTTAGACACATCATCATACAGCATGAAATGTTCTGGTAGTTGCCCAACGATGTGCGTCATCAAAGCAAAACTGTCATAGCTTCTAAAAACACAGATCAAATATCAACACTATGAATTACACATACAGCATATGCCACGCCTCCTCCCATTACACTTGTGCTAATGATTACAACTGCACACTCAGGTAGCTTCTGTTATTATTAATGAAGCGCTGTAAGTCTGATGCAGTATGACACAGACAGGGACTTTCAATACGGAAGCCAACCAAATGTAGACAAATGCAGTAGTTTGATGCTTCCCATATTTACAACTTCTATACTGTTTCATGATAATTACTGTGGTGAAGGTTTGTCTATAAATGAAGATAATTACCATTAAATTATTAATAAATTATTATATAAATTATATAATGCTTTGGCTTGCAGTATATAAGGTAATTTATTTTACTTTTTCAGATTGTTGATAAACTCTGCATTAACTATAGCTATAATTTACAGGTTGTGATGTATCATGTAATGTTTTCAGAAATGATTGTATAGTGAAAGATTTGTTACTTGATTTTTTATGCCACTTCTTTCTTGCCTATTATTATGTTAATTGTTACTAATTATATTAATATAAATCCAACAGAGAAATTATATCCACTGTGAATGTTACAAATCCAGCAGAGAAATTATGTCCCCAGTGAATGTTACAAATCCAACAGAGAAATAATGTCCCCTGTGAATGTTTCAGACTCACCTAGACAAAGGTCGTGACCTGTTGGGGGAGGCTGAGATGTTGTCTCAAGGTGGCCCCTTTGACCAGGTCACTGGCATCAAAGAGGTTGCTAGAGAACTCAGAGGTCGCATGAAACATTTCACGTCCAATCTGGAGGAGCTGAGAGACAAGGTTGAAGACACAGAGAGATGCTACCAGCTCCTTGACAAAGTACAAGTGACATACTATTTGATATAAGAGCAAATCTTATACATATTGATATACAGTCAAGCCTTTACAGGGCATCATATTTGAGGCGAGCGATCGCTCTCGTTCCCTATCGCTCGCGCAAATCAATAATCTAGGGAGCGATTTATCGCTCGCGTCAATTGTTAAAATCGCTCCCTGCCAGCAAGTGTTCATCTTGACAAGTAGTTTCTTGAGTATTAGATTCACTAGGAAAGTCTAACCTCTTTATAATGTAGTGTTCGGGCTCCAGTATTCGGAGTTCACATATCATCCGTCACAGGCAATGGCGATTGCGGCCTGCTGCACCAAGATTGCAAGAACGCCATCGAAGCTGGCCGCGCGGTTTATAAAAAAGTTATCAAATGGGTGGACTAACGCCGATGTGTATTATGTTTAAATGTGAAATGCTGTTGTATGTTGAACTGAATAAAATACATGTACAGTTATGGAATAGTTAAGGGATCAACGATATTTCGCTACGATCTGATTGACCGACTACGCTGTAATGGGAATCGAAAATAATAACCTGGATCTGAACTACCGAAAATGTATATGAGTTGACATGGAGTGTAAAAATTTATTAGACATTGAAAACGATAATTTTAGGAATTGTTCCACTTCGTCTTTCAACCGCTCTGAACACATAAATTCACAATGCACATCTCCGGTACCACTTAACATTGATTCACTGTTTCATGTGCGGATGACAAATTCGTATTTTTGCCCACCGAGTTTGAGTTGTGCGTTGATGCAATGGAAGCATGCCATTTCACCCCAGTTGATATTGGTGTTGCCTACTAAGCTGCATTTATGAGTTATGACTACATCTAATTCTTATACGTAGCACATTTGTGAATCTCAGTTGCAATTTTCAAACCGCCTAAGCGAAGTCACACACGAGACCAGTACCGTGTCATGGCCACGGCCCGGGCAAAGTCAGTACACTGCCAGTGGCCTTGTTTAGGCTACATCTGCGGTAATTGGTAACATGTTGCAATTCAAAACCGTTTCACCAAATGCAATGTATGGGGTTTACTAAAGTAAACATTTATTTTTCGTACAAAAGTCGGCGCCAACAAGCACCAATTAAACTTTCATGGCGACAATTTTGATAATTTATTAAAATGGTCCTTCAGTGCCTGCTGTATTTGTTGTATTTATTCAACTGGTTCTTCAATGCCTGCTGTATTTGTTGTATTTATTCAACTGGTTCTTCAATGCCTGCTGTATTTGTTGCAGGCCTACGAGTGGGCTCTCGATGCCATGAAGTATGTGGCCAGCATGAAACTAGACAAAGACATGGTGATGACAGAGATCAATGAGCTTCGTGTGAGTTTGGACAAATACATGAAGGAACATCCGGCAGTTGACGAGGACACATTTGGCATGATGCATAATCTTGCAGGGAAGTTACAGAATGACAAATTGAAGGAAAAGTGTGCAATGGCGAAGTCGCGCTGTCTGGAGACGGACAAGCTGCTGCGAGTGCGAAGGTCAACACTGCGCAAGGCTGAGCAGCATCTCACTCTGGAAGTGCAGCCGAAGTCGCTCAATAACAATAACAACCACTGTGTGGCGCCACTGCATAATGGTGACAGTCAAACGGTATCACAAATGGTGACTGGGAACCCTAATTACGGAGAGCCTCCTAGTGTTGTGATTAGGAGACGTTCATATGCGGGCAAGGCGGCAACACCCGTGTATAGTCCAACTGCAGACGCCTACAAGGAGAGTGTCAAAGATCTGCGGCTTCAGGAGCAGCTCTTCAGGGACTCTCTCATCACTGTCGACATGTCGTGTCATGTCGTGACGTCACTGCCCAAGAACTTGTCCGACTCGACGTTGCGGGGTTCTCGCGAGAGCTTGCGGGGCTCCAGTGAGAACCTCCCTTCAGTGCTCACGGAGTCTCTCTCTAATGAACACAATGGCTTGTCACTGCCATCAAGTGTGACACGGACTGCTTGCACACACACTGTGTCAGATGAAAGTATAAACAGGAGGACTGGGGTGAGAGAGGAGGGTGCAGACAGGAGGGTAAATAGGAGGAGTGCAAAAACATTCAGTATGATGAGTGGCAGCTCAGAGAGTTTACCAGGGTAAGTGTCAGTGTAAGAAATAACGATGTAAGACTACTCTTGCTTCCTAAGTGCGCCTGACTCAAGTGTTTCAGCGTTGTGTTTGATGAAGCAAAGCTGGCAATCACATGGTGCAATAGTCGAAATGACAACTGTTTATTCTATCAATGTGCACATGGGAAAATTATGCAGCCGCTCATATTCCAGTAGGACCAGCCAATGCATATTCCTGCTAAACAGGTGACAGCAATACTAGAGGTGACAGCAATACTAGAGGTGATAGCAATACTAGAGGTGACAGCAATACTAGAGGTGATAGCAATACTAGAGATGACAGCAATACAAGAGATGACAGCAATACTAGAGGTGACAGTAGTACTAGAGGTGACAGTAGTACTGGAGGTGACAGCAATACTGGAGGTGACAGCAATACTAGAGGTGACAGTAGTACTAGAGGTGACAGTAGTACTAGAGGTGACAGCAATACTAGAGGTGACAGCAATACTAGAGGTGACAGCAATACTAGAGATGACAGCAGTACAAGAGATGACAGCAATACTAGAGGTGACAGTAGTACTAGAGGTGACAGCAATACTAGAAGTGACAGCAATACTAGAGGTGATAGTAGTACTAGAGGTGACAGCAATACTAGAGGTGACAGTAGTACTAGAGGTGACAGCAATACTAGAGGTGACAGCAGTACTAGAGGTGACAGCAATACTAGAGGTGACAGCAATACTAGAGGTGACAGTAGTACTAGAGATGACAGCAATACTAGAGGTGACAGCAATACTAGAGGTCACAGTAGTACTAGAGGTGACAGCAATACTAGAGGTGACAACAATACTAGAGGTGACAGTAGTACTAGAGGTAACAGCAATACTAGAGGTGACAGCAATACTAGAGATGAGGCTACAATGCCAAAAGTGCCAATACTACTATTGGTGACATCATTGTTAGAGATGACAGTAGTGCTAGATGAGACAACTGTCCTAGACACAGGAGACTTGAGCAGCGTATCAGCAGTGTGACTACAGTGTGTTGGCAGTGAGACTGTAGGGTGTCAGCAGTGTGACTACAGGGTGTCAGCAGTGAGGCTGTAGGGTGTCAGCACTGTGTCAGCAGTGTGTCTGTCTGTTGTAGGATCCCCGATGTTGAGGAGGAGGAGAAGGCTGAGACGGAGGGGTGTCTACACAAGGACACGTGCAGGAGGGAGGTGTGGTCCCCTGTCCCAGTCAACACACACCTCTCCCGCCACACCATGTACCAGTCCATGGCCGACCTCCGGGTGGCCGCTGAGGACATCAAGAGGCGCAAGTAAGGATTGGGGTAGGGTGGACACAGAAGAGTGGGCTCTTGGGTAGGGGCCAGGGCTGGTAAGGTGGGTAGGGTAGAAAAGGTCGGGTTATATGTGAGCCTGCAGAGGATATTGGTTGGGCTATATATGAAGTCAGGCTGCAGTGTGGGTCAGGGTAAAAGCAAGGCTGGGGTGGCGGTGAGGTTGGGTGAAGTGGGAAGATCCCTGTGGACGAGGTAGGGATAGCCATTGGGTGCACAGATGAGAACAAAACGTTGTGCATTATGGCAGGAGGGTGGAGTACAGACCTAAGGTACAGCCCATATCTATGTAGATACATCAAGACCTTGCAGAGGAAAATGGGAAGACCACAATTAAGATGGGAGGACTGCGTAAAGGGGGATGTAAGAAAGGCAGAGGAGGGTGACAAGTGGGGGGAAAAGGCTGTCAATAGGGGGAAGTGGAGGGATAACAGCTGGGGCAGTGCAGCAATACATGGACTAGCCTGACCCCTTTAAAAGGGAGCACAGAGGAAGAGCAGAAGTGTGTTGTGGTACAGCAGACTGTGTACAGTGTAAGTAGTGCCCATTTTGTGCTTGTAGGAACCTGGCTCTTGTGATGAACGAGATGATCCAGACAGAGCGCGACTACGTGCGGTCGCTGCAGTTTGTCATCAACCACTACATACCTGAGCTGTCACGCGACGACGTGCCGCCAGCACTGCGGGGCAAGCGAAACCTACTGTTTGGCAACATTGAGAAGATCTGCGAGTTCAACAGTCGCTACTTCATGGCGGAACTGGAGGCGTGCGCCAAGAACGCCTTCCAAGTGGCCCACTGCTTCCTGCGCCATGTAAGTGAAACATGGCGCCAAGATGGCATAGTGCAATGGTGCATGATACCAACATGGCATAGTGCCATATCTGCCCAAGTACAATGTTGGTTTACATATAACAAAAATATTGTGTATTTCTTATTTTGGCAATAAGCTTCTCTATATATATATATATACTTGGTAGTTTTGTGTAGTTTCTAGTTTCTGACAGCACTAGTTGTAACCTTAGATTACTGTGTATCAAGGCAGCTGTACAACTATCAGTGTCTGTCCTGATTTAGGCAATGTGTAAAAAGTGTGTTACACCTCACTCCAGTTTCTGGGGTCGGTAACATTTAACAAGATTTAACAAGATTTGCCATCCAAGCCAAAGGCCCAGATGGCAAGTGGACAAGGAAGCCATTGGCTTATCGAGAGTCCAACAATGTTCACCTACTTATAACCCGCCCTCCTGATATATGTGTCAACCTTGTTTTTAAACATATTCACGCTGCTAGCAGTTACACATGAACACTGTCTAGATACTGAGGTTCCATCGAAGGTGCAGTGTGTACATGGTGCATGTTAATGATGCGTTTTGTGGTGTGTGTTCATGTGTGTGTTCCTTGCAGGAATCTCAGTTCTACATGTATGCTCTCTACAACAAGAACAAGCCCAAGTCTGACCTGCTCATGATGGAATACGGCTGTGCCTTCTTCAAGGTACACAAAGCACATCTCATACAGCTTCCCACCTGTTCTTCATACAGTGCAGGACTGGTGATATATTAGCTATCAGTGAAACATACTCTTACAATAATAATATATTTTATTTGGTATAGCGCCAGATAAAAAAATTTTTGTGGCACTTCTCAACATATTAAAACACGTAAAGATTATAGTGTAAATTGAAGTGCAATTTTTATAAATACGTTATATTGTTAAGAATCATGTCTACACTTTATATATTTTCATTTAAAAATTTTGAAGTTGGCAAAAACAGCTAGCAACGTTCTGTACCAGTTAATACCTAGTACAGTAACTTGAATTAATATGTTGTTTATAGCCACTAGGCTAGTTGTTACAGATGTGTAGATATTCAGATGAATTACTATATTTTTTATTTATTTTCATGTATGAGATAATTGGTCAAATAAATACATCTGCGTATGTTACAAAAACACCCGAGGTGATTGTGGATGTGTGTGTCCCAGGAGAAGCAGAGCCAGTTGGGAGACCGCATGGACCTGTCCAGCTACCTGCTCAAGCCCGTCCAGCGCATGGGCAAGTACGTCCTGCTGCTCAAGCAGATCATCAAAGAGTGTCCAGAGACAGAGCCGGAGTATCGTGACCTCAGGGTGAGTGAGGTGTGACCTGAGAGGGAGAGAGTGGGGTGTGACTTCAAGGTGAATGGGGCATGACCCAAGAGAGAGAGAGTGGGGCGTGACCTGAGTGAGGTTGGGCGTGACCTCAGGGTTACTGGGGCATGAACTGAGAAAACTGAGAGTGGGGTATAACCTGAGAGAGAGTGTGACCTGACCTGAGAGAGAGAGAGAGGAGCATGACCTCAGGGTGAGTGGGGTGTGAACTCGTGGTAGACAGATTGAAAGATAGAGATTAAAATATGTACTTAGCTGAAGTTCACAGATCTTTGTAGTTCTTTCAGACAAGTGCCATGATCAAGTTTTATGTGATTGTGGTGAATTAATACAATTATGACAGAGATTGACCAGGAGGTGTTCATGTCTTTTCAGTTTGCGCTGGAGATGGCCAACTTCCAGCTGCGTCATGGCAACGACCTACTTGCAATGGATTCGCTTACAGGATATGATGTAAGTGATTAGATCTTACTCTGACAAGTTCATTCACGTGTTACTATTAATATCAGATATAATAGTTCCAGTCAGCCTATTCTATTTGCCTGTCAATCAGCTATATTGCATCGTCTGGCTAACAACATTGGTCTCTGAACTCTCTTGTTGTGGGGATGTCATGAGCTTTGATCATGTGATCACAAACAGGGCAAACTACACCTTCATACTTTCACAAGATACTGTAGTTCTGTTCTTTTACTTTCAATTATTAATATAATTATTATCGGTGAAGGGCCAAAACTAAGATAAGATAAATATTTTCTAAATGTTATCCTGTTGGATTTAAATGAAATTGAATTAATATACCAGAGAACAACACTATATCTTCATCTTAATTTAAGTGGTTTTATGCAAGGGCCAGGAATCACATTAACAAATTTGTCATTTTGTCAGTTCAGCGACAATATGAATTATGTTGTAATGTTGTCCTTTGTGTAGAATAATGGAATAAACACCTGGCAATAACACGGTCGTGTGTGTTCTGTTTACACCTGTCTGAATGTCTGGTCTGCAGGGAGGTAAATAGAAATGTTTGTGTTTCAGATTAACCTGCATGAACAGGGGATGTTACTTCGGCAGGGAGAGTTCATTGTGTGGCACGGACGCAAGAAGTGTGTACGGCACTTGTTTCTCTTCGAGGAGATGATTGTCTTCGGCAAGACGAAGAGAAGCAGCACGGGACACGACGTCTACATCTACAAGAGCAGCATCAAGGTACAAGATTTACCGCTCTAATAAGCCAACCATGGTGACAGGCTCTTGTAGGAAGTTATAGTTTACTCCTCAGTAAAATTTGTTTGCTTGTCTCGCTTTGTTTCAGAATAATTTTCTGATAACATGAACCTGTCAAGTATCCGCCATAACATGCTAGCTCGTTTATGCAAATTTATTATTTGGTTTCTGTGAAATCATCAGACAAACTATTAAATTATTTTTTACTGGGTCCGGTCAAAATTCTGCAAATAAATGGCAAAAGTGGTCTGTGACACAAGGCTCACACTTTCACGAATTACTTAATTATTGAATTATCTAACAATCAAAGTAAATTGTTTCAATGATTTGAACAAAACGTACTCTTATTAAACTGACTGCGCATATTACTTTCTATTTATGTGATACAAATTTGGACATCAATGAACCTGATTGACAAAGAATTAAATCAGTTGAGGTAGTTTTACTTGTCCCCATTTACTGCCCTCTCACTGCCTTTGTTGTGTTGTAGATGTCAGACCTAGGACTGACGGAGAATGTCGGTGACAGTTGTCTCAAGTTCGAGCTGTGGTTCCGGCGCCGCAGACTCGGGGACATGTTTGTTTTGCAGGCGCTGACTCCAGAGCAGAAGGCACTCTGGGTGCAGGACATCTCACGGTTGCTATGGAAACAGGCAATCAAGAACAGAGGTGAAGTAGTTCTCATCCTGCTGTTGATGATTACACCCTTCCCATTACCACCATTATAATGACACTGTAATTATCATAGATTCGGGTAACTCTGAGAACACCACACTGCTAAATGTATGTCTGTGGTTCGTTTACCTGATTCTTTACATTCCATAATAATCCACCAGGTGGTATGATGGGATGTTAAACATTTCAAATCGAAGTGTTGTGGAATATTGTTTGTCTTTACATCAGTTAAAAACAGTTATGCCCAGGTTTTGAGTACACTGAACACTTGGTTTATCTCTGTTTCTTGTCACTGCTAGATTGTGGTAGGTTTCCATAATAATAAGTTTTGACCACCGCATAGTTTACAACATGCAGCAACCAGCTTGTCTCAAAATTACTGCATCTCATATTTTCCTTTCACATTTTGGCCATGAAATTAGGGACTATGTCCAGATTAAAACTATTGAAGAGAATTATTAAATATATAAAAATATTAAATATTAGTTAACATTAAATGTAGGAAATGTTACTTCCACGTGAAGAGTTGATTTGTTACACTGCATTCTGAAATGTCAACTGTGTTGTGGTGTTAGTGAGTGGTTTTGAAACTTGGGCAATTTTGTTCAGCCCCCTTTGCCTGTGTCTTTCGGAAAAGACGCTGAAAGCTGTTGGTCCCTTCTACTTGATGTCTATGCCAAGGGAAGTGAATGATCCCAGGGAAATGGGAAAAAAATATGTTGTGGATTCACTAATTCTAGAGAATGACACTCTGAAATAAACCGTCCGTCCTGTTACTGGGTCGAAGGGCCTGTTACGGGGTCGAAGGGCCTGTTACTGGGTCGAAGGGCCTGTTACTGGGTCGAAGGACTTGTTATTGGGTCGAAGGGCCTGTTACTGGGTCGAAGGGCCTGTTACTGGGTCCAAGGACCTGTTACTGGGTCGAAGGGTCTGTTACTGGGTCGAAGGGCCTGTTGAAACAGAAATAAAAGTAAATAAAGTGATACAGACATCTTGTGAATGTAGCCTGTCTTCAGTGTTCTGTGTTTCTGTGATGCAGGTCTTCACCTGTCTGAGATGGCCCAGATGGGCGTTGGCAGCAAGCCATGTGTTGATCTCAAGCCCAGCAAAGACAACATCAGTGACAGATACATTGACATTTCCAAAAGTAAGCACCATTCATGTACTTCAAAAACATCCATTCTGCTGCTTCGCAATAGAGCCTGCCCTAAATAACCTGTGGCGCCTCTGGTGCATAATATAAAACTAATATAAAAGTGAAATCACGGGAGATTGACGATAAAAGTACAACACTTAATTCGCACGAGTCTTGCATTGCACTGAAACAATCTCGTATCTGTGGCAACGCATGGTCAATCCCATTCAAAGTAATTCAAATGTCAGATCAACCAATTTTTGTGTGCTGATGCAATAACTGTCCCAGTGGCTGTGTCGCAGATATGTTTGTTAATTCATACGAAGACAAAAAGGATTGTGAATGTGAAGTGCAGTGTTGTTTTAAAAAAATATACGCTGGTGTTATAAATTGTGAAGTAGTACCTTCGTGTTTCGAAGAACAATTTACTAACATTATGTGAAGTTTGTTGTTTGTAATGACAATGTTGGTCGTGCAGTACTCTGTTCATTTGTAAATGATAGAAAAGTTGTAAGTTGAAGACCCGTTATTATAAATAATTACCCATTTATTCATGTTGGATCTCTACGGTGCATCAAACAGTAACAAGACATGGCAAAAATATATATATATAAAAATGAGATTGTATTTATGTTTTGTTTGTTATCAGTTCCGAGAGTTCGCAACTCGATTGCGGTGTCGTCGTTTGAGCACTTGAAGGGTGGTAACAAGCGGCCCCATTCCATCATCTCCATCAGCAGTTGCAGTTCGTCTTCCAGCAGTAACCCTTCGTCCGGCTACTCAGCCTTCGCGCCCCTTTCCATGATGCCGGAGTCACCCTTCGAAACAACAGTTCGCTCCAGTTGCACCATCACCTCAAACGGTAGGTCCTAATGACCTTGCTTGTTCTCACCTATACTCACAGCTATGACGAGTCCTGACTTATTGCTTAGGCTCGTAACTATAGGCAGCATCCTGACTCACTGCCATGAGTCAAAACCATGACGTTTTGACTCAACAGTCCTGACTTGCAATGCTGACAAAGTCCTCACTTACAATCCTAACAACAAAGTCCTCACTTACAATGCTGATAAAGTCAAGACTTGCAATGCTAACAGTCCTGACTTACAGTGCTGCCATAGTCCTGACTTGCAAAGCTGGCAAAGTCCTGATTTGCAATGATGACAAATTCCTGACTTACAACCTTGATAAAGTCTTGACTTACAACCCTGACAAAGGTCTGGTTTACAATTCTGACAGTGCTGACTCAAGTGCTGACTGTCAGCCGATGTTACTGGAGTGTTACTGTATGTTACAGAGAGTGGCATTGTGGCAGACATGAGCAATTCTTCCAGCCCTGTCGATGCATGCACACAAACCACACTGAAACGGCCACAGAAACGTAGAGATGGTGGCGCCCCTAGTGGTAGCGATGGCATTCAGAGCTGTGTCATGCTGTCGACTGTTTCGTCATCAACACAGGTGCTCGGCACTGATGTAAGTCACTAGATGCAACATTGATACATTTAATTGACATTAAAAAAGGACACAAAGGTCATAGTCCTAATTTTACGAGGTGTGCCTTATGAAACGTTATACATGTAATAAACATCTGTTCTTTGCTCTACACAGTGAGTGGTTAATGCAATATGTGTAGCAATAATTTGACAGTTGTATAGTCGTTCATGAAATAAAAGTAAAATATATCGGTTCCGAATGATTGATAAGAGTTGTGTAATGGATGAATGTCACATGGTCGTGTAGCGGTTAGAACGCCGCACTCTCAATCAAGAGAACCTAGGTTTGAATCTTTTTGCTGCCATTTCGAAACTTTGGCAGTTTCGTTCACCCCACATTGCCTCAGTTCACTCAGCTGTATAAATGAGTTCCTGGCTACAGACAGAGGTGTAATTGTGAACTACTAGTTTTATGCAGTATTTGCAGCATGGCTGAATGCTTCCCAGAGAAGTCAAGTTGATGTTGGAATGAGCAGGTCTGCTAGGAGGTGAAGTGTAAAGCACTTTGAGCAATCCCAAAGACTGGATACTGCGCTATATAAGAACGTATCTTTACATAGTTCTGTACATGAACTACAATTCTTTAAACAGGAGAAATTATAATTGCTACTGGTGATAGATTTGTGATTTATAATATAAACTGTGTTTTAGGTATGACAGAGAAGAGTTTACTGCCAGAGATCATGTCTTCCCTGCAGTCAACTAAATGTTCGCCAATTGTTATGCTGACACAACACAAGTCTGATCCATTGTGGATCTGATGGCTTCCATGTGGAAATACAGCTACATTCCACATCGTGTATATTTCTTTCGGTGCAGCAGGCCCTGCGTTCTCGTGCCGTTCATCTGCCATGTTGTCGCAGCTATGTAAATTATCACAAAGTGCCATACAGCAGATAGATTAGTTCATTCAGCTGTCATATTTAAGGGACACCCCGCAGCCCTGTGTCGTGCATAGTTCTGGTAATCGTTATCAACTTGTTGAAAGTATGTTATGTGACTATTACAGCAGACACACTTACTAGGTGGCGTGCCAGTTCACTGACTCGTTCTTCCACACTTGTCCAGTCTACACAGTTGTCATATATTGTATATAATGTCGTAATATAATTTGTTAAAAGTTGCTCATATTCAACACTGAAACTGTATGGCAGCTTTTAAAATGTCACTGAAAGATAGTAAATGGTGATTAATCATAGTAGTTATATATTTTAATAACAGCACAGCTAAATAAATGTTGAAAAGAAACAGGCACGTCACCTAGTGAGCAAGGGCTGCAGATTGTCAGCATGTACATAGCATTAGTTGGGTGTAAATAGTTAACTTACAGATTTATGCAAATCTAATTCTGTAACAAAACTAACACAGTTACAGATCTATGCAACTTTGTATCAATGTTACATATCTATGCAACCCTGTAGCAAAGTTACAGATCTGTGCAACACGGTAACAAAGTTACAGATTTATGTAACAAATATATTTATGCAACTCTGTAACAAAGTTACACTTGGCAGGCAATGTCCAAGTGGTGTCCTGAAGCAGGGATGAGGAACCAGACCAACAGTGGCTTATCACCAACCACGCCTTGAACATTGTCATGTGACTTATATAGTACGTTACTTAGGTCACAGGTAGGGTAGGAAAACCATAGTGAAATTGATGTCGTTACATAGTGTCTCAATGACATAAACATTGTCTAGATAGGTTTGAATGTGAAACATTGGTGCTATTTACAGTGATGCCTTGGCCCTGTCAGTTTGTGCAGTTAACTTTGGAAGATGCCCACTTGCTGGATTGGCTGGTAAATCACTCAGGTACATTTCACGTGTTCAAAACGGCCTCCAGTCTGGACGCTGCTGCAGCATTGTCTGAAAAAATCATGTATATTGAAAAGATTGGCTTCCAAAAATTATATGATTTGAGGACACCGAATCTCTGCAGTACGTGATTGTCAGATTGAAGAGCTTTAAATGTTTTTGCTGCAGGGTTGACATTACTGCAAGGGTAATTAGATCGAAAGGGCTATTGCAGCAAGCAATTAGTCCTGGTAATGACATCACAAGTGACAAGGGTTGAATCCGAGAACACTACATCTACCCCGGTGTTTATTCATCACAGCATAAATTGTATTGATATTTTGGTTGTTTCCATAATTTTTTTTAGTCTGGTGTTTTGATAAAAACGTTATTAATATGACATGACAGTAGGTCATACCAATAACCTTTTGCCAAAACATGATTCTCTTATGTACAAAGAAAACTGCCATTCATATGTAAATAATAGTTTAGTGCTGAATACAGTCACATACAGTTGACTGTTTATATGCCAGCATCTGTAGATATAAAATAGGTTTAACTAGGTGCTTAAGAAACTTGGTTTTGCTCAGCTTGTCAGAACTAACTGAATAGAAATGTTGCTGTGTCCTTTGAACACATTCACACATACATAGTGTATATACCACTATTATGATTTTTGTAAAAATTACTATGTGGGTAACACAATATTATTGCCATTGCAGCAATGTAATTAGATGAAGTTGTGGAAATGGTTCACTCATGAATGACACATAAAATATAGTGGAGTTACTTCATCAGTGTAAGAAGAAACAATTCAATGCACACAATCTAATCATTGTTATTTGGTCAGTCCCCATGTATAGCTGGCTTGAGCTATTCACAGAATGGATGTCTAAACACAGAAATCACTGATGTTATTAACACTGTTCACCACTAGCCAAACAAGATTGTCTGGTGGCACTGCACAGAACTTGTCAATAGGCACACAGATTATTTCTTTATTGTTATCAGAAATGTATTACGTTTTCTGTAAAATGTCAACATGCCCCAATACTGTGGAATGCAAAGCAGTCGTCACAGTGCCTTCATTTTGTACACATCTGATGTGGCACCACGGTGAAACCATAGTTGACCTTCAATTAGTGGGCCATCTACCAATGTTGTATAAAATAATTAGTTTTGTAAATCCAATTACTGTGTGCATGTTATGTCTACACATCATGGTATATTACATAAAACGATACAAATAACAAAACCAATAATTTATTTCTGTATTTTATATGACAAAATATATATGTATATCAAATGCAACAAAACATGTTTGTTGTTATTCAGTAACTGGCCGTCGACAGTCACGGCGGTTACATTGATGGGTGACGGTCACATCAACAGTCACGGCGGTTCCACTGACAGCCACGACGGTTCCATTGACAGCCTCAGCTGTTCCATCGACAGTCACGACGGTTCAGTCGACAACCACAATGGTTCTATCAACAGCCATGACAGTTTGATGGTTCCATCAATAGTTACAGTGATTCCACTGATAGCCACGGTGGTTCATCGATAGTCATGGTGGTTCCATCGACAGCCACAACGGTTCCATCGACAGCCATGGTGGTTCCATCGACAACCACAACGGTTCCATCAACAGCCATGACGGTTGCACTGACAGTCACGGTAGTTCCATTGACAGCCTCATGGCTCAGTCGTAGGCTGGATGGGTGATGAGGTTGGAGGCTGGGTGGTGATGAGGTTGGAGAATGGATGGGTGATGAGGTCGGAGGATGGGTGGGTGATGAGGTTAGGGAATGGTTGGGTGATGATTGGAGAATGGGTGGGTGACGAGGTTGGGAATGAGTGGGTGATGAGGTCAGAGGATGGGTGGGTGATGAGGTTAGGGAATGGTTGGGTGATGAGATTGGAGAATGGGTGGGTGAGGTTGCTGGCTGTGACTTCCTGAAAATGTGTGGGGAATAAACAGTCAGCCACTGGTCCATATAAAACAATACATCCTCCACTCCCTGAAAGTCTTCCTTACAGTTATGGCACAGTTCCTGGTAGACCCATTGCCTGGGTCATAGACCATCCAGTGATATGTGTGTGGGAATGAGATAGTCATGCATTGCGTACTTCCACGTGCAGAGTCGTGCTACTCTGTCGAACTGTTTCCTGTCGATGCGACGGAGACGACCTATCGCGGGCTCCATACAGATATAACAGAACGGGTCGGTCAGCAGCGACTGTATGCTGATCAAGACTTTTGATATTGTCAGTGCTAAACTCCAGTTGTGGTGGATCGAGTCAAGGCCCACGTCACCATGACGACTGATGTTCGGGTGGAAGATCTTGGTAATGAACCGCACGACAGGAGGTCGCATCGGATAACTGGCAGACAACAAAACAGTTTCAGACATGCCAATCACTTACAATAAAATCAAGACTCCAGTCACATAAGCAGTGGCGTATTTAGGAGGCATTGGGTCATGCCCCATTTGGCTTTTATTTTTCCATTGCGCTACTCCAGGGTAGCATGGTAAACTAATGGGTGACTAAACTTAGCCCCCTCTTTGCGAGATCCTAAATACGCCACTGAACATGAGTTCATAAGAACATTAGTGAAAACAAGAACCAAATGAGATTATGCACTACTTAGAGATCATCATTTTAATCCAACGTACCTGTATCTTGTGTATATATAATATATATTATATAAAAGGGGTCCTGTTATTAGACACTACGGACAATGTGCCATCAATACTCCCGCATCACTTATTGTTTATTCTTACTATTCCCAACTGTATGCAGTGTGATTACTGGTTGCATTTATATTATTCATTTCAGATACTGCAATATAAAATAAACAGTTACCTCTAGGTGATACAGTCCTACATCAAGTAACTCCACAATATAAAATAAACATTTATCTTTAGGTGATACAGCCCTACATCAACTTCACATTTCATGAACAAGTATATAATAACATGCCTCGAGTTTGGTGGCGACGCCTTGGAAACTACACAATGGGAATGCCTTATAATACACCCCATGGCAATTACAATGTTGTCTGCAGGCAGACGGCAATGCTTTCTATTGGCCACAGTGCCCTGCCTACTGGCCTTGGTGCCCCCAGAAATATATAAAAGTCAAGGCCAACTGGCTACACACCTGTGTGGAATCTGCAGATAGAGTAGAAAGAGACCGCCTTCGTAAGGACTGCCGTGGGGACCCGTGATAGACGCCTGCCAATGACAGCAGTGCCTGTCAAGGGGTGTGGCCTGAATACCCTCTGGGGGGTCTGTACGTAAGGTCTTCAGTTCGCTTCTAAGCCTGCGGTGGCGCCATGAGTCTTCCTCTATGGGTGGCGTGCTCTGAAGGGAAAGGAAAATGTAACAAAAGAAATACATATATACATCAACAACAGGACGATGAACACAACCACAACTTGTGTACAGGTGGAAAGATCACATCACCCACCCATGATCCAACTATATCACCCACCCATGTTCCAACTACATCACCCACCCATCCTCCAACTATATCACCCACCCATGTTCCAACTACATCACCCATCCATGTTCCAACTACATCACCCACCCATGTTCCAACTATATCACCCACCAATCCTCCAACTATATCACCCACCAATCCTCCAACTATATCACCCACCCATGTTCCAACTATATCACCCACCAATCCTCCAACTATATCACCCACCAATCCTCCAACTATATCACCCACCAATCCTCCAACTATATCACCCACCAATCCTCCAACTATATCACCCACCAATCCTCCAACTATATCACCCACCTATCCTCCAACTACATCACCCACCTATCCTCCAACTACATCACCCACCAATCCTCCAACTACATCACCCACCTATCCTCCAACTACATCACCCACCTATCCTCCAACTACATCACCCACCTATCCTCCAACTACATCACCCACCTATCCTCCAACTACATCACCCACCAATCCTCCAACTATATAACCCACCAATCCTCCAACTATATCACCCACCCATCCTCCAACTATATCACCCACCTATCCTCCAACTATATCACCCACCAATCCTCCAACTATATCACCCACCAATCCTCCAACTACATCACCCACCTATCCTCCAACTACATCACCCACCAATCCTCCAAATATATCACCCACCTATCCTCCAAGTACATCATCCACCCATCCTCCAACTACATCATCCACCCATCCTCCAACTACATCATCCACCCATCCTCATCACCCACCCATCCTCCAACTACATCATCCACCCATCTTCATCACCCATAGGTGTCAAAATCTGTTCATGGAAGAGTGCTCATGAAAAAAACAGGAAAATGCTCCTGGAAAGCAGAAAAGGCCACTTTCATTTCTTAATATATTGTTTTACGGGTCGCCATTTTGATGCCCTGTTCTTATTTGAGAACAAAGAATTAAATGTGCCTAGAATGACCCAGCGTGTAACAAATAGATTGATTTTACTGTGAATTTTTTTTTCTGTTTTCTAAAAGGCATGACATTTCATCCAAAAAGCAGGACCTGGGGAAAAAATTGTATTTCCCACCCACACGAAAGTGGTAGTGTTGACACCTATGATGACCCACCAGCTTCCAAAAGATGTAGTCTGAGTTGCACTGTGAGTGTGTGGTTGTGGACATATAAGGCACCTACTCAGTGTTCCATGTTTGAAAAAACCAGATATACCAAACTAATTTGGTAGTTTTGCTTTACCCATCTGCATTAACCACCTACTAATTAATGTCTAATGTGGTTTGAGGAAAGTGCTGGGGCTTTGCAGAAGAGAAACAGTGTGATACGATAGCCACCCAACTGGGGCGAACTCAAGACTCAAAACCCTGCATTATTAATAAAAAAGTCATCATCCACGATAGGCTTAACTGATCAATTCAAACAAATCTGGGGCACTGACACAAATTTATAAGACAGGAGGTGACCTTCTTTTGAACAAACGAATGTATATTTAGCCAACAGAAGATACCACATGCGACATCAGTACGAGTGATTCTAGCAGTTACCTTAAGCAATAAATTGCTCCCTTGACGATAAAAAGGTACGTTCTTATATAGTGCGGTATCCAGTCCATAGGACTGCTCAAAGCGCTTTACACTTCACTCCCTGGCAGACCTGTTCATTCCAAAGCCATATCAACTTCTCTGGGAAGCATTCAGCCATGCTGCAATTGCGCGAAGACTATTCATTCACATTTCCACCACTGTCGCATTGCCAGGTCCTCATTTATACAGCTGATTGAACTGTGGCAACGTAGGGTGATCAAACTTGCCAAAGGTTCAAAGCGACCGCAGTGGGATTTGAACCCGGTTCTCTCGACTGAGAGTTTGACCTTCTAACCGGTATGCTATCGTGCCCCACATGATAGCGAGAACGACAGCTCACCTAAAATACGATGCACCGCCTACCTGTAACATCATGCTTTCGAGGCAGTAGCGACATGGAGCGCTATGAAGTCTGAAACAAACAATCCCTCTATTACCATGACGTATCTGAGGGTGACAATCCTTGTAACAAATTGACCATTGCTTAGATTTATCTCTGGGTGACACCCCTCATAATACATATTGGCTGCATGTGAATACTTGCATGTCTATTTTACACCCCCCCCACAATATACTTCTCACAATATAACTACTATTTGATAAATGTTGTGCTAATTCACGATTCACATTTGAATCACATATAGTCAACCAGATGAACTTATCTAGCGATAACACAGGCAACTCGTAGTTGTTGAACATGAACTCACAGTTGTGCGTAGATGGAGCGCCAGCACTTGATCCGACTCTGTGGACGAAAGAGAGGCCAGCGCTGGCCAATGAAACGATGCCATTGATCTTGAGATGTCTCTGCAAAGAGGATCTGTCTCCACCGACGACAGACACTGCCTGCCATCCACAGGGAGATGTCATCCAGGTACTTGAAGACGTCTACCAACACTGCAAGCACAACACACTAACTGGATGAGTGCACATATGTTGTGTGTAGATTGAGTTACGAGAATATTGTCCATTAGTCACATTAAACCAACTCCTAATTTGGAGCATATTTCTTCTGCTTCCTGACGCCACTGTGCAGGTGGTAGATCACGGAACACACATGTGACACAGTTAGTGTGTGCCTGTTGTAAATCCGAAGTTGTTGCTTCCAACACACGTGTCGGAAGGGCCATATCGATGTTAGTTTTCCACGTAGTAGACCACCGATGCAGCAACAATGCCATCATTTCTGTATAATAACTCATTTTAGCATGATACTATATATATATATATATATATATATATATATATATATATATATATATATATATATATATATATATATATATATGATAACCTGACACTTACCCTCAGTTGGTAGATTATCAAACAAGTCGGCCGGGACTTTTTCAAGCTGGTAGTCTCGAGGATGTGACAAGTTTGTGATGCGGTCTGCCAGCCTATCAGGCTTTGTCACTAGTGTTGGCATTACGACGGCCGACGTGGCATCTTGCTTGACGTAGAAATCATCCTCAGCATCAGGTTCCTCGTTGCCAGAGTCACCCGAGTCTGTCTTCTGTAATTCAGTAGTGTCAGTATAACTCCACCAAGTTTGTCATTTACATCTTCCCATCTATGTCTACTATACTGCTGCATTACAATGTGTGATAATGTCTCGCCATAAATTTTGGGCCAAAAGTAGATTCAGTTATGGCGGAATCTGTTATGGGATCCATTTTTTGCCACACCTGCTATCCTAGACTGAATAGTCATTACCCAGAATATCATGTTTTTGATCACTAGACGGCGGGCATGTATAGATACAATGCTTCGTGGGATCGATTATCGACAGAAGTACAACTTGTACTTTTAAATTAGTGAGTCAGAAAGAATCACTGTTTCAGGCATGAATACTTGTACCAACAGTAACGCTTACTGATATTAAACGCTACCATCAGAACGTAAAAAAATCGGCAGTAATGATTGTTTCCACGCATGGCAAAACACTGGTGCGAATTATATGTTGTACTTTCGTTGACCATCTCATGTGATTTCACCTTTATGTTAGGATAAATATTATGTACCAAGGGCACCACTGGTTAGGCTATATTGGTGGACTGAACACCGTATGAACTGATATGAACAATGAAGATATGTATACCTGGTTGTAATTGCCGTCATCTGGAATGTTGATATCCTGTGGAAACAGGAACATGTGACAGGTGCTGCAGACAGGCTGTCCAAAACTTGGCCCGTAGAATCCGTTGCACAGGTAGCATGCCCGGTACTGAAATGTAAATTGTTATTGCCACAGTTTTCGTTCATATGTACATAAAAGTACAGCAAGAAATTGTTGCTACTAACTTAAACTTCTGCGTAATTCACTGCACAAAAACAAATTGAACAACCCTCGTCTGGTGGAACAGCATAAATAATTGAGGATGACTGAGTGCAATCAAAAATCTTTGAAACTGAAGTAGACACCTCAGGCCAGATGACCACTGAAACTTGCAGTTAGAAGATAATGCTCATCCTCGCAAAGGATGACAAATGATCAGAACAAACAACGTGCTGACTAGATAAATACTAGATTTCTTAAGTTTATTATTATTATATTATATTATGTGCATATAATGCATTTTACCACTATTTAAATTAGAGGCTGGTTTACCCATTTTGTCCACAGATGTCAGCTTTGAAAAGTTAGAAACATCCCATGAACACTGGGATGTTTCTAACTTCCTATGAACAAAACATTTTATCAAGAATAAAGTTAACATTAGCTAGATTTGGATGTTTCGTTCCACAGCTGTTCCAGGTAATAGTGACACCTACAACTCATATATATTTCTTTCCGGACCATGGCATAAGTGCACCAATGTATACTAATGTGCTATGCTATGCAAACAAAACATGCTCTTAACCAACATACAGACCCTTCCTCATTAGCCAGGGGTGGCAGTAGTACTGTGGTTTTTTTCATTGTGATTTTCTATTTATTAATTTTTATGTGTGGAAGTATGCTGAATCATTCGTACTTCATTCCACTTGCTGAACTAGACACGCTGTGCCAAAATTGGCAAACTACTTCAAAGATTGTTCCCATGACTGGTCCGTAGCCAATTAAAGCTAAGTTCCCATATGCGAGCCCCAAGATCTTAGGGACGTCCACTATTAGTTAACTCGGCAACAGCAAGTTCCACGTTTCAGGGCAGCAGGCTAATCTGCCAGGCGTACTGATGTAGTCAGAACCCCTGTCCCTGGAGGCAAGGATGTACAGACCCGGAACCAATGCTATGTCACGCACCACTATACCCAGCTTGACAAAATCATACTCATAGTTTGAAACTTAGTAATGAGCTGTACCAATCCAGGACCAAGTCCAAGGTTGTTAGGCTTGTAACGGAAGATGGATATTTGTCTTTGAGTTGTTTTTTACTTTATTAATTTAGATTAACAAGAAATGTGAGAACAATGTCACATGATTATTGTAGTATACGAGTATATAGTCTAGAATAGACTGACACTGTGACTGTCGGTGTCGCTGTTCTGTTCTAGTAACTGTGTATGTGACTGCGAGTCAGTGTGATTGTGTATGTTGGCCGTTGCCGTTGTATTGACAGTGACACTAGTCACTACTATTGACGCGAGTAGTGTTTAGGTGTATGTGAGATGTAAGGCGGCAAAAGGTGACGATTTTCCTAGCTAGGTGGAACAAACCTGTCTTGCTATACCAGTTGTCAATATAAAACAAGTTACCTCTGTTTGCAGAAATTCGCTAATCATGTCTAGTAACTCATCGACTTCCCCGGAAGTTGCCATTTTATAATTCTAGTACGCATGGGTCAAGTTTGTCGGTTGTATTGTCCGCTAGATGGTGACACAGTACAGTATCCACACCAAACTTCTCACCAGTGTCGCCACTCGCCATTTCACCACTTACAACTTCTATTTTTTCCATGCATTTTTTAATTCCCTTTTCTACAATTTCTAACGGTAAATATACAGCAATGAAAATTAAAACATGAAGTATAATATTGTAAATTTAGATGTAATTTGAGATCGATAAATAAAAATTTATTAAAACTAAATATTTTATACAAACCACTGGCACTGTACGTGGAGTTGACATATATTTTAATCTTACGGTTGTTTAATTAACACAATGCCTATTTCATGCTTTACGTTATAATACCAGTTTATTTGACCGTACGAGACTTTGTTGATTGCACGGAAGGCGAGCCCTTGGTGAATGGATCAGTGGTCGATGGCAAGCAAGAGTCGGAATAACGAGACTAATGGCAGTGTAATCGAAGCTAAGGTTCCCTGTGCGCGTCTTTGCTCGTGATTGGTTACCAGGGCGAGGAGCGTCTGACGCATGTTTCACGTGGCTTTCTGCGCGTAGTGCATTTGTAGTGTATCGAACTATATTAAAAATTATAAAAAAATAAAGCTCATTGGTTATAATGCATATAATAGCAATGCCAACAGTTGGATGAAATCTGAACATTAGTTAAACACTCAATGGACACACTTCGTTGTACTAACTAAGATTTATAAAATGTGTTGATGATGAATTAATTTATGTAGCACAGAATGCGTATTTTCTGCTATCGCGTACAAAAATAAAAATTAACTCAGTCATCACGTTAATTTGTTATGCTGCATCAGTTTGTCTGTCCTAGTCGACACAAATGCATTATAATATTGTCCTAGTAGTTAGTTGGAACATTATCAGAGTGTGGCCTAGATGTTAATATTTACAAGATCATATTCAAACTCAATAGCGTAAATTGGCCGAAAAACAAACGTACACGCGCGCGCATTACAGTTTTATTTTTAGAGGGACAAATCATCAGAAAATGGAGCGTTGCTTCAAAGCTCTGTGTAGATGTTGCACCGAATTGCAAAGACGTTCCCCTGCTGCGGCGCAACCATTTGTCGGGTAACTGGACGCTTCGACAGCGTTACCGCTTCGGCAGCGTTACCGCTTCGGCAGCGTTACCGCTTCGGCTAGCCGACACGACCAAACTTTCTTGTTCTCGTCGGCGGGACAATTTGGTCGCTTCAGCAGCGAATTTTGGTCGCTTCGGCGCCGTTTCATGAAAGGAATTTTGCCGAAGTGATATCGCTACCGACGCGAATTTTTTAAGTATTTGACAAAATAAATACTTTTAAAGTATTTGAATGCGAAGAGGTTATTCCAATATGGTCATACGCAAATACTATTTCGAAAATGAATATGAAACATTACATTTATTTCAAATGCCTATGATATAAAAATCGTCCACGCATAGCGTTTGCATTTGAACCCAACCATGCACACAATCTACAATGACAATCAATTATTATGATGGTAAAATGTAGCGCCATATTTTATAATAAAAGGGCACGTGTGTGCACAGACCATGCCACTTCTTCTTCTCCTTCCTCATAAGTGCATAATCTCACTCTGGTGATTATATACAACGTGAATGTGTTAGTTATGTACATCGTGAATGTGGTGACTATAATACAACATGGAGTGTGCTGTTTAAAAATCAAGCTAAAAACTCTGTTAAAATGTGACTAAATTAGGTTAAGAATAAAATAATAAAAAGGTAAAATTTGTGCTAGGTGCTTAAGCGTCCAGATTGGCCAACCCTCCCTTGAAGGTGTCTAGAGTTGGGGATGTGACTATGCACTCAGTCAGCTGGTTCCATAGTCGGATACCAGCTGTGAAGAAAGAATGCCTATACACATCTGTCCTGCAGTAGAGGACAAGATAGCGCATGTTGTGACCTCGTGTGATGAATGTAGCAGGATGTGATAACATGGCCACAGGGATGTATATGAGATGGTGTGTAACACGGTACATCATGACTATCGTGGCAGTTGTCCTTCTGTGTTGCAGGGATTCCCAACCGAGTCTACTGATCATCTGACTGGTACTGCTGGTGGTCCTGTAGTCCCCAGTTACAAATCTTGCCGCCCGCCGTTGAACAGCTTCCAACTTCTGGATGTTGGTCTTTGTGTGGGGGTCCCATGATGTGCTGGCGTATTCCAGGATAGGCCTGACCAGGGTCTTATAACACTGTGCCTTGATGTTGGTTGGGCAGCTAGAGAGGTTTCTCCTGAGGAAAGCAAGGGTGTTGTTGGCCTCCTTCGTGATAGCATCGACATGGGAATTCCAGGTCAGGATCCCCGCTATTGTAACTCCAAGGTACTTTCCTGTCTTCACAAGAGTCAGATTGCTACCATGGATGACATAGGTGGCTGCAATAGGGTTCCGTTTCCTAGTGATTCTGATGATTCTGATGAACTAGGGTTGAATGACATCTTCCATTCTTTCTCCCACTATTGCAGTTTGTCGAGGTCATCTTGCAGGATCTGGCTGTCATGTATCGTCTGTATCTTAATGTACAAGAGGGTATTGTCTGCGAAGACTTTTGTGGCATGTCATTTATGTACAGTAAGAACAAGAGGGGTCTAAGTACACTTCCTTGTGGGATACCTGAGGTGACTGAGGCAGGACTGGATGTCTGACCTTCTACCAGCACTCGCTGGCTCCTGATCCATATGAGGAAGTTGCCCTTGACACCATATTGCTGCAGTTTGATGGCCAGCAACTGGTGGGATATATATATATATATATATGTGTGTGTGTACCACATTACACACCGAGGTGCATAACAGCATCCTTTAGAACTAAGAACAAAAGGATTAAAATGAACATAGTGCAGTGCTACACCCCAACCAACGACAAGACTTACGAAACCAAAGATGAATTCTACAACCAACTTCTTGATACCATGAGCAATTTAGGGGATAAAAACATCAACTTGATTATGGGAGATTTCAATGCAAAGATTGGATCGGACAACCAAGGATATGAAAATATGATGGGGGTTCATGGGCTGGGTGTGATGAATGACAATGGGGAGCGGTTTGTGAATGCCTGTGCAATAAACAACATTGTGTTTGGGGGAAGCGTGTTCACACACAAAAGAATACATAAGGCGACATGGGTACTCCTGACCAAGTCACTGAAAATCAGATAGACCACATCGGCATAAACAAAATGTTTAGAAGATCACTACAAGACGTGCATGTGAAGAGAGGTGCTGACGTTGCGTCTGATCACCACCTAGTAACAGCCAGGCTAAAACTCGAGCTTAGAAGAAATGGAGTAGAACAAAAAAGACGAAAGGCAAGATATAATGTGGATTTCCTGAAGGATCCAAGCACAGCAGAAGAATATAAAGTCGCATTAGCTAATAGATTCAAAGTCCTGCAAGAACTGTATGATGAAGATGAGGGAGTAGACATCAACAGCCATTGGAGTCACATCAAAGATGCAGTAAACACCACATGCGAGGAGATAATTGGAAGAAGGAAACCCCAAAAGAAAGACTGGATTTCAGTAGAAACAATGAGGAAAATACAGACCAGAAGAGACAAGGAGGAAGCAGTCAACAGCAGCCACACAATGGCGGCAAAGGTAACAGCTCAGAAAGAGCACACAGCAGCAAATAGAAAGGTGAAGAAAACTGTCAAAACAGACAAAAGGAACTTCGTGGAGGGACTTGCACAAGAGGCAGAAAAGGCAACAGCTAGCAGGAACATGAAGCAATTTTACGATACAACAAGGAAGTTAGCTTGAAAGTTTAAGAAATCAGAACGGCCAATCAGAGACAAAAAAAATGGGATCGTCCTAGTGGGGGCAAACAAACAGCTTAACAGATGGGCAAAGCATTTTGAAGAGCTGCTCAACAGACCAGTACCGCAGAATCAACCAGACATCCAACCAGCTGTGACAGATCTCCCAATAGACTGTAATAAACCCACTAGAGAAGATATAAAAAAGGCAATCGCACATATGAAAAATGAGAAAGTAGCAGGCCCTGATGGTATCCCCGCAGAAGCACTAAAGGCAGATGTAAATACTTCAGTAGAAATGCTGTACAGTATTTTTGAGGAGATCTGGGAAAAAGAAGAAATTCCAGCAGAATGGAAGGAAGGTTACCTTATTAAGATTCCCAAGAAAGGAGACCTGAGCCGCTGTGATAACTACAGAGGAATCACGTTGTTGTCAGTACCTGGGAAGATTCGAAACAGAATACTCCTAGAGAGACTGAAAGGCAAAGTGGACCAAACTTTGCGTGAACAGCAAGCAGGCTTCAGGCAGGACAGATCGTGTACTGACAAGATTGCAACACTGTGAATCATAGTGGAACAATCCATCGAATGGAACTCATCCCTATACATGAACTTTGTTGATTACGAGAAAGCCCTTGACAGTGTGGACAGGGAGACACTCTGGAAAGTGCTAAGACACTATGGGGTGCCCAAGAAACTAGTCAACATGATCAAAAACTCCTATGAGGGAATGTCATGCAGAGTCATTCATGAAGGTCAGCTTACAAAACACGTTGAGGTTAGGACGGGGGTGAGACAAGGATGCTTACTGTCACCATTCCTCTTCATTCTAGTCATAGACTGGGTCATGAAAACAGCAACCAAGGAGAAACGAAATGGAATCCAGTGGATGATGCTGACCAAACTTGATGACCTGGACTTTGCGGATGACCTTGCACTCCTGTCTCACAGCCATAGGCAGATGCAGGACAAAACAACAGAACTGGCATTGATTTCAGAGCGGGTTGGGTTGAAAATCAACAAAAGGAAAACAAAGATCCTGAAAACAAATGCTACTTGCGAAACACCAATCATGCTTGAAGAAGAGACACTGGACGAGGTCAACGACTTCAGATATCTAGGCAGCATAGTGAATACGCATGGAGGGACAGAGGCTGACGTAAAGAAAAGGATCAGCAAAGCAAGGGTAGCTTTCCACCTGTTGATAAATGTGTGGAAGTCAAAGGTAATTGGAGAAACCACAAAAATACGCTTGTTTAACACAAATGTAAAGTCCGTGTTGCTGTACGGAGCGGAAACGTGGCGAATAAACAAGACCACGCTGATAAGGATCCAGACATTTGTCAACCATTGCCTGAGAAGAATTCTCCGAATACACTGGATGGACAGGGTGAGCAACAAAGACCTCTAGCTGGGATAGAACACACCAAGCCCAAATAGAGATAGAGATCCTTAAGAGGAGATGGGGATGGCTTGGCCACACCTTGAGAAAGCCAAGCACAAACATAACCAGACAGGTCCTGACATGGAACCCCCAAGGCAAGAGCAAGAGGGGATACCAAAAAACACCTGGCGGCGTGACCTCGAGGCAGACATCAAGCAAACAGGGAATGGCTGGCAACAACTGGAGAGGATTGCCCAAGACAGGAGACGCTGGAGAAATGTTGTGGATGGCCTATGCTCCAGGAGGAGTTAAGGGCCTAAGTAAGTAAGTAAGTAACATTACACACATATATTTTGCCGCCAAGGCGAAGCGGTAACGCCGCCGAAGCCGTTTGTCGCACACATCATCTCCTGGATGCAATGTGTACTTTTCATTGTGACGGAAATTATTTATGCATTTCTGTATGTTTATACGATGCAATTCGAATTAACTTTTATTATATTGACAGAATTGTTAGACTAAAAAGTTAAATTAGGATAATGGATGCTAGACCAGTGCCCGTGGCAGTGGTAAAATGGTTAGTGGCGCCACTGGTAGGAGTTTAATATTAATGAAAGCGACACCTAGCGAATGAAAGTATAATTAAAGCATGATTCATGAGCATGCGCAGATTCGGCTAACAGCCGTCGTTATTTAGTTGTGCTTTTGAGTCACCTTTTATATATACATCAAACATAATATTGTTGTTCAATTTAAAACAAAATACAGAATCACTAATCATGAGTTTGTTGGCAAAGCTGTTTGGGGGTGGCAAGAAAGGGGAAGCGCCTCCGTCGCCCCAGGAAGCTATTCAAAGATTGAGGGGAATCGAAGAAATGCTTCAGAAAAAGACTGACTTCCTGGAGAAGAAAATTGAACAAGAGTTAAGCATAGCTAGGAAGAACGGCACAAAGAATAAAAGAGGTAATAACTATATCCTCAGGCTTTTTGATGATATTAGTGGCATTTCGCATTTATAAACCTTTGAGTCTCACGCAATGAGCGATAATTGAGGTGTAAGACACGAATCACGGATGGTTCGGCTCAGTCGTTTCGGGTGTTGGACGTTTCGGCCTATAATGGGTTCTGCCCATGGGCCGAACCATCCAACGGGTGAACCGTGTTTTCGCTCCCATGGGCCGAACTATCCGTGTATGCAACTGGTGCCAGCGGGCTCCGTGGGCCGAAACAACTAACGAATTGTAGCTGTTTGTGTTGTAATTGTGTTTTCAAACCAATATTACGTATTTATTACATTCACTAGTTTCAGCTGTTTGCATGTTTTAGTGAATGTTCTACTCTACATTATTATTGTTTTCAAACCAATTGTTTATTATGTTCACAATTTTCCCTAAATTATGAAAGTAATATTGAAAAACATACAAACGTGCTAAGAACTGAAAGTTTTTTGTTATTAAACATTCTGTTTAATCAACGAATAATACTGGTAGTATTTTATTTCATAAATAATACCAAATATGCAAATTAAACATACAAACAAGAAAGTTTAAAATGGATAATGGATGCTAGACCAGTGTCCGTGGCAGTGGTAAAATGGTTAGTGGCGCCACTGGTAGGAGTTTAATATTAATGAAAGCGACACCTAGCGAATGAAAGTATAATTAAAGCATGATTCATGAGCATGCGCAGATTCGGCTAACAGCCGTCATTATTTAGTTGTGCTTTTGAGTCACCTTTTATATATACGTCAAACATAATATTGTTGTTCAGTTTAAAACAAAATACAGAATCACTAACCATGAGTTTGTTGGCAAAGCTGTTTGGGGTGTCAAGAAAGGGGAAGCGCCTCCGTCGCCCCAGGAAGCTCGGTTGACAACCTAAAATTGTAAAGTCAATATTAATTAATTATATATATTTATATATATATTTATGGTGCTATTACACATTTAACCTTTGTCTGTGAAATATCGAAAACAATCTTCAAACACAACCATCAGTAGCAATGCCAGAGCTCGTTAGGCGGCGCTAGTAGTGCTATGATCAGCAAGTCGACCAAAACGTGTACCCAGAGAGGCCCGTTTATAGGGGGTGCCTTTAACGGTCCATAGCAGCCGACATAGAAGGTGAAAATTTCACAATTCTCGCAAATCTGGGATTCACCTTGATTCATGAAAAAAACAATTGTATGTCCTTTATTGATCAATTATTAACACAAAAATATTTTTTTTTGATTTTGGCTACGTCTGGCTAGTAATGTACTGTACAACTAAAACAATCCCCTATCACTATCTACCGACGCCAAGAATTATCTAGCTATTTGAACATTAGGTGGCACCACACACATGTCAGAATAATAAATTATGCGATGTCCTAGCCCGCTGTTGTTTCAAGTTCATCTTTCTCGTCGTAGTTGTTGAAAGTTCATAAATATCCATTCTTCAAGTACATGTGTAAGTAGTAATTGATCTATCTAACTATATTATCGTGTTGCAGTATATGTTTGAAGTTCTGGAGGGTGTTTTGCTCATTTTGGCGGGAGATAAAATATGTAAACAAACTTGCAAAGTGACGGCGTGACTGACCTGTCAAACGATGTCCCAGCAGACGAAGAAAGGCATCCATTACTCACATTAAGCTCTTACACTTGGAATGTTAATATGATTTACACTGTGCTTTCTGATTGTTTTTCATTAAAAGTACTATCATAACTGTGTATGTGACTAATGACTATAGTAGTAGTATTAGTAGTAATGTAAATATTTGTTTATGCCAAATTTATGCACCCAGATAATGCAATAAGTATGACATTAAAAGCTTACATTTCATCCTACATGATACAGCTGTGGAAAGGCTTCTATCAAAATCTGCATAATAGTTCGCAGTTAAAACCTTGTAAACAATATTTTCATATACATAATAATGCTAATGACCTATACATGTCAATCATGCTTAGAAATAGACACCAAGTTTTAAAATGTCTCTGTAGGGTATATATTGTTTTTTTTCTTTTTACCAACTGCCCCTGTATAAATGTGCAAAATAAGTGAAAAATAGCAATGTTTTTCAGTTTTCCTGCAACCAAAATAATGGATGCACTGGTGTGAATGACCCCCACACAGGTTGAGAACATTTAGTACTTCCACAGTATGTAAAAAAAATTACATTAACATTAATATTAGTAATTTTTTTAAGCCAGGTACACTTTTAATCAAAATAGAAAAAAAACGTGTTTTGGAAATGTTGACGGGGGTGTCTTTAAAGTGCTCTAACATGAAAACTAATTAACCTACAGCCACACAACTGATTCCATGATGCATCTTAATAATATATCTTTCCAAAGATCATCATCCTACATGTTACACATGTCAAATATTCATCTTGCATCAGCATGTCTTCAGCTGTGAACATTCTTCTGTAAAGATACATAAAAGTTTGCAGTTTAAAAAAATCTTGTAAAAACTATTGTTCACATATATAATATTGCTAATGACCTATACATGTCAAACATGCTTAGAAGTAGATACTGAGTTTTTAAAATGTATCTGTAGGGTATATACTGTGCTTGTTTTTTACTTTTTACCAACTGCCCCTGTAAAAATGTGCAAAATAAGTGAAAAATGGCACTGTTTACAGCTCTCTTGCAACAAAAATAATGGATGCACTGGTATGAATGACCCACACACAGGTTGAGAACATTGAATACTTCCACAATATGCAAAAAAATACATTAACATTAATATTAGTAATTTATATAAGCCAGGTACACTTTTTTAATCAAAATAGAAAAAACGTGTTTTGGAAATGTTGACGGGGGTGTCTTTAAAGTGCTCTAACATGAAAACTAAGTAATCTACAGCAACACAACTGATTCCATGATGTATCTTAATAATAGGCCTTTCCAATGATCATCATTCTACATGATACACATGTTAAATATTCATCTTGCATCAGCATGTCTTCAGCTGTGAACATTCTTCTGTAAAGATACATAAAAGTTTGCAGTTTGTAAAAATCTTGTAAACAATATTGTTCACTTATATAATAATGCTAATGACCTATACATGTCAAACATGCTTAGAAGTAGATACTGAGTTAAAAATATATATCTGTAGGGTATAAACTGTGGTTGTTTTTTACTTTTTACCAACCGCCCCTGTAAAAATGTGCAAAATAAGTGAAAAATGGCACTGTTTACAGCTCTCTTGCAACAAAAATAATGGATGCACTGGTATGAATGACCCCACACAGTTTGAGAACATTGAGTACTTCCACAATATGTAAAAAAATACATTAACATTAATATTAGTAAATTTTTTAGACCAGGTACACTTTTTTGATCAAAATAGAAAAAAAACGTGTTTTGAAAATGTTGACGGGGGTGTCTTTAACGTGCTCTAAAATGAAAAACTAATTAACATACAGCCATACAACTGATACCATGATGTATCTTAATAATAGGCCATTCCAACGATGTATAATACTTTGCAATAACTTAATTATCTCAAAATGGTCCAGCATAGATTGAAAACGGATGGAATTTCTTTCTTTATTAACAACTACCAATACATCATTTTCCAAAACTACTATGACACAACATTATATATATATATATATAAAACGTTGCGTTGTACTTGTATGTATACATATATACACACACACATATTTATATATATCATGTATGTATGCACACACACAGTCACACACACAATTCAAACTCAAAAGACAAGTTTGGATATGTCAAAATAACACTTTCACTGTACTTCAGTTTGGATCATTATTTTATTATATCAACCACTTTCCGTTATTTTATTTATGTAGTGTTACAATGCTATAAATAGTTCTAGATGATTATTATATTAGTGTGTGAGCATATTGTTTTTGTGCGCAATCATTGTTTACTTTCTTATCAATTCAGACCGTGGGCCGAAACAGCCATTCATAGATTTCCGCTACTAGAGTGGGCTGAATCGACCGTCGCTTAATTCAATCGTGACAGTGAAGTGGGCCAAACCATCCGTCTGACACAAGAGGTGTAATTGGCTTGCTAACTCTGCAATGTTTCACTGAGCTGATATTTTCTGAAGCAGTATCAGGCTACAGGTCTTTCCATGTTGTTTGAATACCAGCTTAGGCATTGTCTGACAATGTATGTGTATTGTTTGTTGCTTCCTGGCTGTTACCAACTTACTGAAAAGGTTAATTGCTAAGGCTACCCACCACTAGCACCAGGAACCAGTACCCACTAGACAGTGAATACTGTGACTTAAATAGAAATACATAAGCAGGTGTTATTATTAGTCTTGATTTTCAACTCATGTGAGACTTAAATTATATTTTTACTGACAATTCGTTCAGGTAGTTCGTGATATGAAATGTACTGTAATTGATTGTAATTGAAATAAATTTTCAGTTATACAAAATATAACAATTACTATTACAGCAAAATTTCTAAACCATAATCAATTACAATTACACAATTTTGCTGTAATCAGTTACATAATTGGACCCACCCCTGGTCGGCGTGGGCCGAACCTGTCATGGGCCATACCATCCGGGAACTGTCGTTTCGACCCACTTCACTGAAATCCGCATTGGACTTGAAATCGGTCGTTTTAGAATGGTATTTGTGCTGTGAAGGATGAAAAATATATTTCACTATTGATTCATTACTAGCTAAAACATGCAAAGTGTTGTAAGGTAATTCATGTTTTAGACAACAATTCATGGGACTAAAGTACAAATAGTTGTTATAATAGCATTTATTTACATAAAATAAAAAAAAATGTGTCCTGTGTTTGTTAAGACATGGCTTACATGTCCCCTTTATTCTAGTTGTTTCCAGTACTCGGCAGCGTTCTATTAACTGACTAGTCTGTATTTTGTGGCTACTACAATTGTATGGTGTTACGAGGTCTTTTTCAACTAGCCAGCCTTTTAAAGAACATCATCGCCAAGCCGACCTTTTTTATGCTGGCATTGAGGGTGGTCACTGCCAGGGTGCATATCGTCTTTTATGCCCCAATTAAATGCGAAGGGACCGACATTAACGTGATCACACATGTCACAAGGGATACACAGTCCTCAATGTTCAGAGCCAGGTCTTTACATCAAACATGCCCATGCCTGGTCGGGGTCTCGAACTCAGAACTCTGTCATGTAAAGCGGATATGCTAACCACTACACTACCATGCCTCCCATTTGCAATGCTTTGTTGTGGACTGGACATTTTAAGAGCAATTATTTATATTTTAGTGGATTTTCAAATGCCTAAATACCATGCTTTAAATAACCTGGTAAGCTTATTCTACCAAATAATACATGCATGTAGAATGCTTTGATGTAATATTAAAGAGGGCTTCTAAAAAAACTTACTGCTTACTTAAATATATTATGACTTCCTGAGTGGAATTCATGTTGATAAAAGCTCAAGTGCAGTCAGGCCAGAATCCAGGAGAGGTTGTAGGAGGTCAGTGGACAGTATAAATCAAAAGGAAATGAAACATTATTGAGTCATTCTTATGAAGCATTGGAGTCATTAAAGTCATTCTGATCTGATGATTCATAATTTTTACTTTTTCGTGAACTAAAGCTAAAAAGTGTGATTCTACAAGAATTATAATGGCATCTCTGTTCAATAAAAAATACACTTGATTCTCATTTTGCCAATACTTTTACAAAATGGTGGCCAGCAATTTTGTTTGTTACCATGAAAACGGGGGTATAGCAGAAGAAAGTTCAATATATTTTTTACTTAGTAAGACACAATCTACAGTTTGGGCAGAAAAAAATGCACCTACTGTGTAAATAAAAAGATAGTACTATCAACCTGTCATGTCTCATCTTAAGAAAACAGTGTGTGGTTGTAGATAACATCTAAACTGCTGGTTGATTCTAAGGGCTAGCTTCATTAATTAAACATGTTTTTCACAGTTGCTCTGCAGGCACTGAAAAGGAAGAAGCGATATGAGAAGCAACTCACACAGATTGATGGTACGTTGTCAACAATAGAGTTCCAACGAGAAGCGCTTGAGAACTCGAGTACAAACACAGAGGTTCTCAAGGTGATGGGTGATGCTGCGAAGGCTCTCAAGACTGCCCACAAGAACATGTAAGTGTCACAATGTCACTTATTTTGAGCACAGACACTGTCAACAGGTATATATGTGTGTGAGTGTGTTAGCGTGTGCATGTGAACCCACATACTATACACATGCACAATATGTATGATGAAAGGTCCACTTGATTAGCATCACTTACCAGATACAATAACTAGATAAATATCATAATTGTTTGTCCCCCACAGATGTGGTGTATATGATAGTGTCATTGCGGTTGTGTTTACAGCATTAATCATCAATTAATTTTTTATTGTATCTGATTGCATTTGGATATCTTTTAGGGATGTTGACGATGTACATGATTTGATGGATGAAGTGGCAGAACAACAAGAAATAGCTAATGAAATATCAGAAGCCATTTCAAGTCCTGTTGGATTTGGGCAAGATGCTGATGAGGTATGTCATACAAACAGTTTCAGTTGACATAAACTAGAATCGATTCTGACTGAACCTATAAGCTAACTTCATCCTTAACTGCAAATGAGCATCACAAAATGTAGGACTTCATGTCTGTCACCTCTGCTGTCCCAATATGTCACCTCTGCTGTCCCAATATGTCACCTCTGCTGTCCCAATATGTCACCTCTGCTGTCCCAGGCTTATTTATTATTAAACATTTATAATGCGCCATGTATTTTGGTGAAACACCTGCTGAAGGGCACTTCAATTGTACATATGTAAGTAAAATACATTAAAATTAGCTAAAACGGATTAAAAGAATAAATTAAATTAGCTAACAGGTCAAATAACTAAAACAAGGTACTTAAATTAAATTAGTTTAATAAATAGGTAGAATAAGTTAATTCATATAAACATCAATGAAATGTATAGGTAAAATGTCACTGGAAAGTCACTGCTGCAAAGTTGCAGGAACAAATGTGTCTTTAATAATGTCTTGAACGTAGCAACGGAGTCAGCATTCCTTACTACGCGTGAGGCAGTGCATTCCATAGAATCAGCCCTGCCATCGAGAACAAATGACGGCTATAGCGTTCCAAGTGATATTTAGGGACTGCCAGTAGACCTTGTTCAGCCAATCGAAGTGATCTGGTTGGCATGTAGGGTGTCACGAGCGATGATAAGTATGTAGGGCCGAGATGTGCACAGCATGATAAAAAAGAAGGTGCAACTGGAGTGCAATCTGCTGGTGTACAGGCAGCCAGTGTAGATGGTACAGAACAGGTGTCATATGATCTCGTCTCTTTGTCCCAGTAATGAGATGTGCTGCAGAATTGTGGACCATCTGCCGCTTCCACAACTGTCACCTCTGTTGTCCCAGTCTGCTGCCTCTACTGTCCCTCTGCTGTCCCTGTCTGTCACCTCTGTTGTCCCTGGTTGCAGGATGACTTGCTGGCGGAGCTGGAGGAGTTGGAACAGGAGGCCTTGGATGAGCAGTTACTTGAAGTCGGTCCTGCCGCTGCGGCTGAGCTGCCCTCAGTACCAACTGGTGAACCCGTGGCACCAAGAACAGGTTTGTCTTGCATCCGTTTTGCATTCTTTTAGTGAATATACAACATTGTTTGTTTGTATTACTGTCTGTGCCGGTGTCCTGCGGCATTCTCTCATTCACCAAAAATTTTTGTGGGCAGCCTTCACGTAAATATCTGCTCAACAACAATTTCCAAACATGTTTTAGTAATTTGGAAGCCTACAATAATGTCACGTTTTTTATTTATTAAACAGCCACCAACTTCCATACAATTTGGTGTTGTGCCAGTTTTGTCAGATGTCATGTCTGGTGACAGCGCTTTACTCTGAATGACATTAATTTGTTGCAGAGAAAGCAAAGGCCGAAGAAGACGAGATGAAGGAACTTGCTCAGTGGGCATCTTGAGTCATGCTTTGCTGCTCCATTTGTACATACATAGACTTATATCGACCTTCAAGGGATAGCTGCAGACTTCCTGTATATTAATGTTTAATAAAAGTCAAATTGCCGTCCCCCAAGTCACGATGATGTAAACTGTTAAATATTGTCAAGCACCTTTGTAATCTGTTTCTCCAGTAATTTAAGTTCATATACCCAGAGTTAAATGTGCAAGTTGTTGCAACACTGGCCGCAGTAGGACGGGAATGTACATTACCTTGGATACAGTGTAAATGTATTGCAGGTGTTGTAACAAATGTTATATAATTGAAGATGTATGGAGGTACTGCACAGTGTGTGTGCATCGTTTACTGTTTACATGTATAACCAGTAATGCTATACATGACCAGCATTGGTGTGGTAAACAGCATTTTAATGAACATACTCAATGTATATTAACCATTGTATGATGATTATCTTTGGTGATATAAGGTCTTCGTGGTTTTAGTCTCTCGTATCATTATCCGTATGCCTCTTGTGGTGAGAATGGGTGATGTCTATGGTTTCTTGTACACAGTTACTGTTGTTTCTGCTTTCTGTATAATCACTTCACCAAAACTAAAACATTAAAAATATTGACTAGTATCTTTGTGTTTATTACATGCGACTCTCAACAGAAGGTTTGTTGTCATTCAAAGTTTGGTCACACAACATTTGGTAACCGACAGTCTGTTGAATGGTTATGAAGACATTGATAGAAATACGTTCTACAAATATATGTAAGTAAGGTAGTAGAACTGGAGCACATGAAGTAGTGTTAGTAAAAAGAACTATAAATATGAGAAAGTGCTTTCACAGGGGACGATAAATGAATGGAGCAAATTATGATTGTTGAAATGACAGCAGTGTGGCTGTGTGAACACGTTTATTAAGAATGGGGAAGCCACACGCACAAATGTTGGAATCCCCATAAAAGCAAATCACTTCCTTGGCAACGTGGACTGTGGAGCTTTATACTTTGGATGTCAGTCTTGTTAAACAGAGGGGGATGAAGTCACTGACGACCTTGTCCACACATCATAGCTGAGTGAACTGGACGACGTTTGCTCCATTGTTCCCAGAAGTGTACACCTGATAACAATGCTAACATTTCCCATTCAGTGGCAGATCACAGTGAATTATCAAGTGGAGTTCTTTCATAAGCAGCAAAATATACTTTGTTTTCAACTAGCTGCACATGTAATGGAATTTTGTGTTCAAAGATAAAACAAATGTATATCTTGACATGAAAACCAATCAGGATGCATTTGCAATGACAGCATTAATATGTTGGGCACTTTTGAGGTTTTCACTTCATGCATAGCTGGACAGTGTGTGCAAAGCAGGGTAAATGCTCAGGCAAATCAATGAGATTGTCATCAAGGTAAATGTTGTCGTCCTGACACGAATTACCCTGGAAATGCACCCGCTTAGGTTGAAGTGTGCTATCATTTCTTTTCGGGCGTTTCCTGACACATGTGAGCCACGAAACCTACCACATGACAGCATTACCCTGTGTATACAGAATGAGTGCCCAGTTATCCTGAGATATGCACTTATATTTTTAAAGCAGACCTGGGGTGATTCCAAGTCCGGAATCGGAATCAAAGGATGATTCCGGAGTCAGAATCGTTTGGAGTTAATTTAGTGGAGTCGGAATCGGAGTTCGAATCGTTTGGAGTTAATTTAGTGGAATCGGAGTCGGAATCGTTTGCAGTGGAGTTGTAATCAGATTCACATTGAGTGGAATCGGAATCGTCATGAATGTCACTACTAGTGTTTGCACAGAAAAGCCACAGGTTCTTCCACATGGGACATTGCTAATTGCAATTTACTTTTATTGGTATCTCACTGCTCATTGGCCAGTCACTGCTAGTGTTTGCTCAGAAAAGCCACAGATTCTTTTGAAGGATTAAATCCTTTGGTTTTATTGGCAGTTTGTCAGAAGACTCTTCATATGCCTGGTTCAGATCTGGCCTGGTCATACCTAGACCATAGCTAATTGGAATTTACTTTTACTGATTTCTCACTGCTAGTGTTTGCACAGAATCATACAAACCCTTCTAAAGGATTAAATCAAAAGTTGTGCTGGAGTCAGAATCGGAATCAAAAGTTGTACTGGAGTTGGAATCGGAGTCGGAATCAAACTGAGACAACCGGAGTTGGAATCGCAATTGCAAAAGTCGGCTGGAATCGGAATCGAAAAGGTCTGCTGGAGTCGGAATTGTAGAAGTGGAATCGAACCTAGGTCTGGTTTAAAGTAGCACAGACTTTTTGAACCATCTGCACGGTGCGGATGACTTCTGCTCTTAACATGGCAGTGCATAAAGGCATTTAGTAAAGTAGTAGCAGGGTCTGGATGTATAAACAGCAATGCTATGACTTAGCGAGCAATTAAGTTCTGATGTAGCAGGAAAAGCCAGTGCTGCAACCACAACAACATGGATTTAAGAACAGAGAGAAGTTAAATTCTTTCACAAACAGGTGCACATGCGTTTATTGATTACAACTGTTATTTTACACATGTACTTCTTGACAGAGAACGACACAGGTAAATGAATATAGTTCAATCAACTGTGCAGCATTCAACAGCCATGTAATACCTTTGTATACATAAACACGTAGTGTAACATATTAACAAGATCGGCGTATATAACTGAAAATGGTTAACAAACGATACTAACAATTACAACCAGAATACAAGGTTATTCTAGTTAGAAAAATTTATCTCTGCTATAATATAATATAGTTTAAAACCCAGTACAGCTGTGTGGTGTGGACTGCTTCTTCAGAAACTCTTTCCTGGCCAACACGTCAATCCCACCTGTGCACGAAGCTAGCATCTTCTGCATGGCCAGTAAGTAGTGTGCCAATAGTAAACTTTAGGAATCTGCATCTCGTGTAGTAATAAATGGTGAAACGTGAAAGAGCAAACCTAAATTGAGTGCACACAGTGAGTCAATCTAAGAGGGCATGTGTGATGCATCAGCCTGTAGTCTTGAATGTGCCATGCATGAGAACATATCTGACATTCTGTGCATATAAGACAGTGGCGTATCTAGGATCTCGCGGGGGGAGGCCAAAGGGGCACGTCTAGTCACCCATGCTACCATGTAGCGGTGCAACAGAAAAACTATTTTAGCCAAGGGGCATGGCGCAATGGTTCCCCTAATTGCGGAACTGAATTATAAAATTTCAATATTTGTAATAAAATACGTGGTAAAACACACTTCCAATAACAATAGACGAAATAAACACCTCCCCGATCTATCCAGTGTTAGTGATGGCCTATACCAGCTTTCATGATAAAAAATGAGTGCTATTTTATTTTACAGCCACTACAGACCTTCCACTTTGAACAAGCCTGTTGAGGAACCTGTTAGTTCTGTTTCATTTCCTGTCATACGTGATGAGGTAGGCCGGATAACTTTGGCTTTTATCATAGGTGATAAATTCACGGAATATCAGACGATTGCCACCGCCTCTGTGGGTGCCCATGACAGAGTCGTAGAATTCATTCGGCACGTGTTTGCAAGAATCGTTGCAGTGATACTTGCAGGGTGGTCGGTTCATGTCGTCTGGCTTCTTAGCAATGTGGCTGTGACCAAGTATTACTTTCACAAGGAACATAGAGTGTGGACCAGTTGTCCTTCGGTGTTTGTGGTCTGAAAATAGAAGTACGCTACAGAAGTTTATATAATAAGTGCTATAACAATGACAGTTGCAGGACAGAAGTAGCAAAATTTCCTATACATACTGGGTCTGTGCCTCTATAACACATGCACAATCAAATGCTGTTACATTTGCAATTCAAACATGTATTACCAATGGAGTATCTATTAACAAGAGACCAACAAACTGTCAGTTTATATTAACATCACAGGAAATGAGGCACCAGTAGAACTATGACCATGCATATATCCGTTGGCTGCACCTAATGTCTCAATCCGGAATCCAATAACAAATCAAAGCAGAGTCACTTGTTCTGTGATACATGTACACATGTTTTAGCCAACAACTATAATAAGTGCTATATTTATGTCATACGGGCTATATTTATTTGTAGCATAATGAACGACGACTATTACTACATTTATGTACAGAATAAAAAAATATTGTTGTGCAACAGATATCAGTATTTATTACCTGCATACTGGTCAGCTTTAGTTGAGCTTTCACAGAAGTAGGAGCCCTTGCCAAACATGGCTCGTTTACTTAGGCGGAAATCAATGCCTTGCACTGATATTGGATCAATGTTTTCTTGTGGTGCGCCATGGAAGAGGAAGTGTTCATTGATCTCTGGAATGAGCTGCTCGTCCAACACGCTGATCCCCAGTGTTGAAGTCAGCACATCTGCTTCACCAGCGTGAGAGATCACCTTCGGGAAGCTCCCTTTAGTAACTCTTGCACACATTGCCTTCCTGACATGTTCATATGTCACATGTAGATGTGGATTTTCAATCTGCTCCACTTTTGTCACGCTGATGGTTTTGTGATTCAGGTCGCTTGCATCCTGGCCATGTCCAACACGATGCTGTTGCCATGTTTTCTGTACCACATCTTCGATTGCCTTAAAAACATTGGCATCCACTGGCACTTTGACTGCTTGTTCACTCTGCAGAGTCTTTACTGACTTCCAGTGACCAGGGGTCTCAGCAGGTTGGTTTGCAATGCACTCCAAATATGCAGGTCGACCTCTGGTTTGAAGTACAAACTCCGGTCTCTCGTAAACAGCCTGTACTTTCTGTGTCACGGCTGCGACTATTGTACTCACATCATGCTTTGCTCCCACAATACGGATGCACTTGGCTTGTGTGTCTACAAATTGAATATCAAGTCATTAGTAACGTGTCTGGAGTTATGGTAAGACATCATTTGTGTAGGCCTACATGACCAACACACTGGACTTAAACTAATAAATAACAGTCGGATTAACTCATATGTAATACACCGACGGGCACTCCCGCCTATAAGGGCAGGTTGACAAGGCACTACTACATGATATCCTGATTTTCATGGGAGCCATCAAAGCTAAAGTGGGCTCGGACAACGAAGGACACGCAGGATGCCAGGGATTGCAAGGTATAGGTGAAAGAAATAACACCGGAGACCCCTTTGCATGCCCTTGCTCGACAGTGAACTAGCCTTCTTTTTCCAACAGGAATATACAAGATAGAATTTTATGTTTACCGGTTTTAATCTTATTCAATAGTTATTATTATTATTATTTTGTCTTATTTAATTCCTTGTATACCTTAATTTATTAAATTTATTATTTTACTAATTAAATCCCATTTGATATTTCTAATTGTATTGCTCTTAATGTAATTTATCATTTAAATGATTTTATTCCATGTATACATTTTAGTCGTAATGCCCTTAAATGACTAAAGTGCCTTTACATTGTACTTGTATTTTTAGCTGTTTAATTTGATATATGATTTTTAGTTGTACTGTTCTTAATTAATTTATTATGTTAATTATTTAACTGCCTGTATACGTTTAGTTGTATTATTACTGTATTGTAAAGCGCCATAGAGCACTATGTGATTATGGCACTATATAAATATCGTATTTTATTATTATTATTGGTGGTGGTGTCTTTCAACACAAGACAACTCACACGCTGGCATGGACATCGCCTGATAGCAAGCAACTAAATAAATCATATTGCCATCTACCAAAAGTGGAAACTATCTATGGAGGATGTCAAGATGATCAGAGGAGCAGATGTAGGCAGTGACCATCATATTCTCTTATGTAAGCTGCAGCTGAAACTCAGCCTCAAAAGAGTTTTGTTTTTCAACTAGCAAAGACTGAACAACCCCAATGCGAAAACCAGTTAACTGTGAAATTGTTCAACAGGTTACACATCCTAAATTACACCCCAGTAGATAACCTCAACGATCAATGCCAGAAAATCCAGGCGGTTTTCCTAAATGTCGGCAAGGCCATTCTATCACGTCGCATAAAACAGAGGAATGAGTGGATCACATTAAAGGGCATACTGGATAAAAAATCTTCAATGCATATTGATTTCAGGAAGGGATTTGACAGCATCCAGTGGGGTAAAATAAAGATGGTTTTGCATGCCTATGGAATTCCCACGCCATTTGTCGAGGGCATCATGGCTCTCTACGAAACAACTGAAGCAGTTGTCCGTGCAGCAGATGGCGAGAGTCACTCAGAATCTGGTTGCATACATAATTAGGTAATTACGATGTCATCCGGGCATTCGGCTAATTCATAAAATAAGAGTGACCTTTTATCAGTTGATACGATGCAACTCGAATTAACTTTAAACATTGATTATATTGACACAACTGTCAGACTGAAAAGAGTTGAATCAACAAAACAAATTTTGTGTAGAACCTCAATAATGACACTGATTGGCTGCTAGCGCTTCACGGGAACGCCTACACAAAATGGAGTGGTGACAGTGGGTAACAATGAGACCATGCCACTGAAGCCAGACGCTCTTCTCAGTGAGTTCACGAAGGCGATTGAGGGTCGGATACGCGAGACTATATGTGTATAGATTGCGACAAAATGTTACGTCTTTAATACCGTTTTGTTATTTCAACACACATCTGATAAAACTTGAATACATTTGATAAATGCTACAGTTTCTATAATATTTAAAATAAACAATTTATTATGCGTAAAAAAGGGATCAGTGACTCCAATTAAGACAAATTTTTCGGTGTCAGTTAGTTTTTTCCGTGTGCAACTGAATGTAAGAGCAGCACAAACAGTATATTGGAAATAAACATTTGATTTGGCATCAAATATGTTAAGGTTGTTTTAGACGCTTCGGAAAATTCCCCCCCCCCAAATGTTCTTGAATTTTCCTGAATTTTACTTTATGCTTTCTGTATGAACCATGGGCGAAACATAGACATTTGAAATCTTGACTGGTGTTCTACAAGACGATACACTCACATTGTACCTGTTTGATATTGTGCTGGATTATGCAACGAGAACTGCTACAGGTGAAGATGACACAGCACTAGGATTTATAACCATACCTAAACAGTGCAGAAGGCATCCTGCAGATGTCCGAACTCATCGTGATTTTGCCAATGACACTGTTCTACTCCCTAACACAAGCAGCCAGGCCCAAGAGCTACTGTACACAGTTGAATTATGTAATTTCAGCTGAGGCTGCTCGTTGTGGCAATGGTGGGAAGTGAACAGATGGCGGGTTTGTGCCAGTAGTTCCAGTGGGGGAACAGTAATTGATAAAGTGGGGAAAGACATGAGAGATGCTAGGGAGAGCTCACCTCAGCCTGGGAGGAAGCTGAGAGGAGGGAAGGTGACAGGTCGTAGGGAGACAGGACGTAAGGAGACGGGAAGGAAAAGAACGGGAGGGAAGACAACCGGAGTGAAGGAGAGGGGAGTAGGGGAGACAGGATGGACGGAGAGGGGAGTGGGGGAGACAAGAGCAAAGGAGAAGGAAGTGGGGGAGACAGGAGCGAAGGAGACAGTAGGGAAAGGGTCAGGACAGAATGTGATGGAAGGGATCGAACGGAAGAGCTATTCTGCAGCAGTGATAGAGGGGGTGAGGAAGAGAGCGAGGGTGTTTGTGGGGGATTCGATAGTTAGGAAGACCAACAGAGTCTTAAATAAGGGAGATGATGTGGTGGTTTGCTTGCCTGGAGCCAAAATAGAGGCGATAACTGAGAGGGTAGAAAACATCGTAGGTTCGGGTAAGGGTGGATCTGTTTTAGTACACGTAGGGACAAATAACGTAGAGAGGGAGGGTACAACTGCCATAGTTAGGAAATATAGGCAGTTGGTCAGAACACTAAAACAGACACGGGTTGAGCAGGTAATACTGTCATGGATTTTATCAGTAATGGGCAGGAAGGGCCACAAATAACGAAATTGTCGGGGGATGGCAATTAACATGTTAGTCCAGAAGGTATGTAGGGAAGAGGAAGTTGGATTTGTGGATTTATAGGGAAGTTTTGTTGGGAGGGCTGATATGTACATGAAGGATGGGCTTCATCTAAGTGGAAAGGGGGCAGCAGTATTCGCGGACGAACTTTCAGTAGCAGTAGATAGTGGCATGGGTACAATGACAAATATTTTTGGTAGTAAACATTGTTTAAACTAGACGTGCAGGGGGGTTACCTAGAGGTGTCTCAAGCAGAACAAGAGGCCACTAGTACAGACACAGATTATAGATGCGTATGTTTCAATGCAAGGAGCATAGTAAATAAGAAAAACGAATTAAACATTATGGTAGAAGATATTGACCCTCACATAATTGGTATAACTGAATCATGGGCCAACATAGACATAATAGATGCTGTATTAGGACTAATAGGATACGCAATGTTTAGTAAAGAATTAATAGGAAGAAGGGGAGGGGAGTTATTTTATATGTTAAAGAATTTATTCAGGCTTATGAAATAAAACTAGAAAGGGAACAGATTGCGATGAAGCTGTTTGGTGCAAATTGTTTAAGGAAATTCAAAATTACACACAAAAATTCAAACGCTATAAAGGAAGTTAGCAAAGGGAATGTATCATAATGGGAGATTTTAACCATGGACACATACAATGGAATTCTCTAGAGAGCACAGGGAGTGAGGACCAACAATTTCCATTTTTAATCCAGGATAGCTTTCTTACTCAGCACGTGCTAGAACCAACCAGGGGAGAAAATGTATTAAATATAGTTTTGTCATCACAAAAAGAATTAGTGGACAGTGTAAAAATACTTGAACCATTGGGTAACAGTAACCATAATCAAATATATTTTGACATCAATGTAAAATCAGAAAGTAAAAATAAGAAAACGTACAAGAGCAACTTCCATAAAGGTAACTACAAAGATATGAGAAAATACTTAGCAAAGCTAGATTGGAATAACATGCTGATGAATAAGACTGCAATTGAATGTTGGAATATTCTAAAATATGAAATTGAGAGTATCATCGATAAATTTTTCCCTTCCAAAAACAAGGAAAACGGTGTAGAAATAAACACTTGTCAAAAGAGGCTATTAGAAAAATAGTGTTAAAACAAACTATGTGGAGGGTTTATAGGCGTACCAGAAAGGAAGAAGACTATGCAAATTACAAAGAAGCACTTAATGCAGCTACAACTGAAATCAGACAAAGAAGCTATGAGCAAAAACTAGCATGTAACAAAAAAAATGACAGCAAGAGTTGCATAAAGTCAGGAGTAAACAAAATGTACTAGACAAGGTTGGACCTCTAGAAGAGAGTGCTGGAAATATAATATCGCAGTGGTTTTTAATGGCGGAAGACCTAAATGGTTACTTCAGTTCAGTGCTTATCAAAGAAGATATTAGTTTATTACAAGTTGCTGATGCTAAATTTCAGGATGCTAAATCTGATTATTTAGGACCATTAGTTGTAACTCCAGAAATGGTAGCTAAGAAAATAAAGGCAATGAAGGATAATAAATCACCGGGAGTGGATGGGATTCCTCCAAAATTACTAATGGAAACAGTAGAACAAATCAGTATACCACTTGCAAGAGTATTCAACTTGTCATTAAAAGAGGGAGTTGTTCCGTTTGAATGGAAAGAAGCAAACATCATACCATTATTTAAAAAGGGTTCGAGAAATAAGTCAGAGAATTACCGACCAGTGAGTTTAACGTCAGTGATTTGTAAATTATTAGAAAGGTTAATTAAAGACCATATGGTGGACTTCCTCGTTAAGCATAAATTATTAAATTCATCTCAACATTGATTCCTTAAAGCGAGGTCATGCTTAACAAATATGTTATGTTTTTTGGAAGAAATCACTAAGTGGATAGACGTGGGATCGCCAGTAGATATTATCTATTTAGATTTTCAGAAAGCTTTTGACAAAGTGCCACATCAAAAATTACTACTTAAATTAAAAGCCCATGGTATCGGGGATAGCATAACTGACTGGATAGAACAATGGCTGACTGACAGAAGACGAGTTGTAGTAGATGGAGAAGTTTCAAATTGGAAATCGGTTTTGAGTGGGGTACCTCAAGGATCAGTATTAGGACCTATATTATTGTTAATATATATCAATGACTTGGATGACAGTATAACAAGTAACGTACTGAAATTTGCAGATGACACAAAACTGTTTAGAAAGGATAATACTGATGGTGATAAACAACATCTACAAAATGATCTAGACAGATTAGTGAAATGGTCTGAGAAATGGCAGATGTTCAATTTTGGGAAATGTAAATGCCCACATACAGGACATGGGAACTTGGACGTAAACTATAAAATGGGAGATACTGTTCTGGTTACTACTGTTAAAGAAAAGGACTTAAGCACTGATATGAAAGTTTATTGCAGCTTCAAATGATAATCAAATTCTTGGATTGATTAGAAGAAACATAACATACAAGGGAAAAAAGTTAATTATACCTCTTTATAAAGAAATAGTTAGACCTCATTTAGAATTTGTAAGCATGGAGATCATATCATACGAAGGATATAGAAACGCTTGAATGCATACAAAGGAGAGCAACTAAAATGATTCCAGAACTGAGAGACCTTAGTTATGAAGAACGCCTGAAAGAATGTGGTTTAACAACTCTAGAGACAAGGAGGTTAAGAGGAGATCAGATTGAAGTTTTTAAGATATTGAATGGTTATGAAAATATTGATAGAAATATGTTTTGCTCACTCAAGAAGGATAGCAGAACTAGATGTCATGAGGTAAAATTAGTAAAGGATCAATGTAGATTGGACATAAGGAAGCACTCGTTCTCACAGAGGACAATAAATGAATGGAACAAACTGTCTACAGATTGTGTAACTACTAGCAGCATGAATATGTTTAAAAACAAGGTTGACACATATCTCAGGAGGGCGGGTTATAAGTAGATGAACATTGTTGGACTCTCGATAAGCCAATGGCTTCCTTGTCCACTTGCCATATGGGCCTTTGGCTTGGATGGCAAATCTTGTTAAAATATATATATATATATAAATATATATAATCAGTATCTGGATTGCTTGTTCCATTTGTAAAGGACCCAAGCATACTTACTAGAGACATGTCGAATTTAAAGACAGTACTGGCTTGTGATAAATCGTTAATATATATATATATATATATATATATATATATATATATATATATATATATATATATATATATATATATATATATATATATATATAATGAATAATTGAGGACCTAGTATTCAGCCTTGTGGGACCCCCATGTTTAAGACATTTGATTTGATGTCATAAATTTTTACTCTTGAGGGATTCAAATACAAATGCAATTACAAATACTATGAAATGCAACAGTATTTAAATACAAATACATTGGGAAGTATTGGAAATACTCTTCAAAATACTTGACAAACCTGTCTTTTTATTGACCTGTTCCATTTGGGGTATGGGAGGAGCTAGATTATAGAACAGGGTAGGGATCCACAGGTGCGATTGGATGCTGGTAATTGGTATGCTATAGGGTCAATCCAGTACTGTAGCAGTAATAGCAATGTGGTCAATCATGATTCAGGGAAACTGGACATGGGTAAGGGTGAATACTCTGGCTAGAAGTTCTTGGCACTGATCATGATAAAAAACGAACAGTCATGTTGTTGCTAATTGCAATTAAGTGCCCTGATATGGGACAGTGTAAATTAGACAGTGCAAATAAGATCAAGATTTTTAGTAGCACTTGACTTGTAGTAATATAGAACTTAATAGATGGCAAACTTGATTTAATTTTTTTTTTAATCAGACAAATAATCAGGATTTTTAGTAGCACTTGTAGTAGCATAGAACTTAATAGAAGGCAAACGTTGATGCTTTACTTTGTAACAGCGTCGATTCACCCATATATTGTGTGGTGTGGAGTGGTGGCATGCTGTCTGATGAATGTAGGACAGAAAGTAACAGGACAAAACGTAATAGGTTATTTAGATTATGATTACAATGTATACATTATAAGGGTACTTTCGTGTGACAATGTTGTGTGGTATGAAAGTTCATTTCAAGTTATATAAAAAAAATCTAACTTGCCATTTATTGATATCCGTGCCAAAAGTATTTGAAATAGTATTTGAAAGTATTTGAAAATTTAAAATACTTTAGGGAAGTATTTAAATACAAATACTTTAATTCCATGTCAAATGCAAATACTTAAAAAGTATTTAAATACTTTCAAATACAAATGAATTTGACCCTATATCTGGTGTCAACTTAGCTAAAGCTCTTGTTGAGATGATATCAAGGGTCAGATATCTGCCACAAGCAGTAACTTTGCTATACAGTGTCAGTATTAAAATAATACAGCATTTACAAATAACATACCACATTACCTATGATTATGCGCACTTCTTCAGTTCCCAGTGATTTTATGTTTGTCATCTCTTCATATGTGAACATTTCCAGATACTCAGCCTGTACAATTTCTTCAGTTGTTGATAACGCTTTAACGCTTTCTTCAATTTCACTCATTGTACGTTCAATGTCAGACTGACTGAGAGCTGTGATGTGAAAGAAGGTGCCGGACTGTCCCTGTGAGGAGCTTCCACCCTTTGCAACTGTCTGCCTGCGGGGAGTTGGTTGCTGTGGTCTCACTGTATAGACAAATACATTACGTTTGCATATCAGTATAAAACAGACAACTGCTGTATGAAAATTGAATTGAATTGAAAACCTTTATTGTCCATTAAATGTATCACATAAAATGGAAATTTTCCTTTGGGCTCACACTTTTAAGGTATAAACAATAAGACAAATGATTAATATATGAGACAATTAAAACATATAAAACATTTAAAACATGTTTGTGAGTACTGTACTTCATTGCTATCCCATCAGTTCAATTACAGCACATGCATGTACACACACACGTGCTCATTTAAACAACTGATCCATGACTTCCTTGGACATGATATACAACAGCAAGTTCATGCACTAGAATTCAATATATATATATATACATGCTTACAGCTGATGGAACAAAAGATCTCTTGTAATGGTTTTTGCATGTCAGGGGCATTCTGAGTCGTTGACCAGACGGGAGAGTTTCAAAAGCAGAATTGAGTGGATCAGTGGAATCGTGGTAAATTTGAACAGCTTTCCTTCTCAAAGCCACACAGCTGTAGTTGTTTGATACCAACAATTTTGCCCGCCTGGTTGACCACGCGAGCCTGTCTTGCTTTGTTCTTGACAGACAAATTGCCATACCATAACACTAGGTTAAAAGAAAGTACGCTTTCAATTAAAGACCTGTACACCAACTGCTGACACTGAAGCTCCTTAATTTCCGGTGCAAAAACAGACGTTGTTTTGCCTTTTTGTATATGTGGTCTACATTATCAGTGAAGGTAAGGTTTTCATCAACAACAGTACCAAGATACTTGAAAGTGGATACTGTTTCCACACTCTGCCCATTGATCATCAGTGGTTGAGAAAGAGGATGCAATGCACCCTTGACTCGACCACGTCCAAAGCATATCTCGTTTTTTCTGGTCACTGAGCTCAAGAAAACTGTTGTCAAACCAGGATACAAGCATTTCAACATATTAGTAATACTGTGAAAGTGATAATTCATGTTTGAGACATGCAATAAGTGCTATGTCATCAGCATATTTTATGAGCTTGAGTAGAGCATTATTACAAATTATCTCATTTATATACACTGAAAAAAGAAGAGGGGACAAAACACACCCCTGTGGAGCACCTGTAAGTTCCTTAGACATAACTGAACCATCAGGCAAGACTATACACTCAGAGAGTGAGCCTCCCCTTGTCCAAACAGACAGAGGATCAACTCTCACGCAGACACGCTGCGGTCAGTCGCACAGAAATGCTCTGATCCAAAGAACCAAGGTGGGATTCACCTGTAAGTCAAGTAGACGCTGTAGAAGTAAATGAAGTTTAATGGTATTAAAAGCTGGGGAAAAATCCATGAAAAGTATCCTGACAAAATTCCCAGTAGAGTGTAAATGTTTAGAGAATGTATCAAGCAGTGTTAAAGTGGCATTCTCCACCCCTCCCTGCCCTGTATGTTAAAGTGGCATCCTCCACCCCTCCCTGCCCTGTATGTTAAAGTGGCATCCTCCACCCCTCCCTGCCCTTTATGTTAAAGTGGCATCCTCCACCCCTCCCTGCCCTGTATGTTAAAGTGGCATCCTCCACCCCTCCCTGCCCTGTATGTTAAAGTGGCATCCTCCACCCCTCCCTGCCTTATATGTTAAAGTGGCATCCTCCACCCCTCCCTGCCCTTTATGTTAAAGTGGCATCCTCCACCCCTCCCTGCCTTGTATGTTAAAGTGGCATCCTCCACCCCTCCCTGCCTTGTATGTTAAAGTGGCACCCTCCACCCCTCCCTGCCCTGTATGTTAAAGTGTCATCCTCCACCCCTCCCTGCCCTTTATGTTAAAGTGGCATCCTCCACCCCTCCCTGCCTTGTATGTTAAAGTGTCATCCTCCACCCCTCCCTGCCCTGTATGTTAAAGTGGCATACTCCACCCCCTCCCTGCCCTGTATGTTAAAGTGGCATATTCCACCCCCTCCCTGCCCTGTATACAAATTGCAGAGGATCCATGCGACCGGCCACGGCTGTTGTGAGCTGACAGTGTACAATTCTTTTAATGCATTTGCACAATACAGATGTTAATGCAGCAGGTCTGAAGTCTTTCACGAGAGTGGCATTTCATTTCTTAAGCACAGGTATAATGGTGGATAACCGCCATAAACGTGGAACACAAAACAAAAGCTGGAACAGGCATTTAAAAACACTCCCTAACTGAGTGGTACATTCTTTCAAAAACTTTCCCTTCAGACCATCTGGCCCTGGGGCCTTCCAAGGGTTGACATGTGACAATACAGAAACAACGTGATCTTCGAACACTGACTGGTAATGGATCAAGAGACTAGCACAGATCATCATCACATTCGTTTCTGAAATCTTTATCATCAAAATGAGCATAAAAGGTGTTCATTTCATTTACAAACTTGTGATTGTGTCAGTTAGTGTGTCCTGGTCAGATTCACAGCTGTCAAAGAAGACATTCCAATCAGTTGCCTCGAAGCAGCCTCTGAGAGTCTCAGCACTATCAGGAGTCCAGTGTTTTATTGTGTGAACTTGAGGGGGTTCTTGCTTCAGTTTTTGGCAATATTTAGGAAGTAGATGAACAGCATTGTGGTCTGATCATCCAAGAGGGAGGTGGCACCTGGAGACATATGCATCAGGAATATTCACGAAGCACATATCAAGTTTTATGTCCATCCGAGTAGGGCACGACACATATTGTTGGAGTGTAAGAAGCTGCTTGCTAATGTCACACCTGTTGAAGTTGCCTAACATGAACACAGGCTGGTCCAGTGACCTACTGACCGCCTTTTTGTCACATTTGGAGGCTACAATAATAATAACAATAAAAGCTCTAATAATGAGCATCAGTAAATTGATCACTTTCATGTCGCAGTTGAAAGTATTTCAGGAGAATTTGACAAGGGATATAGATAAACAAAAAATATTCCCTGGTAGGAAAATGAAAAAATTTAAGTACGTAGAGGAAACTGGAAGACTGTTTACTATTAAAAAATATAACTTAGTGGCAATTAAGCACCTTGTGTCGATGCCAGCAGCACCCCAGACTTCAGGAATGAACAGGACAGCAACAAATCATGTCTTAAAAGGGGGCTGTGAGAAGTTTCCTATTTCAAATGTCAAATCTTTCCATGGCATATGTCTACCTTCCTTCTTTGTGCATCTGTCCATCTCTATCTTCCCATTCATGTACACTAGTCACACAGACAAAACAAGTAAATTGTTGACTAATTTTCACTACAGAAATTGGAAGTTCACCTGGTTGCGAAGAGTCTCTCAAGGGCACCAGCTTCTCAAACTCTTGACGTGTTCTGTCGTCATAAGCAGCAATGATCACCTGTAGACAGAGACAGTTAAATTATTATTTACACTTTAATGATTGGTGCAGTTAAACAATTTCGTAGAAATGATTGTTATCCAAACATCAATGAAAGTTAGCAGCCATATTTGCGAGACATAAATCACAACTCAGCCATGGTAGCAAGTAGTAGTAGTAGCGATGATTTGTCTTGTGAGACAACGCTTGTGTTAGCTGCTTTATGCCAGTAAATTGCCAGTGCCGCTCGCTGTTAGCCAGTGCAAAGGGTGAATATCTTTCAGATCTCTTGATCACATTCTTTTATCACAGTTCAGGTCACGGAACATCCACTGCACTTGTCCAAACCATTGCTGTCATCTATGTTTGATCATGCTGCAAACTAGCAGAATCTCAAGGTTGGTGACTTGCCATTTCACGCCACGGATTATACGTAGGCAGCGTACATGAAAGCTGTTTAGTTTTTAATCCTGTTTGCAATAGGTTGTTCAGATCCCTGCACCATACAACAGGATGCTAAGAACTAATGCATAATACACTTTTGTATGCAGTGCCAGACCCTTTTTGTGAGTCTTCCAAGGGATGTTGCAATTTTGCCTAGTTGTTCTATCTGACTGCAAGACATACTATCTGAATCACTCTGTTAGACTAGTTGGGAAAAAACAATGACACAAAGTAAGTATTTTTGTAGAAGAAGCAGGACAAACCATTTGGTATTGATTGTACAACTTGTGTCTTTCTGAACCAGTTATTTTAACAATATTTATACTGTGTTTATGAATTATGTAGTTGGTTTACAACTGTAGATAGCCTTCAGATCAGTAGAACGTTCTTCATTGGAAGAAATAAGAACCAGCAAAAAACCTTGGAGATGGAGCAAGTATCGTCTGAGGTGTGTTTCTTGATGGCACGCTTGAAGCACTGAACTACTTCCAAAGGGTTATAGTGGAGTTTTCCGCAGCCAACAGTTGGAAATGCAATGGAGTCTGCTTGTAGTTCTGATGCTTTCTGCAGACATCTGTAAATCTGACCTTCAAGTAGCTGTGGAAAAGAAGGTCAGAGACAAATTGCACAAAATAGTTAAAGTTCCAGCTCTGAAGTTAACATATCACTTGGTGTAGAATTGTTATACAGTATTTGCATAACTTCAATTACCTAAGTGAAACAAGTCCAACATTCCTTGTGCACACCAGCAATAAGACTATTTTCTTATTTAAAATAAAGGTGGGCAGTAGGCCTACAATGAATGGAACAGCCAGGAAGTGTTCAGAAACTGATAATTAGTCCCCGTGTTAGTCCCAGTTGCCCCGTAAACCCCAATATGCCTTGCATTACACACATTCACCACCTCGAGGTTTAATATACATTAATATAATACACATATAATTAAAACTAACCATGCCCAACTAAGATCAAGAATATCATGTCAGTGGTTTACTCAGAATGTGTTCTAAAAGTAGGAGATTCCAGTCATTTGACTGAGCGCTGACATGTTACTGTAACCAGCAACTGATAAGCGCAGAAACCTAGACTATGCATGATGTATTAAGTGAAGCTGGCATACACAGAACCAATGCAAAGTCTCAAACAAATGTGCTATTTTTTTCAGAAAGAGGATTAGCTTAGTAAATAAAGGCCAAAATAGGTTAATTAATTAATTAATTAAGCTGAGATTGGACGCAAACAGTACAGCTATACAGCAATAGGTGTATACAAATATATTTTCATTTGGCGAGTGAATTTTGCAAGACTATTACGCTCGTGGTGTGGCTCATGAAATTAAGGTGCTATGTGTTCAACAAGGTTTTCATAGTAAGCCACTGGCGTGATGTTCTTAATTGTAAATGGTTATATTTTAGTTACTCTTATAGGTGCAAAGGCCCCAAACCATGACGTTTGTTTCCCTTTAACTATTTTCTCTATGCTTTAATAAAGTGAAGTAGCACCTAAGAAAAATACTAATTTGTTGTACATGTCTCTAATTATATTAATCAACTACTCGTTGCAGAAATGTATAAAAAGGTGCATATATTACCGGGTAACTATATCTTTTCAATGGATTTATGCGCATGTGGAAAACATGTGTACAATTCAAGTCCCCGCACACCTGCGTCACCACCACATCTTCCCCATCATCGATGGCTTCATCATAGAGCTGTGACAGAAATCAATGATGGTTCACCAATCACCATTCAACACAGAAATGGGCGTTTCTGACTTAAAGCTTCCTCAACATTTCATTTAGCCCTTTGTGAGTCAGGTTCATCGATACATTAATTTGTGAAAGTGTGAATAGCCTGATGCTATAGTACCCAATAGACACAAGTTAAACATGCCAACTTTTGCCTTTAGTGTTTCAAAAATTAATTTAACAGGTTGTGTGATGATAAAAAAAACACATTTGCATGAACGAGCTAGCATGTTGTAGTTGATACTACAGTGTATATAGAGAGGTTAGGTTGTTTGCGATATGTATAGGCATATTTAAACCAACCAAAACAAAAATACAACCTTTTATTGTGTTGTATAAATTATGTTCACTGGATATTTATGTGTAGAATTATTCTATGCACAAAAACATTTAAGAAGTTTTGTATACCTGTTGCATTTGCGCTCCACCTACGTTGTAGAATGCCCTGCAAATCTGTCCAGCCTTGGTGAGGTCATTGTCCTTTCCTGAAGGTGTGTTCACCAACACATCGGCCTGCAACAACAGTCATTTATTTCTTTACTCAATTAAGTGAGTGCCTTAACAGAGCTCAAATACTTGCCTGATACAATTTTCTGTAGAACTTTTTCCTATTTGGTATTTTACCACCATATATCATAGGTCATGGTACATTGGTTTCTGGGTTCATTACTCTTCAAAGGTCAGAGCTGACAGGAAAACAGAAAGAAATTCTTTAACCAAACATTAGTACGTTTATTGGATCAACTGTCAGAGAGTATTGAACAAATAAAATCATGTTTGTGAAATCTTATAGCTGGAGGAATTCATAGCAAGAGGAAGTCACCGCTGGAGGAGTAGGTCATGATTGGAGAGGTCATGGCTGGTGGAAGTCATAGCTGGAGGACGTAATAGCTGGAGGAGGTCATAGCTGGAGGAGATCATAGATGGTTGAGGTCATCGCTGGAGGTATTTACATACAGATTTTCATTTGGTGAGCAAATATTGCCAGACTACCGGCACTAGTGATGTAGGGTTATCCAACAGTATGCCTATGGCATGGCCCATGAAATTAAAATGCTGTGTTTTCAGCAAGGTTTTCCTAGTAAAAAACTGGCATGATATTCTTAATTGTAGTTTCAAATGGTTATATTTTAGTAACTCTTATAAGTGCATAGGCCCAAACCATGACTTTATTATTGATGTAGTGTGGCACAAAACGGAAGAAATCAGCCCAAACCAGACTCATTATAGTGAAGAAATTGGAGCGAGTATTAATTTCTGAAACCTCAAAGAAGAGACAACACATCAATGAGGAAGTGTAATGACACCAGTTGGAATAGGACCTCAATATATACATATACAATATAAAATACTTCTATTGCGCTAAAATTCTCAGAAGACCCAAGCTCGGCAGCGCAACAAACAAAAGGGTGAAGCAATTCCTAATCTGTAAGTAGTTCCAGTTGTATTGGTACACTGGGGAGCTATGGAAGATAAGCAAGTTTAAGTTTAAACAGGTGGATGTTTAGCTTATGATAAAATGTTGTTATTTTTCCTACATAAACATTAACAGGAAGTGAGTTCGACAGAGTCGGTGCAGCAGCTGAAAAAGTTCTAGTTCTGACAACTTAACACTGGGAATGATGGACAGAGCATACATGTTTGGTTCACATTACCTTAAATCTTGTAAGATCAACCTGTTTCACTTCCAGTGCCACCTTGGATGTCCTTGGTGCAAAAGAAGCAAACAAAACTATTGATGTGGTACACATAATCTCACACTGACACCCATTCTTTTATGTCCTTAACATGCCAATTATTAACAATTGTATGTATGTATATATGTGTGTATATATGTGTGTGTATATATATATATATATATATATATATATATATATATATATATATATATATATATATATATATACATATATATTATATCATATTCAGTGTTGTTGAATGCTGTCAGCACTGCGGTCTTCAGCAACCCCAAGGTAATATATATATATATATATATATATATATATATATATATATATATATCTATGTATGACTACGATTGTTTTTTATTCACTAATAAAAATTATGTTGTTACCTTTCATTATCTTTGTTATTGGGTTCTTCCTTACTCTCTCCATCTTCCTCGCAAGCTTCGCCTTCCCAGTCGTCACCTTCCTTGTCGTCTTCCTCACCTGTGGTGACTCTGATGAGACTCTTGCACTCGAACTGAATACCATGAATCACTTTAGATCCGTGTTCTTCAGACATGTACGTTGCCAGACCTAAAAGTAAAGCCAAATTCATTCTGGAGTAAATCTATATTAAAACTGTCATCAGTGTTCTAAAAGCATATTTACACAAATACAATCATGTCTATAGATGCAAATTTCTAAATCATTATATCAGTTGGTGTATTTAACGTGAAATTAAGGGTATTTCCTTCCAAAATTGTCAAACAAAGAACTACCCCCATATATGCCAACATCATAATATTTCCAAATAAAAATGGCACGTCACTGGTCTGAGTATTGGCATAAAATAGGCATATTGTTGAGTGTTCTGTGTGGAAAATATACAGTTTGTTCCACAGTGGCAGAGATGAAGTCAGGATCACATCATAACTATAATTCACGTAATTCAAGTTATTGTTTGTAGCCTCTCAAATTCTTGTTATATTGGTGCAGCCATTTTACATAGTATCCTGAAACCAGAGGTTGGCAAATATTCTTGAGAAGGCTCTTATGGTTTTTTCAAGAAAATGTTACGCACACATATCCACGCACTGCATGCATTAATATAAGAAATAAGAACGTTAAAAAAAATTAACAATGTTGAAGATCAAATTTGATTTGGAATTATGGATGGGAACAAACACTGCGTGTGAATAACAAAACCATTGTCATTAATGTATCATTCTATTATCATATATTACCTCACACTAAAAAAATTGTACTGCTATGATATCAATCTTGTAAATGTTTGAATTGCTTAGCATGTGAAGCGTTGCAAAAGACCAGGTCCACCGTTTCATCCCACTGCTTAGGCTTACAGCCATAGAGTTAAAAGTTTCGCCTACCAGGTAAGCTGAACTTCACTGTCTTGTGAATTATCTGTCCCACAAATGTCCTGATATCTGTCAATACATCATTCACCAATCTGACATGGCCAGATACTTGGATGACACCTTTCCCGTTTCGTGACGTTGTCATTGTCACTCGGGTGCTTTGAGTGCTATAAAACAACAGGTTTTAGTAAATATATATATAAATTTACAACTGGATGTTGACATTATTTGAGGTTTTATATATATATATATATATATATATATATATATATATATATATATATATATATATATATATATATATATATATATATATATATATATATATACATGCAATTATTTGAACGCTGTGCATGTTTTCTGTGATTGTGGTGATTTGCGTAATTGCTTCAAACGTCTGCATTAGTTCCCTCAAACGGTATGAATACTTCGTGAAACCGACCCAGCATCTAATTTTTTTGTGTTAGTCATTGTGTCCAAAATGACAGTTCAATTACTGGATTTAATCTGCACCTGTCCAATCAATAAATGACATACATCCATCAGTACTCACCCATCTGCAATGAGCCCATCAACACTCGCCCGTCAGCATTCACTTGTCAGCTCTCACCCACCAACACTCGCCCGTCAGCATTCACTCGTCAGCTCTCACCCACCAACACTCACCCGTCAACACTCTTGCGTCCTAAAGCTTCAACCTCAGCCTGATGATGTTCCTTTAAAAGTGTCCAGTCGTCCACTTCCAGATCATTGTATTCTTTAGTGTGCTGGGCATATTCCTTTAGTTTGTCATGGACTTTTTGTTGAACTTCCTCAGTGCAGTCTCCCACGGCCTCTATGACAAATGTTGACTCTCCCTTTTCTACACAAATCGCGTAGTTTTGTTGTAGAGCTCTTATGAACTGGTTGCATTCTGCTGACTGGAGGAACTCTCGAAGGAAGCTCGCCACTGGAATCTCAAACCTATGAACGTTCTTCTCAAGTATCTCGGAAGCCTCCAACTTCTTAGAAAAATCTGTGGCAGTCAAATACAGCTGATCATCTCTCCCCGACAAAACGGCCTCAATTCCTGCTTTTGAGAATAACATTTGCAACTGTTGTTGGCCTCTGTCTGACATCAGTAGCTTAGCCCTTTGATTATCCACATCGGAGATGACATGGCGATCAAACCTGAACACTTGTTCACATAACTTCAACATGGCCGGTTTCACACACATAGAGGCTCCACTCAGTTCGATTCCTTCTTTGACCCTTTTCAAAGAGCACCCTGGCAGAGACGACTGCCAATGTGGCAGCATCACCTTCAGGAGGTCTTGTTTCACCAGAGGACATCTCACTAGTTCTGTAATGCTGATCTCCTTTGGTGAGGGCACTCTGACAATTTTGACATGATTGCCAGCAATGGTGCGAAGTCTTTCTCTGTCAAATTTGATGGTTTCTTTCAACTTGACGATGGCCTCAGTCTTCCCCTTGTATTTTACATCCACGACTTCAGTTCTAGTCATATCTTCAATGTGGAGCTCCAGTGCATCCTGTGTCGTATCTGGTGACAGATCCTGACCAACAGAAGAGTTGCATTGTGCTTAATAAAATAATTGAAAAGGCATTTCCGTTAGTTCATTCACATATAGCACTGTCATGATTCCAATAAGCAATAACAAAATGAGGCAACACAATTTTACAAAAGAAACCAATTGTTATAACACATTAGACAAAATGTTTGGGTTTTGTCAAGACAACGACACGCAACAGCTCATACACAACAAACAATAATCAAGGCAGGTGTGTTTTAGTAATGTCCATAAATGAGTCTACCTGGACGAGAAGAGTACAGGTATCATATCCTCCTGCCATGTCCACGCAGTCAGTGTCTACTTCTCCCAGCTCCAGGCAAATTCACATCAACGATGTCTTGTTGCTCTCCTGTCATTAGGAAAACAAAGCAACTTATTGTGATATATAGTAAATTATAGTGTGTGCGTGGGTTTGTGCATGCGATGGAGCATGCACAAACGCTTGTGTCTGTGTGTGTGCGTGCATGTGTGCGTGCTAATTAGATTACACAAATAGGAAATTCTTTAACTAAATTAGTAATTAATCTAGATTAAATTAGCAAATAAATTTGGATACACCTACATTAATTTAACATACAATTAAGTAAGTTTAACTATATGATGTAGTTTACATGCAATTTAACTGCAGATACCCTTTTGTCTGCCCAACTGACGGTGAAGTCTATTTGTCTACATCAGAGGTTCTCAACCTGGGTTATGCGTACCCCCAGGGGCCGATCGTCCTGAAACGAATGACCATGAAATCAATCACTGTGTGAGCCGGCCATGACTTGTTAAGCAAGTTCATGTGGACAACGATGTAGCTTAAACATGTCAGCTTCAGTAGCTGCCTTTGTTAAAGAGTTTTTCAATTAATTTTCGAGACTGACGCGGTCAAAGAATTTGGTGATCTCATCTTTCTGCGACATCACGTTCCCCCGTGAGAGCCTGTGTGGAATAGCAGATCGACCTTGGTCTACCCAAGAGGCATAAGAGCCTGGTATTGAGGGTATTGGACTTGATGACTTTTACCAGTTAGGCAATATAACCGTTGAAACGAGGCGAACTCGTTGTAACAAATACTTTAGATGGGAAGCATCTTAACTGGGAAAACTGTATGTCTTTCAAGATTAGCTATTCGTGGACTTGGATCACGTTTTCTAATAGTTTTGAATATTTGGTTGACGGGAATACATTTTGTGTGAATTTGATAGTGTTACGTAAACACAGTTTCTCCTTAGCGGAGAAATCTCTGCGTACTCCTGGAAAACATCTGGCGTAACCAAAGTTGAGAACCTCATGCTACATATCTCTTTCCATAAATCCCATCCAGGATATATGGTTGGTAATAAATGTCAGAAAAGAAAATATGGCTGTATTCACTATATCTGTTGTTGTGTTGTATTGTGTTGTGTTGTTGCCTTGCTCAAACATTGTTTTATAAAAAATATGACTTGTTCATTTCTGTATCACGATACCTGAATGATGTTCACGCATTGTTTACAATTTGCTATTGCTGTGGAAGACTGACTCAACTTTAATATGAAATGTCTGTCACGTGTATGTTAATAACAAAATGATTTTATATTCAAAGATTAAAATGTGTATTAATTTGTCTAGTATGACATAAAATATGTATAAACACCAACTTTGAATAATCTGGCAATTTCAACCAAAGTATACTATATTTCTGTCATGAATCTACTGAGAATTCCTTAGGTTTCTTTTTCATTTTGGACTTTACTTCCTAGAAGTGATCCGTTTTGTTAGCAGCTTTTGTGAATCATTATTTTTCACGATTCTAATTAATGTCGCTTATCCGACTCTAATTAGAAGCGTGAAAAATAATGATTCCCAAAAGCTGCTAACGAAACGAATCATTTCTAGGAAGTAAAGTCCAAAATAAAAACAACGGCACCAGACTGTTCTCAGCGAATTCACGAGGACGTGCGAATGTCGCTTATGTGACTCTTGCTCGCCCTCGTGGATTCGCCGAGAACAGTTTGGCTTCGTTGCCGTGTTGGTGTCGTTTTTACCCACTGGCATCACTTTTGTACAGGCATTCCCGTGAAGCGCCAACAACCAATATGTGTCACTATCATGATTCTATAATACATTTTTTTTGTCTTTTCAGTCTGACAGTTGTGTCAATATACATGTATAGTCAAAGTTTAAAGCTAATTTTAATAGCATCGCAATGATCGCATAAACTGATAAAAGTTCTTGGTAATCGTTTACTTAACTTGCCTAAATTATTAGGGCTTTATGTCTTCGGTTTTTCCAGCGTTTTTGTAGCTGAATGCGTTCCTTACATCATTCCGCATATGTTCCAGTAAAAAAGTTCATGTATTCTTTAAAAATAATGTGTTTTAGGCCACTTTTAATCAGTTTTACACATCAAAACAGCGGAACTGATTGCACGATAAACATAGCGCGTTTGCGATTTGCGCATTAGTCACGCCTGTGTGCTATTAGAACTGTGAAGGCGATGTTTGTGTGTATTACAATTACGCAACGTAAAAAAATTAAGAGAAAAAATTTAGAAAATAGGCTCCAAAAATTTTGTAAACGAGGAAATTCTACAAAAAAATGAAAACATTCTCCACAGTTTTCATGTTAAATGCAACATTTGTAGAGCACATAACTTCTAACGTAATATTTCATATTTTATTTAATGAAATATTTGATGCTGCAAATATTATTTGTATGAAAATGATGTAGTCGATATTAGATGTTCTGCACAACTACCAGGGGACATATCATTGCATGTCATTGTTAATATAATTAAATTAATTTGTGTGTGTGTGTGTGTGTGTGTGTGTGTGTGTGTGTGTGTGTGTGTGTGTGTGTGTGTGTGTGTGTGTGTGTGTGTGTGTGTGTGTGTGTGTGTGTGTGTGTGTGTGTGTGTGTGTGTGTGTGTGTGTGTGTGTGTGTGTGTGTGTGTGTGTGTGTGTGTGTGTGTGTGTGTGTGTGTGTGTGTGTGTGTGTAGGCGCATACAGAAAAAAGGTAAATTGTTGTAGAAAATCCTTGCCCAAGCCTAAATAATAACACTATTTAGTAAGTATTTACACCGCGTGGCTTTCTTCCGCGCACAGATTTAAATTTAATTATATTAACAATGACATGCAATGATGTGTCCCCTGGTAGTTGCGCATGCGCATAACATCTATAATATCGACCACATAATTTTCATACAAATAATATTTGCAACATCAAATATTTCATTAAATAAAATATGAAATATTATGTTAGAAATGACTGTATGTGCTCTACAAATGTTGCGTTTAATATGAAAACTGTGGAGAATGTTGTAATTTTTTTTCTAGAATTTCTTCGTTTACAAAATTTTTGGAGTCTATTTTCTAAATTTTTTCTCTTCATTTTTTTACGTTGCGTAATTGTATGCCCAATACACACATTGGTATTTTATGAACTAGCCAAATGCCCGGATAACATAGTAATAAGCTAATTATGTATGTAACCAGAATTTGGGTGTGTATATAATTCCGGTTCACAAAGAAAAGTACACTTTGTATCCAGGCGACGATATGTGCGGCAAACGGTGGCGCCACAACACGGAGCCCGGATAATCGAGGCTAGCGCCTCATCGATAATTTCCTGTTAGCAACGCGCCGGCCATATTTGAGTCGCTGACAACTATTGACAACAAACTGCATGTTGCTGTTGCGTGCATTACTATTAGTCGAACGATTTCTTTCGCTCACAAACTTGTGTTGTCGCGACTAAATATATGTTTACTATGAAAGCCAGTCAAATGAAATAAATGTTGAATTTGTCACTCAAACAAAATGTAATTTACATATTTTCGTGGTTCGGGGTGCCAGTGGCAGCGCCAAATTATTAAATACTGGATTTTTACCTACCCTATCTCCTATGTCACTAGTCACTACGCGTTATGCCTTGGGCTTGGTTATGTCATATGACCTGTGATTACGATTACTGTCGCAACACTTGTCCAGGATAAAAAAAAATATGGATTCGTTTACTTACTTCGTGCGATTTAAACTGTTCTTGACCGCATCGCGTCGTTACAAACAAACTCGTGTTCCGGGGATTCCCACATAACGTGTTTTTGCGTGGTTCTTCCGGTCGTTGGTTATACGTGATTGCCACCTTCCCGGTTAAGAATAAGGCTCACGATCAGGCTGTACTGTTGACGTTGTGGTAAAACCGCCCAGCCATTGCTCCTGTGACCCGTAATATACGTGTCTTTGGTAGAAAATATATAGAAGAAACGGTTTGAAGAACAATAATGAGTAGATTTACTTCAAATCCGATTAGCCCGGGGTGTAAGTGTCGGCGCGTATGAAGCTGCGTATGTTCTATGTACAATTTTACCGTGGAATATGTCATATGTATGTAGTGATCTATTTTGGAGGTAGTGGACCATGCCCCCGCCTTGTCTTGCGTGCGTGCGTGCGTGCGTGCGTGCGTGCATGCGTGCGTGCGTGCATGAATAGATTCTACAATCTACCCAATATCCAGTTGTGTCCCCGACTGTCCCGACATTCACCACTGAATATCTTCTTCACACAGTGGGGAAATATGAATCCACATATGACATGTAGATGGACAGTATGTATACTATTGTTACGAGATGCAACGTTGTGCTTTGAGTGCGAAGGTGACCCAGTGGAATTATGTTCGCTGTCGCTGCAAGAAAAAGCTAACCGGTCCTAGCACAGAGCCTGTCCACCCCGTCGATTCAAAAGGGATCAAATAATCTCCTGGATCTTGCAGTGCACGGAGGGAAACGGGATTTAATTGATATTCCAAACAAAGAACATATTGCGTGGAAATATAGTAATGTGGGAAATCGCGAGAAATTGGACTGTGTTTCGGAGATACTGATCTCGAGATCTTCAAATGGGGAATCTCCAAGAATGTGTTGAAGTATGCGATGTATATAACAGGCGTTCACTGCCTGGCGTCCAGAAAAAGTGTCGTGGACAATTTCGATCGCCTCGCTTCGCCACATTTTCTGGACCAAGACTAAGAGTGCATTCCTCGTCACGGGTGGAAACTGACTTCCGGAAAGTTGCTCATCCATTCGTTGCATTTTTCTTCTCTAGACATCGCCAAAAAGGAATAGTATCTGCAAGAAAATGGAGGTGTACGGCTGCGTAAAGGTAGGTATGCAATAGTCGGTCGGATGAGACTGATGTTGCCCGTCAATGTGTATGCTTCCTTTATCCTCGATCACGCAAGGAACCCGCTGTAACACGTCCTCTGGCAGCCAGAAAGGACCGAAGGCGTGAGGAGGGAGGAAGCATGGTAAACTGGCAGTTTTTGTCGGAGCTGTCCAACGAAAATTGAAGCAGTAAGCGAGGGCATAGCCACCGGAAACGGAGCAGAGACATGACACCTACCGTCTTCTTTCCGTCGACCAACCACGTTTCCAACAACTGTAGCTTCATCGGAAGATCACCAGAAAGTGACGAGGACCCAAATGGCGCAGTACAAAGACTCTATTTTCATATTTAGACCCTAATCCCGTTGATGTGGCAAGATGTTCTTTGCCATCGACGAATCGAATGCTGCACAATCAAGCTGATTATAACGTTGTTTTCAGTTGTTCCAGCAAAGACTCTGCAGAAACGTTCCTTACACTCACATGACCGATGTGGCCTGGATAGCTCGACGTGTGGCTGTTCCAAACCAATGTTGAATGGACGAGACATATATTCTCATTCGTGACATTGATACGAGATCGCGGAAATAGGGATGCTCAACTGTGAGCGTACAATCTCAGAAAACCTTTTATCTAGAACTCGCAGATCAAGACAGAAAATGTGTGTGTGTGTGTGTGTGTGTGCGTGCGTGCGTGCGTGCGTGCGTGCGTGCGTGCGTTCGTGTGGTAAACCACATTGGATTTGTCAAAATGATGTCTCGTGGTTGCAGAAAAATGGAAACCAAAGATTGAAAGCCAAAGGTAGGTTACAATATAATCTGATTGTGCCAGCGAAGGTAAGTCACTGGTTGCGATAGTGTCGGTTGGTAGTACATGTCGTCAGCAAGAGCAAATTAATTTTTTATATTTCAGTATAAGAAATGTAAAAACATGTTGCTAAGCACCGAGTGATTTCATGTTAAATTCTACCCATGCACTATGCGGAAGACAACAAAAACATAAGTACAGTTAAAATACATGGAAGGTATAAATATAACGAATTAACACTTATTCTTGTAATATCATACACACATCCGTGTACCGATATTGCCATTATACGAACATCACTGGGTTTAAAATAACAATTAATATTTCATCATATCTTAACTACAAAGGCATTGGTGTAATGTAATAATAAGAGTGACAATATAAAACAATAGTGTCAAGAAACGTCGCATATGGCTGCGACCAAAACCCAGAGTTATTATAATTAAATCTTGCAGTTGCTCATTACTAGTTCTACATAGTGCCTACATATTTAATCTCTGTCATGATATTGAAACCAAGTCATCCGATGCTTGTAAAGAGAGTAAAAATTTTAATGAATCATATGTTTATATCATGCAGAGAATCAAGGGCATTGATTGTTAAGTAATTACTATTGCACATGTTCGTTAGGCTGTAAAGTCCTTCTTGAGATATTCTTATTTCACGAGACAGACACTGGCCACTACTACATATGTTAGAAGACATTATTTAACATTTCGTGCACACAATACACCTAATACAGTTTCACTGAAAACCGCTACGTGCTATGCATTTTCTTGCCTTGTGTCATTTGTGTTGAATTTAGTAAGACAATGATATTAACATATTATCTCCCGTATTGTCAAAACAAACTTTCCACTTTAGTCAGGTTTGTTGATGAACTTATCAGCATCATTTCCTGTTGTATGTGATGAGGTAGGCTGGATAACTTTGGCTCTTTTCATAGACGATAAATTCACGGAACAACAGCGATGTAGCGCTACCAACATATGTTGTCTTGTGTGTGCCCCATAACAGAGTCAAAGAATCGGCTCTTCTTGCAAGATAAACATCGTTCATCTTCGTGGCCCACACATGGTGGACGCTTCCTTTCCCACTCTGACTTCTTTGCAACGTAGCTGTGCCATAAGTAACATGTAGTGTGGATCAGCCGCCCTTTTGTCTTTGTTTTTGTCTGAAAATAGTAATGGACAACATGAAAACATATACGTAGACTACACATATGCTATTATCATCGTTCTGACAGGAATGTTTTAACTATTGTTGTATTAAACATAGAACCTCTACAATACAACATTTAGAGTACATCAACAACGAACAGGTTATAGACAAATGCGATTCACTTTCAAACTGAATTTAAAAATCACGTCGCTGATGAAAATATATAGTAAGAATCATGCATGAAGGGTGACCCTCGCCACCCTCTATTCCAACTTGAGCCAGCACCAAAGAGGTTGAAGTCAAGGAATAGCTTCCGTCATGCTGTTAAGCCCTGTTCTGCTGCAGGATAGACACTTGGTCGAGGCACCTGCGATAAAGACCCCACAAAGTGTATCGTGACCATGAGGAGAGTCCCTGCCAAAAGAAGCCTGTGGACGCTGCAGATACCTGATATAGAAGGGGTATACAATCAAGATGGCCCCACCGAATGTGACCATGGAGATGAAATGGTGGACCATGATATAGTTGACAACATGGACAAAAAGTCACTGCACTAACTTTACTAGATCACTCAGCAGCTTTCGATACGATTGATCATTCAAACCGTTTACAATGCCTCCATTTGGCATTGATGGCACAGCTCTTCGATGGTTCAAATAATATTTTTCAGACAGACACTAAAGCATTAACATATCTGGCACACTATCTTGACCACAACACCTCCCATTCGGCGTCCCGCAAGGATCCGTCCTTGGACCTGTTCTGTTTAGCTTATATACTACGTCTCTCAGCCAAGTCATTACTGATCATTATCTCAGTCATCACCTGTATGCTGATGATATACATGTTTTTACATATCACTTTCACAATGAAATGCACAAGAATCTGTTTCGACTTTAAGTGATTGTGTCACCGACATCTTGTCTCGCACGGAATCAAGTAAGATGAAGCTTAACCCAGATAAAACATACCGTATCATAATAAGCACTAAGTAACAACGAAATAGGGTAATCAGCCATTTTCCAGTTAAACTGCTTGGCAGTGACACATCCCCTTCAGATACCGTTTGTAATCTAGGTTTTGTCTTTGACAGTGACTTCGATTTTCGCCACCATATTTCTCAAGTAGGCAAATCCTGTTTCTACCATATACGTGATCTCCGTTGAATTTGGCGTTACGTATGTTTATCTAGTGCTAAAACAATATCAACTGCACTAATTAGTAGCCACCTTGACTATTGTAATTTACTACTAAACAACATTGCTAAAAGAGACTTCCACTACGTAGATAGTTACACTGGCTTCCTGTTAAATATCAAATCAATTTTAAACTGTCCACTATTACATATCGTGGTCTGTCTACACAATAACCTAGTCTCATGCACCTTTCAAATATCCATAGGCAGCTCAGATCATCAATTTCAAACCACTTACTGTTCCTAAAACTAAAGTTAACTTGGGCAAACGTGCTTTCTTTGTCGCTGCTCCTATAGCATGGAATGAACTACTCTCCATCACTTTGAAAACATCTGAAACTATAGCTATCTTCCGAAAAAAAACTCGATACATATTATTCCAAATTGCATTTCCACAATCAATTTTCGGTGGTCCCTCGTTCTGATAATGACTATTGCACGATTATGCTGAATTATTCTATTTAGTTGCGCCTGTGAGTTCAAGTTCCGCAGGGGCGGATATGGGCTTGTTGGCATCGGGTGTCTCAGTCAGTCGTAATCATATGTCATTCTACTTACGATCGGGGGGGGGGCACGTGTCGTTCTACTTACATAAGGGTTAATATTAGGCGGCTGCTAATATACGTGTTCCTTTACCGTAATATTTGCCACGGACACAGGGGGAGCCTAAGACCCCGTCCATGGCCTAGGGTGTCTCTAGACTGGATCCGCTGTTCGGTTCCCGAAGACATAGGCGCCGTGGAACAGAAAGTGTTCATTGATCTCTGGAATGAGCTGCTCGTCCAACACGCTGATCCCCAGTGTTGAAGTCAGCACATCTTTTTGACCAAGGTCAGATATTACCTTCGGGAAACTCCCCTTAGCAGCACGCACACAATTCCTTCCTGGCATGTTCATACGATCCATGTAGATGTGGATGTTCGATCTACTTTTGTCACCTCGATGGTCTTGTGAGTCAGGTTTATCGCCATGTTTGCTGTACTACATTTTCGATTGCTTTAAAAACAGCGACATCCACTGACATTTTTACTGCTCTTTCATCCTGCAGAGTCCTTACTGACTTCCAATGTTCAGGGATCTCAACTGGTCGTTTTGCAATGTGCTGCAAGTATGCAGCTTGGCTTCTGGTTTGTCGCACAAGCTCTGGTCTCTCGTTTATGACCAGTACTTTCTGTGTCACTGCTGCAACTGTTGCACTCACAGCCTGCGTTGCCCCCACAATACGGATGCACTTGGATTGTTTATCTACAAAATGAATATGAACTATTTTGTGTCATTTGGTGTTTTGGTTAATTACGTATGTAACCAGACTTGGGGTCAATTACACTTGGATTGGAACTGAAAGCATCTGCCACAAGCAGCATCTTTATACCAAACTTTACTATGCTTGGTACTAAGTTAATACAGTATTTACACAAACTAAGCCACAGTACCTATGATGATCTGCACGTCTTCGAAACTCAGTGACGCAATGTCATCAATATCAAGTTGGGAGAACTTCGCCGGGTACTTGGCCTGTACAATTTCCTCAGCTGTGTACTCGTTGCTGCTGTCTTTAATTTCACTCACTGTACATGCAATGTCAGACCGACTGACAGCTCTGATGTGAAACACGGTGCAGGACTATCCCTGTGAGGAGCTTCTGCCCTTTGCAGCTGTCCGCCTACGGGTTTTCGGTCGCTGTGGCCTCGCTGAATTGACAAATGCATTACGTATTCATGTCAGTATAAAGCAGACATATGCTGTATCTAAATTTTAAATATGTTTAATCAAAATAGAGTGGTAGCTTAGCAAGCTGAATGAACCTACAAAGTGGAAATGATACAAATGCACAGAATGTGCATGCACGCGGGCATGTGGGTGCATTTACCCTCTTTAGGTTAAGTAAATTGTGCTAAATAGGTGTCGAACACCAGAAATATGTTTGCATTATAGATATATATATATATATATATATATATATATATATATATATATATATATATATATATATATATATATATATATATATATATATACACACACACACAAATACATACATATGTTCACGCAAACGTATGCATGTACATACTTTGCCTTACATATAATAGGGTACGTTATTGATTAAGATCCTCACTAGTTACTACAACAATTGGAAGGTAACTTCTGGATGGTTGTTGAGAGTCTGTCACCAGCTGCTCAAACTCTTGATATATTCTATCGCCATAAGCAGCAATTATCACCTACAGAGACAGACAGTTGAAGCTGTTTAGTTTCTACTCATGTTTGCGGTATGTCATCCACGTTTCTGCACCTTCCTTTAGGCTGCTATGAACATATATGCATGAAACACTTTCAGTTATGTATGCAATGTTAGGCTTTTCTTTCTGTATATCATCCACAAACGGATGTTGCAGTCTTGCCAAGTTGTTACTAATCGACTGCAAGAAATACTACCCGAACCAATCTCTTGAATAGTAGGAAACAACAGCAATTACATAAAAGTTATTTTTAGTAAAAGAAGCTGAACAAACCATTTAGTATTGATTGCACAACTTGTATCTTTCTAAACCAGTTTTATTAATACTATGTTTAATGTGTTTATGATTTATGTATTTGGTTTATGACTCTTGACAACCTTCAGATTAGTAAAGTGTGACACAAACAAGAAGGGCTTTGTTCATTGAAAAAACAAGAACCAGTGACAAACCTTTGAGACACAGCAAGTGTTATCTGAGCCATGTCTCTTGGTGGCATGCTTGAAGCACTGAACTACTTTCCAAGGTTTGAAGCCGAGTCTGCAACACTGGCCGCAGTAGGACGGAAATGTACATTACCTTAGATACAGTGTAAATGTATTGCAGGTGTCGTAACAAATATAATAAAATAACTGAAGATGCATGGAGGTACTACACAGCGTGCGTGCATCGTTTACTGTTAAACATACTCAATGAACATACTCAATGCATATTAACTGTTGTATGTTGACCATCTTTGGTGATATAAGGTCTTCACGGTTTTAGTCTCTCATGTCATTACCCAGTATGTCTCCTGTGGTGAGAATGGGTGATGTGTATGGTTTATTGTACACAGTTACTCTTGTTTCTGCTTTCTGTATGTTCACTTCACCAAAACTAAAATATTAAAAATATTGACTAGTATCTTTGTGTTGATTACATGCGACTCTCGACAGAAGGTTTTTTGTCATTCAAAGTTTGGTCACACAACATTTGGTAACCGACAGTGATGGAGTGTCTGTTGAATGGTTATGAAGACACTGATAAAAATACGTTGTACAAATATATTATATATATATATATATATATATATATATATATATATATATATATATATATATATATATATATATATATATATATATATATATATATATATATATATATATATATATATATATATATAAGGAAGGTAGTAGAAAACAAAGCACACAAAGTAGTGTTAGTAAAAAGAAATCTAAATATGAGTAAGTGCTTTCACAGGGGACGATAAATGAATGGAGCAAATTATGATTGTTGAAATTACAGCAGTGTGGCTGTATGATCAGGTTTATTAAGAATGGGGAAGCCACACACAAATGTTGGAATCCCCATTAAAGCAAATCACTTCCTTTGGCAACGTGGAATGTGGAACTTTATACCTTGGATGGCAGTCTTGTTAAACAGAGGGGGGATGAAGTCACTAACGACCTTGTCCACACATCGTAGCTAAGTGAACTGGACGACTTTTGCTACATTGTTATCAGAATTGTGCACTAGATAACAATGCTAACATTTCCCGTTCAGTGGCAGATCACAGCACGTTGGGCACTTTTGATGTTGTTCTTCATGCACAGCTGGACGGTGTGTGCTCAGCAGGGCAGATGCTCAGGCTAGTTAGTAAGATTGTCATCAAGGTAAACGTTGTTGTCGTCCTGTCACGAATTACCTTGGAAATGCACCCGCTTAGGTTGAAGGGCGCTATCGTTTCTTTTCTGGTGTTCCCTGACACGTGTGAGCCATAAAACATACGACATGACATCATTACCCTGTGTATGCAGAAAGAATGCCCAGTGATCCTGAGATATGCACTTACATGTTTAAAGTAGCAAAGACTTTTTGAACCATCTGCACGGTGGGGATGACTTTTGCTCTTAACATGGCAGTGCATTAAGGCACGTAGTAAAGTAGTAGAGGATCTGGATGTATAAACAGCAATGCTATGACTTAGGGAGCAATTGAGTCCTGATGTAGCAGGAAAAGCCAATGTTGCAACCACGACAGCATACAAGGCCATGCCCTGGATTTAATAACAGAGAGAGGTTAAATTCTTTCACAAACAGGCGCACGTGCGTTTATTGATTACAGCTGTTATTTTACACATGTACTTCTTGACAGAGAATGACAAAGGTGAATGAATATAATTCAATCAATCGTGCAGCATTCAACAGCCATGTAATACCTTTATATACATAAACATAGTGTAACATATTAACAAGATCTTTGTATATAACTTAACACGGTTAACAAACGATACTAACAAGTACAACCAGAATACAAGGTTATTCTAGTTAAAGAAATTAATCTATATGCTATAATACAGTTTAAAACCCAGTACAGCTGTGTGGTGTGGAGTGCTTCTTCAGAAACTCTTTCCTGGCCAACACGTCAATCCCACCTGTGCACGAAGCTAGCATCTTCTGTAAGTAAGTAGCGTGCCAATAGTAAACTTTAGGAATCTCCATCTTGTGTAATATAAATGGTGAAACGCGAAAGAGCAAACCTAAATTGAGGTGATCATACTTCCACACTATTGTGCACACAGTGAGTCAATCTAAGAGGGCATGCGTGATGCATCAGCCTGTAATCTTGAATGTGCCATGCATGAGAACATATTTGACAAGTTGTGCATATAAGACAGTGGCGTATCTAGGATCTCGCAGGCCGAAGGGGCATGCCTAGTCACCCATGCTACCATGTAGCAGTGCAACAGGAAAGCAATTTTAGCCAAGGGGCATGGCGCAATGGCTCCCCCTAAATACTGAATTATAAAACTTTAATGTTTGTAATCAAATATGTGGTCAAACATACTTCTAATAACAATATACGAAATAAACAACTCCCCGATCTACCCAGCTTCTATGATAAAACAAATGAGTGCTATTTTATTTTACAGCCACTACAGACCTTCCACTTTGAACAAGCCTGTTGAGGAACCTGTTAGTTCTGCTTCATTTCCTGACGTATGTGATGAGGTAGGCCGGATAACTTTGGCTTTTTTCATAGGTGATAAATTCACGGAATATCAGACGATTGCTACTGTCTCTGTGGGTGCCCATGACAGAGTCATAGAATTCATTCAGTCCGTGTTTGCAAGAATCGTTGCAGTGATGCAGGCATGGTGGTCGGCTCATGTTGTCTGGCTTCTTAGCGATGTGGCTGTGACCAAGTATTACTTTGACGAGGAACATGGAATGTGGACCATTCTTCCTTTGGTGTTTGTGGTCTGAAAACAGAAGTACGCTACAGAAGTTTATAGAATAAGTGCTATCACAATGTTGCATTGGTAATACATGTTGCAGGACAGAAGTAAAAAAAGTTGCTATACATACTGGGTCTGTGCCTCTATAACACATGCATAATCAAAAGATGTTACATTTGCAACTCAAACATGTATAACCAATGTAGTGAAAATTAGCTTATTGCTAGTATGTATTAACAAGTGACCAACAAACTATCAGTTTACATCACAGGAAATGAGGCACCAGTAGAACTATGACCATGCATATATCCGTTGGCTGCACCTAATGTCTCAATCCGGAATCCAGTAACAAATCAAAGTAGCGTCACTTGTTCTGTGATACATGTACAAATGTTTTAGCCAACAACTATAATAAGTGCTACAATCATGTCATACGAGGTATATTAATTTGTAGCATAATGAGTGACAACCATCACTACATTTATGTACTTAGAAAAACATATTATTGTGCAACATATATCAGTATTTATTACCTGCATACTGGTCAGCTTTAGTCGAGCTTTCGCAGAAGTAGGAACCCTTGCCAAACATGGCTTGTTTACTTAGGCGGAAGTCAATGCCTTGCATTGATATTGACTCAATGTTTTCTTGTTTTGCGCCATGGAACAGGAAGTGTTCATTGATCTCTGGAATGAGCTGCTCGTCCAACACGCTGATCCCCAGTGTTGAAGTCAGCACATCTGTTTCACCTGGGTCTGACGTTACCTTTGGGTAGCTCCTCTTAGTAGTACGTGTACACAATGCCTTCCTGACATGTTCATACGACCGATATAGATGTGGGTTTTCAATCTGCTCCACCTTTGTCACGGTGATGGTTTTGTGATTCAGGTTGCTTGCATCGCGGCCATGTCCAACAAGATGCTGTTGCCATGTTCGCCGTACCACATCTTCGATTGCTTTAGCAACATTGACATCCACTGGCTCTATGGCTGTTTGTTCATCCTGCAGAGTCTTTACTGACTTCCAGTGATCAGGGATCTCAACTGGTCGGTTTGCAATGCACTGCAAATATGCAGGTCGGCCTTTGGTTTGTAGCACCACCTCCGGTTTCTCAGCTTGTACTTTCGGCATCATGGCTGCAACTGTTAGTAACGTGTCTGAGGTTATGATATGACATCAATTATGTAGGCCCACAAGGCCAATACACTAGACTTATAAAAGAACAGTTGGATTAGCTCAAACATAATACAACGACGGGCACTCACACCTATAAGAGCATATTGACGAGACACCACGTCAAGACATCTTGATTGTCATGGGAGACATCAAAGCTAATGTGGGCTCGGACAATGAAGAGCAGGGAGGACGCCAGAGATTACAAGGTGTAGGCGAGATAAATAAAACGGAGAACACTTTGCAAGTCCATGCTCGATAGTGAACTAGCCGTCGGTGGTACCATCTTTCAACATGACAATTCACTGGCATGGACATCGCCTGATGGCAGAACAAGCAAACAAATAGATCACATCACCATCAACCAGAATTGGAAATGATCTATGAAGGATGTTAAGATGATCAGAGGACTCTAGAGAGGAGCAGATGCAGGCAGCGACCAGCATCTTCTTTTATAGAAGCTGCAGTGACAACTCCAATGTGAAAACCAGTTTACTATGGAACTGTTCAACAGGTTACAAATCCTAATAATAATTAACTTCTATGGCACCTGTATCCTCAAGAACCTGAGCTCAGAGGCGCAGCAAAACAGAATCATTAAGCATAATCGTGAACAGGGATGCGCAAAAGGCATTATCAGAACGAGGGGCAACCGAAGATTTATGGTGGAAATGCAATTTGGAATAAATATGTCTTGAGTTTTTTCAGAAAATAGTTATAGTTTCAAACGTTTTCAAAGTGAAAACAGTTCATTCCAGACCCTAGGTGCAGCACGTTTACTCAAGTTAAGTTTTGTTTTTATGCACAATAATTTGTTGTGAAATTGATGATCTGAGCAGCCTAGGGATATTTGAAAGATGCAGGAGACTAGCTAAGTAGGGTGGTTGTTGTATAGAAAGAGCACGATATGTAAGAGAGGACAGCATAAAATTAATTCGATAAGAAACAGGAAACCAGTGTAACTGTCTAAGTAGTGGTAGTGATGATAAAAACCAAGGCGCCCTGAGAACCACACATGCCAGAAAATGTTGTACTCATTGGAGTTTAGCCAATGTTATTTAGTAGTGAATTACAATAGTCAAGGCAGCTACTAATTAATGCTTTTGATATTGCTTTAGCAGTAGATATGTGATGTCGAATTTGACATCCTGGTAGATGACCTCAACGATCGATGCCAGAAAAAGGAAATTGTCCCACCCACACAAAACAAAGGAAAGAATAGATCATAGTAGAGGGTATACTGGATCAAAATCTGCAATGCATCGTAGATTTTGGGAAGGCATTTTACAGCATGGAATTGCCACACCATTTGTCGAGGGCATCATGGCTCCACAAAAACGTTGAAGCAGTTGTCCTGTCTGCAGATGGCGAGACAGAGACATTTGCTATATCGACCTACAAGGTGATACACTCGCACTGCCCCTGTTTGATATTGTGCTGAATTATGCAATAAAAACTGCTACAGATGACGATCGCACAGCACTAGGATTTATGACCCCACACCCCCAGGAGCAGAAGGCATCCTGCAGAGGTCCTAACTGATTTTGCCAACAACATTGTTCTAATATCTAACACAACCAGCCCAGCCCAAGAACTAATGTACACAGTTGAATCACGCCATTCAGTTGTTATCCATCTCAATTCTTCTAAAACAAAGCATGTTGTATTCAACATTGACAATTCACAAATCCAAACCACATCTGATCAGAAACTTGAACAAGACAACGACTTATATCTAGAGGCATGGATTGTTAATAGTGAAAATACTATAACAACCAAAGGCCTGGGCAGCCACAGTTTACCATCTTAACCAGAGATTTAAAAATGATGATACCAATGGTCAGATATCTGCCATATGCAGTAACTTTGCTATGCAGTATCATTATTAAATTAATATAGCATTTGCAAATAAATGTCTTACTTTCATGTGATGGTCAAAAGTATTTCATGAGAATCGGGATACCAAGGTAGAGATTAAAAAATATTCCCTGGTAAGAAAAAAGAAAGTACATAGAGAAAACTGGGAAAGACTGTTGACACTGATCCCAGCCCCACCCTGGACTTCAGGGATAAATAGGGCAGCAACAAATAATGTCTTAAAAGGGGACTGTGAGAAGTTTCCTATTTCAAATGTCAAACTTTTCCACAGCATATGTCTCCCATCATCTCTCTGTTCATCTCCCTCTCCCCATTCACATACACAAGTCACACAGACAAGACAAGTAAATTGTTGACTAATTCTCAATACAGAAATTGGAAGTTCACCTGCGGATGGTTGTGGAGAGTCTGTCGTAGAAACCAGCTGCTCAAACTGTTGATATGTCATATGGCCATAAGAAGCAATGATCACCTGTATACACATACATTAAATAATTATTTTCACTCTAATGATTGGTGTAGTTTCATTTACATATGAATGATTTTTATCCAAACATACATGAATGTTGGCAGCCATATTTGCGAGACATAAATCACAACTCTGCAGGGAGCCATGGTAGTAAAAAGTAGTAGTGGCGATGGTTTGTGTTGTGAGACAACGCTTGTGCTAGCTGCTTTATGCCAGTAAATCGCCAGTGCCACTCGCTGTTAGCCAGTGCAAAGACATGAATCACTATTCTTTCATATCTCTTGGTCACTTTCTTTTATTACAGTTTAGGTCACTGAACATCTACTGCACTGGTCCAAACCATCGCTATCATCTATGTTTGATAATGCTACTCAGGGATGTTGACCTACAGACTAGTAGAATCTCAAGGTTTGTGATTTTGTTGTGCCATTTCATATTAAGGATTACACGTAGGCAGTGCACATGAAAGCTGTTTAGTTTCCATTCCTGTTTGCGATTGTCCAGATCTCTGCACCATACAACAGGATGCATAATGCATGACACACTTTTGTGTGCAATCTCTGAATCACTCTGTAAGACTAGGGAAAAAGGCATTGACATAAAATAATTATTTTTAGTAAAAGAAGCTGGACAAACTGGTGTCTTTCTGAACCAGTTTTATTAATAATATGTTTAATGTGTTTATGAATTATACATTTGGTTGATGACTCTTGACAACCTTCAGATGGGTGAAGTGTGAAACAAACATGGAGAACTTTGTTCATGGGAACAAATAAGAACCAGTGACAAACCTTTGAAACACAGCAAGTGTCATGTGATTCATGTGTCTTGATGGCACGCTTGAAGCACCGAACTACTTTCCAAGGTTTGTAGTTGAGTCTGCCGCCGCCAACAGTTGGGAAAACAATCGAGTTTGTTTTCAGTTCCGATGCTTTCTGTAGACATCTGTAAATCTGATCTTCAAGTCTCTGTGGAAAAGAAGATCAGACACATTACACAACATAATTATAGTTCCAGCTCATAAGTCAACATATCACTTGAATATTTACATAAATAACTAATTTCGACATTATCTCTATTCCTGGGACAAACATCTGATAATTTTTATAATAACCCTATTCCCAGGCATTGGAATAATAATGTTCTGAATAATAGATGTCTTACATGCTTAATGTTAATTACTGAGTAATGTGATACCTCAGCAATGTGACGTTTTTAGCACAACTGTACCATACTAGAGGATTTAGATATTACCAGGGTATGTGTATTTTATTATTATTAATGTGATTGCCATCCAAAGCAGTCTATCAAGTGTCTAATAAAAATAACACATAAAACGATTTTCTCAAGAAAAGCAACATTCAACAATCCTCTCATTTGTAACTCAAAACATTAAAATTTCTATACTCATAATATCAGTGAAACAACAGCTACTTAAAATGTTAGTTTCAAATATTCACAGGACAAACTTATGTGTCTAATCATCAGTAACAGGTTGGATGTAAATTAAAAAAATATATATGCTGTAGTTACCTGAAGTAGCAGGTAAGAATAGTATTAATTTGTTGAACAATCTCTAAATATATTAATCAACATTTCATAGGGGAAATCAGTGGGGTTTGTACAGGTGGTTTCTGGGCCCCACATTTATTACGCTTAGCTAGTTAATTTTAGGCAATCCCCGTCGACAGATATGTTCAACTCTTTGTTACTAGGGCAGGGGAATTGCTTTGTATATCTAGTTAGGTCGTCGGCAATGCCCATTGTCATGCATATCACTGTTTTACTATATGTTATTAAAGGGCATTACCATTTTACCAACCATATTTGTTTTGTTTTTTCTTGCAACATAAAGTTAGCAATGTGCAGCAGGCCCCACTAATACACACCTAATCCAACAATGGCACTTTATGACATAAGGTACAGTGAGTAAAATGTATAAAAAGGTGCATATATTACCCGGTAACTATATCTGTTCAATGATTGTATGTGTATGTAGAAAATATGTGTACACTTCAAGTTGTCGCATGCCTGTGTCACCGCCACAAATTTCCGATCATTGATGGCTTCTTCATAGAGCTGTGACAGAAATCATTGAGTTCACTAGTCATCATTTAACACAAAAATGGGGCTTCTGACTCAGAGCTGCCTCTGCACTTCATTAATGTTCATTTATCTGTAGGTGTGAACAGTGCCCTATGGAGACAGGTCACACATGCCAACTTTTGTCTTAGGTGTTTTGCTGGATTTGAGTTCAGCAGCTGAACCAAAATTTATTTAAGAATAATGATTTTATCAAAACTTAATAACACATTTGCATAAATGAGTTAGTATGTTGTAGTTGATACTACAGTGTATATTGATAGGTTAGATTTTTTTATATGAAAAACGAGACAAAGTATTTAAATTGTGCAACTAAAACAAAAAATACCACAAATGTTTTTACCTTTTCAATGTTGTATGAATTATTTTCATCGGATAGTTATGCATAAAATCATTGTATGGGACATTAAAAAAGTTTGCATACCTTTTGCATTTGCTCTCCCCCTACTTTGTAGAAAGCTCTGCAGACCTGACCACACTTGGTGAGATCCTTGTCCTTTCCTGAATAAGTGTTCACCAACACATCGGCCTGTAAGAACAATCAATAATACATTTTTTAACTGATATGAAGCATGGTGATTAACCTCAATTTCTAACTGTAATTTAAGATAATTCCATTAATTTTTGCCAGATGGGGCTAATTTAGTTGACAAATCTTAAATAGTATACTATCAAATAAGTTCTTAGTCTTTGTTTACAGTACTTTTTACTACTTGGCACTTTGCCACCAGATATCATAGATATTATTGTACGATGGTTTTCAGGGTCCATTCACTTAAGCTCTTCGAATATCAGAGCTGACATGAAATGCAAAGGAAATTCTTTAGCAAAAGCGTAATATTTAATTGAATTCACTGCCTGAGAGTGATGGACAAATAAAATCTTCATGAAAATGTTTATCAAGTTGGTAATACGTATAGGAATAACGATTTTTTTTCTAAACACAACTATTGAGATTACTTACTGAACGTTTTGGTTGCCATAGGCATCCTTCATCAGGAATTCTAGAACAACTAGTTCTTCTGCTGGTCACTTGGCTTGGGACGGCCTGCTTGCCAAGCCAACTGGCAAGCAGAAGAAATAGCTGTCCCAGAATTTCTGACGAAGGCTGCCAATGGCAGCTGAAACGTTCAGTAAGTAATCTCAATAGTTGTGTTTAGAAAAAATTGTTACTCAAATAAAATCTCGTTTTTAAAATGTTACAGTTGTAGGAGTCACAGCTGGAGGAGGCCATGGATGATGAAGATCATAGCTGGAGGAGGTCGTAGCTGCAGGAGGTTGTAGCTGGAGGAGGTCGTAGCTGGAGGAGGTCATAACTGTAAGAGGTCATGGCTAGTGGAGGTCTTAGTGGGAGGAGGTCATAGTTGAAGGTAAGTTAATAACGATTTTAGATAGTGTGGCACAATTTTGGAAATCAGCTGAAGCCAAAGTGAAGAAGTTGGAGCAGAGTTTAAACATGCAAGACCTCATAGATGAGACAACATATATGAGGATGTTTGACGACAGGAGAGGTTCTAAGTAAATATGTGTGTGGAATTATGGACAGAGTAAACATGTTTGGTTTACATTACCTCAAATGTTGTAAGGTCACCATGTTTCACTTCCAGTGCCACCTCGGATGCCCTTGTTGTAGAAAAAAATCTATTTAATTGGTACACATATTCCCATACATACACTTATTCTTTTAACTCTCCCTTGTCTGCCATTTTTAAATGCGACTCTGAATAGTGTGGTTTAAAAATAAACATTGATGTGACACGTGTGTATTCTTGTTTAATTCTCTGCCATTTAGCATAACTAAACCCTCTTCTTCCAAACATTTCACAACTGCTCAAACTTAAAGAAACTACAGATGTTGTTATATTTTACTTTCTTCGATATTTCCTGCCCACCTCGTATTAGATTCTTCCTCCATCTCTCCATCTTCTTCCTCATAATTTTCCTCCGTTTCATCTTCTTCTTGCATGTCGTCTTCCTCACCTGTCGTGACTTTGACGAGACTCTTGTATTTGGATTGAATGTTAGAACCTGGTCCTTTAGACATATATACGGACATACCTAAAAGTAACATTAATTAATGCTGGACTGAATCTATGTTAAAATTGTCGTCATGCAGTGTCATGTTCTAGATTCAAATTTACAAAATACAATAGTTTGGTAATCGTGAACTAGATTGGCCTAAACCATTTACGCAACTAAACAACATTCTTACCTAATTTTCTCCCCTATGAAAATATACCATGGTATTACATGGTATGCCATGACAATAAATGGTATAAACTGTGGTAGACCACGCTTTTTCATATATTGTGTATGGTAATTGTATGGTATACCATGGTTTACCCGTTTCAAAAGACCATGGTATTTTACCACGGTTTCCCTGTTTCAAGACATTATGGTATACCTTCATTGCCATGGTATATCATGATATTTTACCATGGTTTACATGTTTCTAAACACCATGGTATTTTACCATGGAATATGATGGTATATTTTCATAAAGGAGTCCACCGATTTTTCATATATATATATATATATATATATATATATATATATATATATATATATATATATAGTGTGTGTGCGTGCGTGCTTGCGCGCGCGTGCGTGCGTGCATGTGTTGTTTGATTGCAAATCAAAGAAATTTAAATATCTATTCAACTGCTCAATCAACAATTGAACAATAACAAGCAAGTTGTACGCCCTTAATTTTGAGGCTTGGCCTTGTGGCTCAGGTTGAAAAATAGAAATGATTAAAACATAAAGATATTATTGACATTAATTTATTTTATAATGTAAATAATTTTATATTTAGGCATACATTGCAATAACTGTTTTAATGTTTACCATTTCCAATAATTCTGTTATGTTAAATATACATTGATTTATAGTTTTTTTTGTAATAACTATTTTCAAACGTAAATGTACTCATATCATTTTAACAAACGCATATTTTGTACTTATTATAGGGCATACTTTTTATGTTATGATTACAAATGAAATCAATTATTCCATTATTATTATTATTAACAAGACACGGAAGTGATATAATCTGACAGCAGTGTTCACAAGTGGACGTGTCTCTAATGTTGCGTTGGTTCAATATGAAAATTCAAATCCAACGAACTACTCACACTGCATGACATACCAAATGAGCTCAAACCAAAATTAATACTAAGATCAAGCACAATTAAAAGCCTAGAAAAGCTTCCAAATTCCTCACCTTGCTGTGTGGTAACTGTTTTCCATATGACATACAATAACAATGAAAAACTTCACAGTTAGCCAAGTGATTAGGTACATCAGATGATCTAAATCAACTCTACTATGTTCTGCTCTAGCTGCTCTGCTCTTAATTTACGACTGGTTGTGCTTCTTGTTGAGCGCACGATAATTACGCATCTTGTCGTTTTCAGCACGGACCAGTTTTGTATTTGTGTTTGTATTCTCCTTACTCAGCTGTATAAATGAGTACCTGGCAATGCAGACAGTGGTGGAAATGTGAACGAATAGTTTTCACGCAATTGCAGCATGGCTGAATGCTTCCCAGAGAAGTTGAGATGTCCTTGGAATGAACACGTCTGCCACGGGGTGAAGTGTCAAGCGCTTTGAGCGGTCCTACGGACTGGATACCGCTATTATAACAACGTACCTTTACCTTACAGTACATTAGTTCATGATCTTCTCAAATATGTTTCAACGCCGCGATAATTTTTTAATGTGATGAAATTAAGGAGTGGCATAGGAGCAAACGCAGTAAGGATCCGATTCCTTGGTGCCTCATATGTGACTTCCACGCAGCAGACGCACAGCATCACAAAGACTGTTATACCTTGTTATAATAGGTCATTCATGCCACAACCAAATGTAGCCATCCAGCTGATTTCGGTGAAAGTGTCCAACATTTGATTGACTTAATGAACAATGACCCAGGTCACATATATACATATGTCAAATTAGACAAACAGCTTCTTCTAATTTGTACACACAGTTCTCTTCGCCGCCATATGCACATGGGGGGTCGTTTTCAGTGCAGAATACCTTTAATAAAGGCTTTATGGGCTCTTTCTTGCTGCGAACACTCTTCACGATCGAGTTCCTGGCAGGTAGACTAATCTCCTAAGTAGTAAGCTTTAGTGTGGGATAGATGGCCGTTCCTGTTCTCCTGAGACGTTCATATGCTTTAAAGGTGCTTAATCAATTCGATTTTTTTTGCTAGTTTTCAAAGTACCTAGTATCCACTGCAACATGCTTAGCTCGTTTGTGCAACTTTTGTATGTAGTTTTTTTGTGAAATCATCAGATAAAACTATTAAATTAGTTAATGTTTGTTCAAGCATTTAGTGCAGTGAAAATCGAAATGCTTTGTGAAATTGTGTAACTTAATCATGTGATTGGCGAGATGATGGAAGTCACGTCCATGATCAGCATTGACTCACACAGTGCTTACCATTTTGGATATCTACGGATGTTACATAAACTATTCACACATTACATATTTGGACACCAATGGCAATGGCAATGAACCGGATTCGCGATAGGCTAAATCAGTTAAGGAAGCAGTTTTAATAGACGTTACTTCGTAATATATATTTATATTCTCACTCCAAACTGCACGTTTCAATTGTGTGTGCAGTAGTTGAGACGTGCTTTTCTTCAGACACCCACAATCATCCATGAGGGCAGTGTAATTTAAGTGATGCAAGATCAAAGCACAGCTCCAGGGTGACATCTATCATCTCTCTGATGTCAGAAGAAATCTTCCGTATAATAGCTCCATGTCATAATATATAAAATTTATATCAAACATTAACACATATGTGTCCCCTATTTTAATATTTTCATCCCTTGGCATGGACAGATTAATCTCGAATTCTGCTGCCATACTATCTCAGGCTCAGCCTCAGGGTGACATATCTCATATATCTGATGTCAGAACTAATCATCCATATATATATATATATATATATATATATATATATATATATATATATATATATATATATATATATATATATATATATATATATATATATATATATATATATGCATATATATATATATAAATATATATATATACATATATATAAATATATACATACATCATATATATATATATATATATATATATATATATATATATATATATATATATATATATATATATATATATATATATATATATATATATATATATATATATATATATATATATAAATACATTTATATACATATATATATATATATATAGAAACCACACAATAACTTCGTATGTACCCTACTTCCAGGTATAACCCCCCTGCTGTCTGACTAGAGGCGCCTCAGCTTGGAGTCTGTATAATCAGGGCTAGTTTCTAAAGCGATACGTGATTTTCTGTTAGCAACGTGCCAGCCATTTTTGAGTCGCTGACAACCATTGTCATTATCATTGACAACAAACTGCATGTCGCTGTTGCATGCATTAATCAAGCGATTTATTTCGCTCACAAACATGTGTTGTCGCGACTAAATGTATGTTTACTATGAAAGCCAGTCAAATGAAATAAGTGTTGAATTTGTCACTCAAATAAACTGTAATTTACATGTTTTCGTGGTTGGCAGTGGCAGCGCCAAAATACTGGATTTTTAGCTACACTATATCGTATGTCACCGACACTAGTCACTACGCGTTATGCCTTGTGCTTGGTTATGTCATATGACTCGTGATTACGATTATTGTTGCAACACTTGTCCAACATGACAACAAAAAATATGGATTCGTTTACTTACTTCGTGCGATTTAAACTGTTCTTGACCGCATCGCGTCGGCCGTCGCTATAAACAAACTTGTGCCCCGGGGATTCCCACATAATGTGTTTTTGTGTTGTTCTTCCTGTCATTGGTTATACGTGATCGCCACCTGCCGGATTAAGAATAAGGCTCACGATCAGGCTGTACTGTTGACGTTGTGGCAAAACCGCCAGGCCATTGCCCTTGTGACCCGTAATATACGTGTCTTTGGCAGAAAATATATAGAAGAAACGGTTTGAAGAACAATAATGAGTAGATTTACTTCAAATCCGATTAACCCGGGGTGTAAGTGTCGGCGCAGTGAAGCTGTGTATGTTCTATGTACAATTGTAGCGGGGAGTATGTCATTTATGTGGTATGTATAATATTACAAATGTAGTTTACATATTTACGTAATTGTTATCTTCCTGAGCCGAATATTACTATTACAGGATGTTTAACTACACCACTCACTAGTCACCACGCGTTATGCCTAGGCTATGCATGTCAAATGACTCATGATTACAACTAAGTTATTAAATATTGTCGCTAAACTACAGGACAGCGAAAATATGCTCTCACGTTATTTACTTCATGCGAGTTTAAACGTCAACTTATGTGAACTGTTCTTGACCGCACTGCGTCGCCGAAAGACAAGTTCTGGGCATTTCCGCGATGTCTATTTTCGTGTTTTAATGGTTATTCAATTCATTAACATTGGTTATAAGATCGCCACCTATCGGGTTAAAGGCAAGGCTCGCAAACTGCACTGTTGACATTATGGTAAAAGCGCCCGGTCATTGACATTGTCTTTGGCAGGGTTGCCACATTTGAAGAAAAAAATAATGAATACTGCCACTGGGTGTAAGCGTCCCCTTATGAAAATATACCATCGTATTCCATGGTAAAATACCATGGTGTTTTGAAACAGGTAAACCGTGGAAAATACCATGATATACCATGGAAATTATGGTATATTATGGTGTTTTGAAACAAGTCAATGCCAATGGCAATGGCCGGGCGCTTTTACCATGGCGTCAACAGTACAGATCGCGTGCCTTGCCCTTAACCCGACAGGAGGCGATCGTATAGCCAATGTCAATGAACTGAATAACCACAAAAAGTGGCAGTGGCTAGTGTGGTCAAGTTCAGTTCACAGAACTGGGCGTTTAGATTCGCATGAAATAAGTATAAAGTTATCGAGCGTATATTTCGCTGTCCTGTAGGAAAAGTTTAGCGACAATAACTAAGTTGTAATCATGAGTCATTTGACATAGCCTAGGCATAACGTGTAGTGACCAGTGTAGTTAAACTTCCTGTATTATTGCCATAATATCGGCTGTAATAGTAATAGTACGTACTCAGCTCAGGAATATAACAGTTACGTAAATATGTAAATTACATTTTGTAATATTGCGTGACAAATTCAACACATATTTAACCTGACTGGCTTTCATAGAAGACATACATTTAGTCGCTACAACACACGTTTGTGAGAAAAAGAAATCGTTTGATTCATGCACGCAACAGCAACATGCAGTTTGTTGTCAATGGTTGTCAGCGACTCAAAAATGGCCGGCGCGTTGCTAACAGAAAATCACGTATCGATTTAGCCTCGATTATCCAGGCTCCGCGCTGTGGCGCCACCGTTTGTCGCACACATCTCTTCTCGGCGGATTCACGAAACCGAGCGAGAGTCGGATATTAAGATTTAACAAGATTTGCCGTCGAAGCCAAAGGCCCAGATGGCAAATGGACAAGGAAGCCATTGTGTTATCGATAGTCCAACAATGTTCATCTACGTGTAACCCGCCCTCCTGAGATATGTGTCAACCTATAAAAATAAAATTAGAAAGCGAAGCAGATTACGATTAAGGCAATTTTAAGCTGTTTGGTGCAAAATATTTTCCGGAAATTCAAAATTAACTATTGGATTAGTTTACCGAAGTCCAAACATAAACGAAGAGGATAATACAAAAATTCAAAATGCTATAAAGGAAGTTAGTAAAGGGGAATGTATCATAATGGAGATTTTAACCATGGACACAATGGAAATGGACATCTCTGGAGAGTACAGGGGGTAATGACCAACAATTTATATTTTTAATTCAGGAGAGCTTCCTTACCCAGCACGTGCTAGAACCAACCAGGGGAAAAAATGTATTATATATAGTTTTATCATCACAAAAAGAATTAGTGGACAATGTACATGAATTATTGGGTAACAGTGACCACAATCAAATACATTTTGACATCAATGTAAAATCAGAAAGTAAAAATAAAAAAACATATAGGCGAAACTTCCACAAAAGTAACTATAAAGATATGAATAAACACTTAGCAAAGCTAGATTGGAATAACATGCTGATGAATAAGACCGCAATTGAATGTTGGAATATTATAAAATATGAAATTGAGAGTATCATCGATAAATTTGTTCCCTTGAAAAAACAAGGAAAACGGTCTAGAAAGAAACACTTGTTAAAAGAAGCTATTAGAAAAATAGTGTTTAAACAAACTATGTTGAAGGGTTTATAGGCGTACCAGAAAGGATGAAGACTATGCAAATTACAAAGAGGCACTTAATCTAGCTACAACTGAAATTAGAAAATCTAAAAGAATCTTTGAAAAAAAATTGGCAGGTAATATAAAAAATTACAGCAACAGTTTCTATGCTTATATAAGGAGTAAACAGAAAGTTCGAGATAAGGTCGGACCACTGGAAAACAACAGGGGAAACATAATTTCAGACGGATTTAAAATGGCAGAGGTCCTGAATGAGTATTTCAGCTCAGTTTTTACCACAGAAGATATCAGCTCACTTCCAGTTCCATTTACTAAATTTGAGGGCAGTAGATCAGAACGTTTAGGGCAGTTATTTGTACCTCCTGAAATGATAGCAAAGAAAATTAAGAAGATGAAAGATAATAAATCACCTGGAGTTGGTGGGATACCACCAAAACTGCTTAAGGAAACTGTTGAGCAAATTAATACACCACTTGCAAAATTGTTTAACTTGTCACTAGAAAAAGGAATAGTTCCTTAAGAATGGAAAGAGGCAAACATTACGCCGCTATTTAAGAAGGGATCGAGGAACAAGCCAGAAAATTGCAGACCAGTGAGTTTAACATCAGTTGTATTTAAATTACTCGAAACATTAATTAGAGACCACATGGTGGAATTCCTTGTAAAACATAAATTAATAAATACATCTCAACATGGGTTCCTAAATGCAAGGTCATGTCTAACCAATCTCTTGTGTTTTTTGAAGAAATTACAAAGTGGGTAGATGACGGGTCACCAGTGGATGTTGTCTACTTAGATTTTCAGAAAGCTTTCGATAAAGTGCCACATCAAAGATTGTTACTTAAACTAAAAGCCCATGGTATAGTTAACACACACACATGCACACAAACATTACATTTACGCCAAGATGTAATGCAACACTTATTACCATTTCAAATTATGTAAATTATATATATATATATATATATATATATATATATATATATATATATATATATATATATATATAATAAAGACCCATTAAAGTCCTAAAATGAGCTATTACATATAATATATTATGTATTTATAATACGCGTCAGTCGATCACCGATTATCCTGGTGGATATCACATCATTTTGGTAATCAACTGGATAAAAAAGTGGCTTACACACAGAAAACAGAGAGTAATAGTAGACATTTCAAACTGGAAATCGGTTTTGAGTGGGGTACCACACGGATCAGTATTGGCCCTATACTGTTTTTAATACATATATAAATGATTTGGAAGATGACATATCTAGCAAAGTACTCAAATTTGCAGATGACACAAAAGTATTCAGAAAGGTTACTAATGATACAGATAAACAAAGTTTACAGGATGATCTAGATAAATTAGTTAAATGGTCAGAACAATGGCAAATGTTATTAAATTTTGGGAAGTGTAAATGTATACACATAGGACATGGAAACATGGATGAAGAATATAAAATGGGGGATGCTGTACTAGATAGAACCACACAAGAAAAGGACTTAGGAGTAACATTTAGTGCTGACATGAAAGTTTCAGAGCAATGTGGTATTACTGCTTCGAAAGGAAATCATTCTAGGGCTAATTAGAAAAACTATCATGTATAAGGAGAAACAGCTAATTGTACCCCTGTACAAAGCAATAGTTAGACCACATTTGGAATATTGCATTCAAGCATGGAGACCATATCGTAAAAAGGACATAGACAAGCTAGAAAGAATACAATGAAAAGCAACTAAAATGATTCCACAATTGAGAGACCTTAGTTACAAAAGTCGCTTATTACAATGTGGTTTGACAACACAAGAGACCAGGAGACTAAGAGGAGACCAAATATAAATGTTTAAAATAGTGAACGGTTATGAGGATGTTGATAGGAATTTGTTCTTCAAACTTAAAGAAGGCAGTAGAACCAGATGACATAAATGAATTTATGTGACAGCGGCGCATAAAGGATTTTATGCGAGATGACAGGGCAATGAAGGCGATTTGAGGTTAGACCTTTTATGGTAGAGAGAGTATTGGCCTAATTACTCGCTCACGCGTATGGATACACCAACCACGTGACCTAGAGCCAGCCTCTCTCGATTTCCAAGTTAGCTTGTGTCGTTGTGAGACCTTTGCGCTGCAAATATTTCCGAATTTCTATTGTTACTGATTATTCGTTATCGCTGAATTTGTTGATTTTATTGCAAGATCAGTTTTGTTGTTCGGTTTATTCCGATCAATCTTATCGGATATTTTTCGCTAGTGTGTTCAGGTGAGTTTCTGTTGCAAAGACGGACGCCGTTATCCGCCATTTTGTTACCTCCGACCCTTGGACTGCGAAAGGTAATCGTCAGTCGTTTACGCATAATTTGTTATTATTATCCTGACGATGGCTACTAAACCTTTGGTTTTAGTTCTGGGCGCTAGCCACATTTACGGGTTGGAGCGTCTTGTCGCATCGGAGGTAGATTTTGCACCAGGTTCTTTCCGCGAGGGTTTGGATTGTCGGATCGCTTTCGAAGGCTATCGGGGCGGTACAGTTACCACTATGGAACAGAACCGGGTTTTGGCCTCGGTGGCACAGTCGATTAGCGCGCCGTACTTATAAACAGTACCGCCTGGCAACAGGCGTGGCAGACTGAGATATGCGGAGGTTGTGCGTTCGTTCCTCACCCGGCGCACATTTTATGTGATGGTTAGCATAGTCTCTTCTCAGCGAACATCAGCTGTATTGGGGGAATGGCCCTATGGTGTACAGGTCATTTTTAACTTTATTCCGCCATACGGTGTTAATGGTCGGTGAATGAATTTTGGCCCTATGGTGTACAGGGCATTTTTTATTTTTGTATTCCGCCATACGGTGTAAATAGTCGGACTAGAGGAATGGCCCTATGGTGTACAGGGCATTTTTAATTTCATTCCGCCATACGGTGTATATGGTCGGTGTATAATCTTTGGCCCTATGGTGTACAGGGCATTTTTTAATTAAAATTCCGCCATACGGTGTAAATGGTCGGTGTATAATCTTTGGCCCTATGGTGTACAGGGCATTTTTTAATTAAATTCCGCCATACGTGTAAATGGTCGGTGTATAATCTTTGGCCCTGTGGTGTACATGGCATTGTTAATTTTATTCCGCCATACGGTGTAAATGGTCGGTGTATAATCTTTGGCCCTATGGTGTACAGGGCATTTGTAATTTTATTCCGCCATACAGTGTTAATGGTCGGGGTATAATCTTTGGCCCTATGGTGACATGGCATTTTAATTTCTGTATTCCGCCATACGGTGTAAATGGTCGGACTAGAGGGATGGCCCTATGGTGTACAGGGCATTTTTTAATTAAATTCCGCCATACGGTGTAAATGGTCGGTGTATAATCTTTGGCCCTGTGGTGTACAGGGCATTGTTAATTTTATCCCGCCTTACAGTGTAAATGGTCGGGGTATAAGCTTTGGCCCTATTGTGTACAGGGCATTTTTTAATTAAATTCCGCCATACGGTGTATATGGTTGGTGTATAATCTTTGGCCCTATTGTGTACAGGGAATTTTTTAATTAAATTCCGCCATACGGTGTAAATGGTCGGTGTATAATCTTTGGCCCTATGGTGTACAGGGCATTGTTCATTTTATTCCGCCATACGGTGTATATGGTCGGTGTATAATCTTTGGTCCTATGGTGTACAGGGCATTGTTCTTTTTATTCCGCCATACGGTGTAAATGGTCGGTGTATAATCTTTGGCCCTATGGTGTACAGGGCATTTTTTATTAAATTCCGCCATACAGTGTAAATGGTCAGTGTATAATCCTTGGCCCTATGGTGTACAGGGCATTTGTAATTTTATTCCGCCATACAGTGTAAATGGTCGGTTTATGTTCTTTGGCCCTATGGTGTACAGGGCATTTTTTATTTATTCCGCCATACAGTGTTAATGGTTGGTGTATAATCTTTGGCCCTATGGTGTACAGGGCATTTTTATTTTCCTTATTTCGCCATACGGTGTAAATGGTCGGTTTATGTTCTTTGGCCCTATGGTGTACAGGGCAGGTTACTTTTAATTTTTTCTTGTTCCGCCATAAGGTGGGTATGGTGGCTGTGATGGTGTTTCCCACAGTGTACAGGGCATGGTAATCATTAATTGTCTTATTCTGCCATACAGTTTGAATGGTCGGTTTATGCTATCGTTCCTACGATAGTGCATGTTAATTTTGATTTCTTGTTCCACCATACAGTGTAACTTGTCTGACGATAATATGGGTCCCCGTGGGGTTCATGGCATGGTAATTTTATTATTCCGCCATTCGGGGTAAAAGACCGGTTTACACTATTCGTCCCTACGGTGTACAGGGCATGGTAATTTTCTTTTGTCTGATTCCACCATACAGTTGGATTACCGGAGCGGGTATCGTTGTAGTATGTGAGTGGATAATGTTGGTCAAGGGTTAACCATGGTCCCTAGTTTGTATTGACACAGCGTACATAAGGTTCACATTACTACGATCGGGTGCAGTGTTCAACTGGAACAGTAAATCTTACAGCAACGGAGCAACTTCATCATGAGATGCGCATGATGCGGGAATTGTTGCGTGTAGCGCTGCTACATGTCACGACGCCGTTGCGTCAGCCTCTGTTGATTGCCAGGTGGCGGCATCATCCACAGTGGCTCCATCGAGTTATCCGATCGTCCGGCCAGCTTTTGCCGTTGGTCGCCAGGTGGTGCCACCTGCTGCTCCAGCGCCTATGCCCTCGGCGAGTGGAAAAGCCAATGTTCACTCTTCCTCCAGTGCTCGTCAAGCGGCGACTTCCGTGGCTCCTGAGCCAGTACCCTCTTCGAGTCGTCAGGATACTGGCGTGGTGGATCCTCCTTGGCCGACAACCGACTGCCTGATGGAGACATCCACTGACCTTCCTGTCACAGGCCGTGTAAACGAGGAAATTGGATTAAGCCATGCAATAAGAATATTGAAAATGTAACTAATCTGTGCGGTGGAAGTGGAACTGTTTTGTTATCCCATGCTGTGAGTAAGCGGATCTAAATTTAGTTAATCCATGCAGTGATAGGGAGGAGTTATTTCCAGGCGGTGTCACGGGTGTAAATAAAAAGATAACGTTTGCTGAGCCATGTGGTGTAAATGGCACAATTATATTCCGTACGTTGAAAATGGAGGGGTTTCTGTATTGCGTGCGGTGTAAACGGAGAAGTGATATGGTGTAGTTTGTTGTTCCATGCGGTGTAAACGGAAGTTAAGTTTCGTTAAGCCATGCGGTGTAGATGGCACAATTGTATTCCATGCAGTGTAAACAGAGCAATTTCCGTAGTCCGTGCAGTGAAAACGGAAAGTAGATGGAGAAGTCTTTGTTATTTCCATGCAGTGTAAATTGAAATTAACTTTTGTTAAGCCATATGGTGTAAATGGCGCAATTATATTCCGTGCGGTGTAAACGGAGCAGTTTCTGTAGTCCGTGCGGTGAAAACGGAAAGTGATATGGAAAAGTTTTGTTATTTCCATGCGGTGTAAATTGAAATTAACTCTTGTTAAACCATGCGGTGTAAATGGCACAATGTTATTCCGTGCGGTGTAAACGGAGCAATTTCGATAGTCTGTGCGGTGAAAACGGAACGTGATATGGAGACTTTGTTATTTCCATGCGGTGTAAATGGAAATTAACGTTTGGTAAGCCATGCGGTGTAAATGGCACAATTGTATTCCGTGCGGTAGAAACGGAGCAAATTTTGTAGGCCGTGCGATGAAAACGGAAAGTGATATGGAGAAGTTCTGTTATTTCCATGCAGTGTAAATGGAAATTAACTTTTGGTAAGCCATGACGTGTAAATGGCTCAATTGTATTCCGTGCGGTGTAAACGGAGCAATTTCTGTAGTCCGTGCGGTGACAACGGAAAGTGATATGGATAGATTCTGTGATTTCCATGCGATGTAAATTGAAATTAACTGTTGGTAAGCCATGCGGTGTAAATAGCACATTTATATTCTGTACGGTGGAAACGGAGCAGTTTCGGTAGTTCGTGCGGTGTACACGGAGATGGTGGGTTAACCCATGCATTAGGAAATTTATTGAAATTTCCACTAATCCGTGCATTGCAGGCGGAACAGTTTTGTTAACCCAGGCAGCGAGTAAGCGGATGTATATTTGGGTAATACATGCAGTGATATAGAGACGTTTTGTTATGTCCATGCGGTGTATATGAACGCTAATTTTTGTTAAGTCATGCAGGTAAATGGCACCATTGTATTTTGTGCGGTGTAAGCGAAGAATTGATATGGAGAAGGTTTAATTCCATGCAGTGTAAATGGCACAATTGTAGTCCGTCCGGTGAAACGGAGGAGTTTCTACATTCCATGCTGTGTAGATGGAAAATTGGGTGAATCCATGAAGTAGACAAATTACTGAAATTTTACTAATCCGTGCAGACGAGGCGGAACAGTTTTGTTACCCCTTGCATGGAGAAAACATATGTAAATATGTTTGTTTTCTTATGTCCATGCATTGTAATTGGAGTATAAAGTTTTATTAAGGCATGCAGTGTAAATGGCACAATTGTAGACCCCTTTATATTCCGTGCGGCAAATGGAGAAGTTTTTGCATTCCATGTACTATTTAAGCCATATAGTGTAAATGGAACAATTTGCATGTTAATTTAGGTGTCCGAACGTTAATGTTTAGTTATTGTCTAATGGTAGTTCATGATATGTAATGACACAGCTGGTCCTGGGTACCGCAATTAATAATTACGGGTGCTGCCACAAGTGGCAATCAGGCAGCGACACCGGTGGCGCGTTAAGCCAGAAGGGGGCTGCAGCAGCTGCTTCTACACCACACCTTCAACAGTTGGTCAAGGGGCTGGCTAGGTTGCTCCCCATGGATGGCCTGCTGGAAGCGGCCATAGATCTACATGTATCAGCACTGTCGCTTATATGTTGTAGGTGCATGGTGTGACATTGTCGCCGATACTCTGGAGAGTGTTGTAATTGTTGCTGGTACAATGAGTCGACAGCTTAAACTGGTGTCAGTATGTAGTGGTATTATGGTGGTTGCAATCTAAGCACAGTAGTAAGCTGGTTCCGCAATCATTACAAGTAAATGACCAGCCTATTGTGGGCACATCCAATTATCCTGCCACATTACTTATAGAGTATTTTCCGGTTAAGGGTTCTAGACAGGCTACATTATTTGCATATACTGACGGCACTCTAATGCTGCGGAGGGAGGTTGATGCTATATTAAAGTGCCTGCTGGAATTCTGTGGATTGAGTAGTGAATTTTAAGGGTCTTAGTTTCAGAATGGGAGCAGCCACGTCAGCAGCCCTTAAGGTGAGTCAGACCCGCAAATTAGAGCAGCAGGTAGATGGGTTTCAGATGATTTCCGCAGAAACATTCGTATATCGTAAGGTGCTGCATACAGATCAGGCTGTACCTGTTAGCAATCTGGGCAAGGGTGGACTATAGAGATAGTGCCTAGATTCGGTCAGTGGCGGAACCAGCAGCACTTACTTCGTCATCTGTGTTGATCTATGTTAACTATCATTGTATGTTGCAGGTTCGTGGTGTGACGATGTAGTCAAGACTCTGCCAGTAGCGGAGTCGGCAGCTATCATCGGGTTTATTGTGTATACGTTGCAGATCCACTGTTCGAATGTGGCTGATGCTCTGACAGCGGCGGAGTGTTGGCTAGGTTTGAACTGTGGGCAAGGCGGGGAGGGGGTGCAGTCGAGGCCCTGACAGCGGCGGGGTCAACAGCTGCATCTCTACCTGCACGCGCAAGGGAATGGAGGATAGCTGCCGGTGTTTATAATTACAGTGGGGTCGGTCACAGAGGGTGACCTAGTGGCGGAGTGACCCCACCGATACCATGTGAATTGTATATATAAGTCAGTAGTGGTACAGATAGTACTGGTAGTGGGTAGCTGATAGGCATGATTTACTAATTATGTGTAAACACCTTTTGGGGGCCGGCATGCTTGCTGAGATTATTGGATGTATCTTATTTTGATGGTGTATGCTTGCCTAATTTCATGCTCCTTAATTAATAAATCTAAATGTCATTCTTTGGCCTATTTCAATCTACGCTGGACTTGTGTTGTTATTTTGCATAAATGAATTTATGTGACAGCGGCGCATAAAGGATTTTATGCGAGATGACAGGGCAATGAAGGCGATTTGAGGTTAGACCTTTTATGGTAGAGAGAGTATTGGCCTAATTACTCGCTCACGCGTATGGATACACCAACCACGTGACCTAGAGCCAGCCTCTCTCGATTTCCAAGTTAGCTTGTGTCATTGTGAGACCTTTGCGCTGCAAATATTTCCGAATTTCTATTGTTACTGATTATTCGTTATCGCTGAATTTGTTGATTTTATTGCAAGATCAGTTTTGTTGTTCGGTTTATTCCGATCCGTTTGAAAAATCCCACCCTCCCTCCCTAATATTGTGTTAACAGTTGTTACCCAGTGTTATCTAATAAATCAAGTGGTGCATTAGGTAGGGATACACTGGAACACTGAAGACAGAGAGGTAGTTCACCAAGTTTTTGAATTTCTTGACGCTTTTCCCTGTTATAGTTTGGTACACGAGGTTCTGCATTAACGCTTTTCCCTCCACTGAGTTTTCAGTAGTGTACACAGGGTTTTTAGTGCGGGTACTTTTTACGAGTACATTTGGGTGGCTGTTTGGCCCTACCTCTCGGTCTGATGTGTTAGTAGTTACTGGTTGACTAATGTCTAGCTATGTAACACCTTTATACATTGTGTGTTGTGTTTCCATAATGTTCATTATGAATTGTTCAAGAATGTTGGGTGGTTAGCCCACTTTTTTCATTTACCATGTTTGGCTAGGGGCGGAGTGACCCCCACCGATACCATGTGAATTGTATATATAAGTCAGTAGTGGTACAGATAGTACTGGTAGTGGGTAGCTGATAGGCATGATTTACTAATTATGTGTAAACACCTTTTGGGGGCCGGCATGCTTGCTGAGATTATTGGATGTATCTTATTTTGATGGTATATGCTTGCCTAATTTCATGCTCCTTAATTAATAAATCTAAATGTCATTCTTTGGCCTATTTCAATCTACGCTGGACTTGTGTTGTTATTTTGCATAAAGCAGCATTAGTGAAGGAGCAGTGTAGGTTGGACATGAGAAAGTACTCTTTCTCACAGAGGGTGATAACTGAATGGAACAAACTGCCAAATTATTGTGTTAATGCTAGTAGTGTGAATATGTTTAAAAATAGAATTGACAGATATTTGATAAGGGCGGGCTACACATAGATGAGAAAATTGTTGGATTCCCGATAAGCCAATGGCTTCCTTTTCCCACTTGTCATCTGGAACTTGTTGTTTGGGATGGCAATCTTGTTAAATCTTGTTAAATCTGATGTTGATTGTTGAAAATAGCAGGCCTTAGCAGCCCGCAGTGTTGGTTAGCTGGGGCATGGAAACCATGATCAAAAGACGGACATGCTAGTGCAACAGAGTCATGTTGTTGCTAATTGCAATTAAGTGCCCTCATATGGGCCAATGTAAATTAGGCACTGCAAACAAGATCAAGATTTTTTAGTAGCACTTGACTTGTAGTAATATAGGACTTAATAGAAGGCAAACTTGATTCTTCACTTTGTAACAGTGTGGATTCACCGATATATTGTGTGGGTTATGTGGTGGCATGCAGTCTGATGAATGTATGACAGAAAGTAACAGGTTATTTAGATTATGATTACAATGTATACACTATAAGAGTACTTTCATTTGACAATGTTGTGTGTTGTGAAAAGTCATTACAAGTTATATAAAAACACATATATTTGGTGTCAACTTAGCTAAATCTCTTGTTGAGATGATGTCAAGTGTCAGATTGCAGATTACAGATCAGATGAAAAGGGAGTCGAGTGCGCAAGTCTCCGCTGCTGGTATATAGCCTCTCCATAGACAAAACTAGTCACCATGAATACTGGGTACCTAACGGCCCTAGGCGAATATACTAGGGATCTAGGAGAAGGAAATCTCTGATTTAAAAACCCGGGCAGGTGGGGCTCGACAGTCGTGGCAGACAGCTCAAATAGAAAAAGAAAATCTCTGATCTAAAACCTGGGGCAGGATGGGCTCGTTAGTCCGGGGAGACACCTCAACTAAGGGGAAGCAGACATCCGAATATTTACCGCACTGTGGGTCAGCCAGGGCAGCGATGCAATGGCTATGACGTCCCAAATACATGAATGGCACAGATACAGAAACTCGACATAGTTACCGCGTCCGGAGTAGCCGACGTGCCGCTCCTCCGGGGATTGGTGAGACATCAGCGAAGCCCGGGTGGGTCGTTCCGCCGGCAGCGACCCAAATGGGAAGTTTGAATGTGGGGATCACTAGAAGACAAACATGATGGCTAGAAGGAAATTAGAGGTGTTGTGCATCCAAGAGACAAAATGGAAGGGAGATAGAGCGAGGACATTGGGTGGTGGGTATAAGATGGCGCATGCAGGAGGAGATGGGAAGAGCAATGGTGTGGGTATCATAGCATCAGAGGAAATCAGTAAGGACGTGGCGAGAGTGTAGAGATGGCAAGGGAGGATCATTGTTGCATGGATGATGGTGAAAAAAGCAACTTGTGTGCATTATGTCCGTGTATGATCCTCAAACAGGAAGGGCGGAGTCAGAGAAAAGGGCCTTCAGGGAAGAGCAGGAGAGAATGATGGGATTGGTTTGAAACGCATGTGCGTAGCTGGAGATTTTAATGGACATGTGGGTACAGCAGAGACGGGATAAAAAGACTCGTTCGGGAGATTCGGATGGGGAACATGGAATCGAGAGGTGGTAGAATGGTAGAATTGGTTATGAGAAATGGGCTGGCCGTGACAGGAACATTCTTCAAGAAACGGGAAAGCCACATTATATCGTATAGAAGTGGCCATCATAAAACAGACCTCGACCTGTTGGTAGTGAGGAGACAGCATATGTGGAGGGTGAGGGATTGCAAGATCATTGCTGGTGAGCATGTGGCCACACAGCACAAGCCCCTGGTTTTTGTTGCGCGCATGCAGAAGAGGAGATAGAATAAAGTAGTCGGACGAAATATCATCAAACGGTGGAAATGCAGCGGGGACACAGCCGTTGCATACAAAGGGAGATTGACATTAGACTATGAGAAACTTGGAGAATCAACAGGAACAGTGGAAAAAGAATGGAAGTCTTTCAAAGATTGCGTAGCAGATAAGCTGTGGTAGAACGTTGGGAATCATCACCAAGAAGGAAACATCACACTTGGTGGACGGAAGAAGTCGCGAAAGCAGTCGGGGAAAGAGAGATATATGGAAGATGATATAAGTGATAAAGGAGAATAGGGAATAACAGAATGCAACATTACAACACCTATACGGACAGAACAAGAAGGCGGATAGGAGAGCCGTTGACAAAGCAAAGAGGAGGAAAATGGAGGAGGAACAATATAAAAAATTAGACGAGGATTGCGGAAATAAGTTGATATATAAGATGGCACGAGAGAGGGATGAGGAGAGCAGGAAAGGTGTGTTATAGGTCTGGGAAGATTATTGCAAGGAACTGCTAAACCAAAGGGAAACAGCGAACTAGAACGACCGAGTACAGTAGAGGGAGAAGTAAATATGGAAGAGATCTGGGATGCAGAGATGGAAAAAGCAATGACGAAGACGAAGAGAGGCCGAGCGACAGATATTGATGAAGTGCGAGTGGAGATGCTGGTGATGGCTGAGCGTGTTGGGGTAAAGTAGACAAGGCGATTGTTAAATACCTGCACGAGAGAGGAGAAGATCCCAGAAGAGTGGCGGACGGGGTTGATAGTCCCTGTATGGAATAGAAAGGGATATGTTCATGATCCTTGAAAATGCCGAGGCATCACGTTGCTGAGTCATATTCTGATGGTGTTAGAGGTGATTCTGGGTGGAAGGTTAAGGAGGATAGTGGAGTGTGCAATGAGAGAAGAACAACAAGGCTTCAGAAGAGGTACGATGGACGAAATGTTCACTCTGACACAACTGGTGGAAAAGAGAATGGAGGGACAGTAGTATGTGGTTCTGGAATTCATAGAGCTTGAAAAGGCATACGACACAGTTCCGAGGGAGATGGTCATGGCCACGTTGAGGTGGGTGGGTGTCCCAGAGGCGGAGGTGAGAACGGTCGAAGACAAAAGGTAGAGTAGTGTGCGTACCGGGAATATCGGAGGAATTCAGGATGGATGTCGGCCTGAGACAGGGGAGTGCGCTAAGCCCACTGTTGTTCATAGCAATAGTGGAGGTGATCAGCAGGAAAGCAAGTACGGGACATTTTCCGCAAGTTGATATATGCAGATGACCTGGCAGTAGTAGCGGGCAGTGAGGCATACCTTAAAGAAAGGTTGGTAGCTTGGAAGGAAATGTTTGGCAGACATGGCAGACATGGACTGAGAGTAAGTCTACAGAAGACGGAGGTGCTTTGGGTCGGGCAGATCTGATCTAAATATAAGACTGGATCGGAAGAAACTGAACCAACGAGACGGCTTTGCATATTTGGGTGGAGCGGTTTGCGGGACGGACAGAAATTCGCAGAATACAAGTTGGAGCGAGTACATGGAGAAAAGTGGAAGGGGTCATGGGAGATAGACATATGTCTCGGAAGCAAAAAGGGAAGGTGCTTAACTCATGCATAACTTCGTCATGCATATACGGCCTAGAGACCATGGCGATGACAGATAAACAACAAGATAAGTTGCAAGTTTTCGAGAATAACTGGATGAGGAGAATTACTGGAGTGGACAGAATAGACAACCGAAGAATGGAGGAGCTGAGGGAGAAAACTAGTGTGCGAGCGAGTCTCACGAAGAAGTTAGTGAAGAGCTGGCTAAAGTGGGATGGACATGTGGAAGAATGGAAGGGGTATGGTTGACGAAGAGAGCGGATGCGCTTAGAGAAGAAGAAGACCGAGACTGAGATGGAGGACTGCGTGAAGAGAGATCTGGTGGGAGTGGGAGGAGAATGGAGAATGAGGGCGTGGGATAGGGGGAGTGGAGACGGGTGATAACGATGGCAGTGAAACGGGACTAGTGATGAAGAATGGGAAAAAATCGACGACCGGTTTCGATGCCAGCCTCACCCTGGACTACGGGGATAAAAAAACAGGGCAACAACTGTACAATACAAAATATAGAGTACCTCAAACAAGAACAGGTTATAAACAAATGCAATTCACTTTCAAACTGCATTTCAAAATTCCCGTATCACTGTTAAAAACATATAGTAAGAACCATGCAGGAACGTGACCTTCGCCAACCTCTATTCCAACTTGAGCCAGCACCCAAGAGATTGAAGTCCAGGATTAGCTTCCGTCATGCTGTTAAGCACCTGGACAATAAACTACACAGCGGCAAGATAGACGCTTGGTCGAGGCACCTGCAATCAATCAATACTATTGGCAGTGAGTTATGGCCATTCAAGACCTCACAAAGTGTCTCGTGACTATGAGGAGACCCCCTGCTAGATGAAGCCAGTGAACTATGGTAGTGTATCAACCGCTTCAAGACTGGTACAGAAGTGGAGGTACAATCAAAATGGCCCTACCGAGTGTGACCGCGGAGAGGAATCTGCACTGGTTGGTTTGCAATGAACTCAAAATATGCAGTTTGCCGTGCAGCCTCTGGTTTGTTGCATAAACTAAAACTAAAGTCAGTAATTTCTGCATCACCGCTCGATTTTAGGGATGCTGATGATGTACATAATTTGAAGGTTGAAGTGGCAGAACAACAAGAAATAGCTAATGAAATATCAGAAGCCATTTCAAGTCCTGGTGGATTTTGACAAGATGCTGATGAAGTATGGCATGCAAACTTGTTTCAGTTGATATAAAATAGAAACAATTCTGACTTACTCTATATGCTATAAGCTGACTTCATCCTTAACAGCAAGTGATCATCACAAAATGTAGGACTTTGTATCTGTTACCTCTGCTGTCCCAGTCTGTCACCTCCGTTGTCCCAATCTTTCACCTATGCTGTCCCAGTCTGTCACCTCTGTTGTCCCAATCTGTCACCTGTTGTCCCAGACTGTCAACTCTACTGTCCCAATCTGTCACCTCTGTTTTCCCAGTGTCTGTCACTTCTACTGTCCCTGTCTGGCCGACTCTGTTGTCCCATTGACTGTCGCCTGTACTGTCCCAGTTTATTAACTCTGTTGTCCCAGTGTATGTCACCTGTGTTGCCCATGTGCCTGTCGCCTCTACTGTCCCAGTTTGTCAACTCTGTTGTCCTCGGTTGCAGTATGACTTGCTGGCGGAGCTGGAGGAGTTGGAACAGGAGGCGTTGGATGAGCAATTACTTGAAGTCGGTCCTGCCGCTGCGGCTGAGCTGCCCTCAGTACCAACTGGTGAACTCGTGGCACCAAGAACAGGTTTGTCTTGCATCCGTTTTGTCTTGCGTTCGTTTATTTTAGTGAATACAAAACAGTATTTGTTTGTATTATTGTCTGTGCCTGTATCCTGCGGCATTCTCTCATTCACGAAATTTGTTTTGGGCAACCTTTATGTAAATATATGTTCAACATCGAAACGTTTTAGTCATTTGGAAGCCTACAATAATATCGCGTTTTTTTTATTTATTAAACAGCCACATGCTTCCATACAGCTTGGTGTTGTGACTTATGCCAGTTGTGTCATATGTCCATGCCTAACATCTGGTGAGAGTTCTTTACTCTCAATGACATTAATGTGTTGCAGAGAAAGCAAAGGCCAAAGAAGACGAGATGAAGGAACTTGCTCAGTGGACGTCTTGAGTCATGCTTCGCTGCTCCACTTGTACATACATATACTTATATCGACCTTCAAGGGATAGCTGGGAAACATCTGCAGACTTCCTGTATAGTAATGTTTAATAAAAGTCAAGTTGCCGTCCCCCATGTCACGATGATGTAAACTGTTATATATTTTGAAGCATCTTTGTAATCTGGTTCTCCCGTAATTTAAGTTCATATGCCCAGAGTTAAATGTGCAAGTTGTACATTCCCTTGGACAAATTGTGTAAATGTATTGCAGGTGTTGTAAAATTTTTTATATAATTTAAGATGTATTGAGGTACTGCACAGCGTGCGTGCATCGTTTACTATTTACAGGTATAACCAGTAATGCTATATATAAGACAAGCACGTTATAAACGTTTCAGCATTTCAGTGAACATACTCAATGTATATGAACTGTTGTATGTTGACCATCTTTGGTGATATAAGGTCTTCGTGGTTTTAGTCTCTCGTATCATTACCCGGTATGCCTCCTGTCGTGAGAATGGGTGATGTCTATGGTTTCTTGTACACAGTTACTATTGTTTCAGCTTTCTGTATAATCACTTCACGAAAACTAAAACAAAAAAATATTGACTAGTATCTTTGTGTTTATTACATGCGACTCTCAATAGAGGGTTTGTTGCCATTCAAAGTTTGTTCACACAACATTTAGCAACCGAGAGTGATGGAGCGTCTATTGAATGGTTATGAAGACACTGACATCAAAATGTTCTTCACACACGCACACGCACGCACGCATGCACGCACGCACACACACAGGAAGGTAGTACAACTAGATCACACGAAATATTATTAGTAAAAGAATATATATATATATATATATATAATTGATATTATATATATATATATATAATATATCAATTATATATATATATATATATATATATATATATATATTCTTTTACTAATAATATTTCGTGTGATCATTTGTACTTATACATTTTAATTTCAGGTAATATTTTGTTCATATAAACGAAAACTACGGATGGAGCAAGTCAGCTAGTTTGTCTATTTGCTGAAATTTGTTTTCCTATGGGTAACACGTATATCTCACTATAATGTGAACACATTAAGTTTTCCTTAGGGGGCCGGCGCTGCCTAAGGTTACAATATGATATACTATACATAGTCCACAACCGTAATATATATATATATATATATATATATATATATATATATATATATATATATATATATATATATATATATATATATATATATATATATATATATATATATATATATATATATATATATATGAGAAAGCTTTCACAGAGGTCGAGTGAACTGTCTCCAAAGTGTACACATGATAACCGTGATCTACAGCCGTAGGAAGCAGTACGGCCAGTTAGGCTAGGGCCTGATCAATATAAAACATTAAATAATATATATCAATCTGTCTAAATCAAAAGGCGTGATTCGAAGATCCTAGAATGGATTTCATGTACAAAGAAACCAAGATGGCAGCAACATATGTTCCCCATTTGCGGCTTAAGCTTTTGCGACATAGCAATTTTGTTTAAATATTGTATCATATACAGAATAATGCGAATGACATAGCTATGTATTGCTATAACCATAACAACATGAAAGATCATGCCTTGAATTTCAGAACGGACGTACGTGGAATTTCATTCACAAACAGGTACCAGGTACACACGTTTATTGACGAAAACTGTTATTGTACACATGGATCTTGACTGATAATAACAGGTAGATATGCATGCAGTGGTTACGTGGAGTTCGATCAATCGTGCATCAATCAACAATCATATAGTAATTATAATAACTAATACGTATATGTAACCTCACAATAACTACTATTGTGCACAATCGATACATCGCCGCTGCCCTCGATCCAGCGTCAGTAAATAATGAACGTAATGGCTAAGTAAACAGGATCGGCGTATTCTAATAACATTTTAGTAGTTTTTCGCATTAATTTTTATCCTCATTACAATCACCTGTCTGGTGAATATCTTCTTAAGATCGGCATACATCACTGGAAACTGTTAAAAGAGATATAATACTGGTGATTGCAAGTTGGCAACAAAAATACAAAGTTATTACAATAAAAAATTAATATATCTGTATTATAATAGTTAACACACTACTTATAAATAAGGTAACTATAACGATATATCGCATGATGATATTGTCATGCATACATAATAGTGAAAGACGTTCTTTTGCGCACAAATTGTTCCGTGTTCAAACATCCAACACGGTTATTATCTTCAGTAGGCATTGCTATCATTGCACTTCATCAATACATAAGATACGTCCTGCTATTATCTTCACTAGGCATTGCCATCATTGCACTTCATCAATACATAAGATACGTCCTGTTATTGTGCCTCCGAGTCACATTTGTGCATAAACAAATATTTGAAAATAAGCACTGAATTGTGCTAATATTCGAATTATACAAGATTGTGTCATAATCACAGCAATACCGACAAACACGGTTCTTTTCTGTTTGTCTAGTCACTTAAATATCAAAGCAATAATATCCTATTTGAGTATTTCAGAGTAATTCCGCGATCTGAACCACTAGTCTTGATGGGTCCTACTAAACCCCGTCCACTGCTGTCCACAAGCGTCTACAACCGTCCACTAACGCAACACATCGTTTAAAGTCACATAATGTGTAAGTCATTTTGGGTATTACGAAAGTATTAAACTGGCGATATTGGCGAGTTGCAGACATTGTTTAGTAGGTTAACCTGGGGCAACACGGCCCCTGAAGATAAGACGTCCCCATCACATAAAACTCAATGTTGTTTCTTTACTTTTATATGCACTATTATATGTACTTTACTATTTTGCCAATAGTAATATGGTGCAACTCACTATTTAACTGTGTGAATCATGAATTTATTGGTGACATGATAATATTACTAATCAGTTGACAGGTCAAACAATAAAAATGGGCAATAGCATGTTGTGTTGTGTATACATTGTGTTAAGACACACGTTGTGTGTGTATACATTGTATTACACATGACCAATTATGTTAAATACATTTAATATAATATGAACGTTGCATAATTTAAGTTGTGCTAGCCTGTAATTATGATGGAATATTACTAAACCAATATTATATTATGTAAGGGTTGCAACGTATGTATCTTATGTTAACAACAATTTAAATTGATCAACTATAATGACGTGATATATTATTATCATACCATTTGTACTTATATATTTTAATTTCAGGTACTATTTTGTTCATATAAACGAAAACTACGGATGGAGCAAGTCAGCTAGTTTGTCTATTTGCTGAAATTTGTTTTCCTATGGGTAACACATATATCTCTCTATAATGTGAACACATTAAGTTTTCCTTAGGGGGCCGGCGCTGCCTAAGGTTACAATATGATATACTATACATAGTCCACAACTGTCAACTAACGCAAAATACCGTTAATGACAGTTTATACTGTTAATAGTCGCATAATGTGTCCAGTATGACAAAAATAGCGTCATGTAAAACAAAAGTATGTTATGGACGTCGGTAACCCGCGGGTATTATTGCCGGTTCGTTATTGCAATAGGAAGCCAATCGCAGTATTGTCTATCCTGAATTCGCCACGTTTGTCAGTGTGCAGTAATCAATCATTACATGTATGTATATTCTAAATCATATCAGTGATATTAACCATGTAATAACCGCACTGTATTTTATATTTCATACCTAAAACGGTGCAGTATGAAAGCCAGCAACCCCGGAGGCGGATATTGTTGCGTTTATCATGCAGTTACTTCCACACTATTGTACACAGTGACTCGACCAAAACGGGCATGCATGATGCATCAGCCCTATCGGTCATGTCATGCACCAGACGATATTATTGAACATACTATCCAGTCGTCTAAACAAAAGACGTGGTCAAATACATTTCTCATAAGATTAAACCAGAAAATAGCTTCTCAAACTACGCAGTGCTGGTGGTGGCCTTCGCAGGCTTTTATATAAAGCGGTAACAACATGACAGGGTATTGTACTTTACAGTCATTATAGGCCTTCCAGTTTGTCTCTAGTCTCAAGTCTAAGAATCCTGTCACTTCTGCTTCAAAGCATCCTCTTGTATGTGATGAGGTAAGCCGGATAATTTAGGGCCTCTTCGTAGATAATAAATTCACGGAATAACAGCTTTGAGCCGTCATCTCTGTGGGTGCCCATGACAGAGTCATGAAATTCGGTCTTCCCACACAACGTACACTGTTTATCACTGTGGAGCACACACGGTGGTCGCTTCGTTTTCAGTTCAGGCTTATTTGAGTCTGGCTTCTTAGCGATGTAGCTGTGCCCAAGTATAACTTTGCTGAGAAACATAGAATGTGGACCAGTCGTCCTTTTGTCTGTGGGATCTGAAAAAAGAAGTATGCTACATTACATTGTAGAATAAGTATTATCAAAATGAAAGTTGCAGGACAGATGTAGAAATAATATATGTTTACGGCCTATTAAATATTGGGCATGTACCTTTATAACGCATAGAAAAACTCATCTTTTTGCTATTATTTACTGTCAAAATATCAACATATTATCAGTTTACATTAACATCACAGGAAACGATTTGACGGTAGAACTATAATTATACATTTGTCAGTTGGCGGCACCTGATTTACAAACCGATAACAAAACCAAAGCAAATACCTTGAAATAAGTTTGGCATGGACTATACAAATATTTTAATGAATGTAATGAACGGCAGCCATTACTATATGTATTTACAGAGTTGTTTGGTAATAGCAGGCGACACGTAAGATCAGTGACATAATTTTCCAAATCAAGATTAAGCACTACAAAGCACTCGCAGTATTCATCCTACTCTACGGATGCAAAAACAGGACTCTTCTCCTGGTTTGGCCACATCACCCGACATAACACCATTTTTTTACCGACCCTACTATGCACACCAGAAGATAAACCAAGCTAGCGAAAACTCTACGGTAGTGGCACGCCTACCACCGTCCCACTCAAGTCGTATAGCATAATTTTTACCTGCATACTGATCAGCTTTTGTTGAGCTCTCGCAGAAGTAAGCGCCGGTGCCAAACATGCCTCGGTTATTTAGGCGAAAATCAATGCCCTGTTGTGTTATTGTGTCAAGGAATTCTTGTTTTGCGCCGTGGAACAGGAAGTGTTCATTGATCTCTGGAATGAGCTGCTCGTCCAACACGCTGATCCCCAGTGTTGAAGTCAGCACATCTGCTTCACAAGGGTCTGACGTCACCTTCGGGAAGCTCCCCTTAACAGCACGTGAACAAAATGCTTTCCTGGCATGTTCGTATGTCAAGTATAGATGTGGATTTTCAATCTGCTCTACTTTTGTCACGTTGATGGTCTTGTGAGTCAGATTGTTTGCATCGTTGCCTCTTCCAACAAGTTTCTGAAGCCACGTTAGCTTTACCATGTCTTCAATTGCTTTAGCAACAATCGGGTCCACTGGCATTTTGACTGCTCTTTCATCCTGCAGAGTTCTCACTGACTTCCAGTGTCCAGGGATCTCAACTGGTTGGTTTGCAATGCACTCCAAATACGCAGGTCGCCCTCTGGTTTGTTGCACAAACTCTGGTCTCTCTTCTATGGCCTGTACTTTCTGTGTCACCGCTGCAATGGTTGTACTCACAGCTTGCCTCGCTCCCACAATACGGATGCACTTTGATTGTTTGTCTATAACATTGAATATCAAATCTTTAGTGAACTATGAAGCGTTTAGTGTTTTGGTTAAACATGAATTATGTACATGACCAGACTTGGGGTCACTTACATTGGATTTGAAATGCCACTTCCAATTCCAGAATAGTTTTTTTTAAAGTAATTGGAATTGGTGACAATGTGATTGTTTTATTAGTTACTTTTCAATTACGTTTTCAATTACACCATGTAACCTTTTGTCTCAAATTATTCGTAACAAATAATCAATAAAATATGATACATATGAAGAGTATATCATATTTGGAATTGATAAATGTAATTGACCCCAAGTGTGTATATGATCGACACAGTTACCTGACAACAGAACAGTCGGATTATTTCAAATGTATACAATGAATCTTCAATTAATGATACTGATAAAACACTACATAATTTTTTTATATGACAGACTGAACATTCATTGTTACATATACATTGTAAAAACCTCTAATGCATTTAAACTGTGCAGCTTACTAGAACATTCACTGTGGAAACAAATTAGTTTTGTTGTTGACTAGGTAATTTTAGTTTAATTTTAGTATAATTTTAGTTAACTCTACATTTTAAAATAAAGTGCACTCTGATATAATCCTGTCTAAATATTTTGAGTTTTCCAAACTTGTGATCTAAATATATTGCACATTTAACTGAGCACAATACAGCAAAATACAACTGTCAAATTGGCTAAACTTCTTCTCGAAATTATTTCAAGTGTCAAACATCTGTCATAAGCAGTACCTACTGTACTGTGCTTAGCATTAGCACTTGCATATAAAAGCTAAAATACCTATGATGATCTCCATGTCTTCACAGTTCAATGAAGTGATGTCATCAATATCACGTTGGGAGAACGTCGCCAGGTACTCGGCCTGTACAATTTCCTCAGCCGAGTACTCTTTGATGCTGTCTTTAATTTCATTCACTGTACGTTCAATGTCAGACTGACTGAGAGCTGTGATGTGGAAGACAGTGCCGGACTGTCCCTGTGAGGAGCTTCTACCCTTTGCAAATGTCGGTTGCTGTGGCCTCGCTGAATTGACAAATGCATTACGTATTCATGTCAGTATAAAACATACATCTGCTGTACCTAAATTTTTAATCTATTTAAAAAAAATAAAGCATTTGCTTAGCAAGCCAAATGAACATACAAAGTGGAAATTATACAAATGCACAGAATGTGCATGTATACAGGAATGTATTGGTGCATGCATGCGTGTATGTGTGTGCATGCATGCAGGCATGTGTGTGCCTGCATGCGGGCATGTGTGTGCATGCATGTGTGTTATACTGTTGGTAACTGTGGTGTCCTTTGTAGAATAAGAATGCGTATCTTATGCTGTGGCCTTTACCCTCTTTAAGTTAAATAAAATTACGTAAGTTGTGCTAAATAGATGTCGGACATCAGAAACATTTTTGCATTATAGATTATATATATAATTATTCGACAATATTTTCGAAGAACATACCAAAATACATAAATATGCACACACATATATTATGTATAACTATATATATATATATATATATATATATATATATATATATATATATATATATATATATATATATATATATATGTATGTATTTATGTATGTATAATATTATATATATGCATATAGTTATACATAAATACATACATATGTACACGCACACGTATATGTACATACTTAACCTTATATATAATAGGGTACATTGTTGATTAAGATTAGTTACTAAAAAATTGGAAGGTTACCTTTGGGTGGTTGTTGAGAGTCTGTCATAGATACCAGCTGCTCAAACTCTTGATATGCTGTATCGCCATACGCAGCAATGATCACCTACAGGGAGAGATAGTTGAAACTATTTAGTTTCCACTCCTGTTTGCGGTATGTCATCCAGGTTTCTGTACCATACAGTAGGCTGCTATGAACATATATACATGATACACTTTCAGTTTTGTATGCAATGTTAGACTCTTGTTGGACCAGATTCTTTCTGCATATATCATCCACAAACGGATGTTGCAGCCTCGCCTAGTTGTAACTGTTCGACTGCAAGAAATACTACCTGAACAACTCTCTTGAATAGTAGGATACAGCAGCAATTACATAAAAGTAAGTATTCTTAATAAAAGAAGTTGAACAAACCATTTAGTATTAAATGCACAACTAGTATTTTGGGAAGCAGTTTTTTTAATATGTTTAATGTGTTAATGAATTATGTATTTGGATTATGGCTCTTGACAACCTTTAGATCAGCGAAATGTGACACAAACAAGTAGAACTTTGTTCATTGGAAGAAACAAGAACTAGCGACAAACCTTTGAGACACAGCAAATGTCATCTGAGGCGTGTTTCTTGACGGCACGCTTGAAGCACCGAACTACTTCCAAAGGGTCATAGCCGAGTCTGCCGCAGCCAACAGTTGGGAAAACAATTGAGTTTGCTTTCAGTTCTGATGCTTTCTTCAGACATTTGTAAATCTGCCTTTCAAGTTTCTGTGGAAAAGAAGATCAGACAAATTACACAAACTAATTACAGTTCCAGCGCTTATGTCAACATATCACTTAAATATTGACTAAAATAACTAAATTCTACATTATCTCTCTTCCTGTGATAAACGTATGATCATCTTTATTAGGTATATTTTAATAACCCTACTATCAGGCATTGGAAACATACTATTCTGAATAATGCATATTTCCTGCTTAATGTTAGTTACTGAATAATGTAAAACCTCAGCAATATGACGCTTTAGCACAACTGTGCGATACTCGATAATTTTGTCATTACGTGTATTTTATTCATTCTTTCAATTCTCACATCCATTTGTATTTTTTTCAATTGCTGCAATCACAATATCTAACGAAATTACCATCCAAAGCAATTGATCTATCGAGTGTGTAATAAAAACAACAAATAACAAAGGTTTTCTCAGGAAAATCAACATTCAACATTCCTCTAATCTCTAGCTCAAAACAATCAGATGTTGATACACATAACATCACTGAAACAACAGCTACTGAACTAGCAACTAAGAACAGTATTAATTTGTAGCACACGTCTCTTATTATGTTTATCAACTTTTCATAGGGTAAGTGTATAAAAAGGTGCATATATTACCGGGTAACTATATCTGTTCATTGAATGTATGTGCATGTGGATAACATGTGTACAATTCAAGTTGCCGCACGCCTGTGTCACCGCCACATCTTCCCCATCGTTGGTGGCCTCTTCATAGAGCTGTGACAGAAATCATTAATTCACTGGTCCACCTTGCAACAAATAAATGGGGCTTCTGACTCAGAGCTGCCTCTGCACTTCATTCATGTTAATATATATATATAGGTGTGAATAGTTGTAACATGTAGTGATTAGTTTATGTGACATATGTAACATGTAGTTATCGGTTTAATATAAGAGAACATAGATTAGTTGAAATTGTCGAAATAATTTACTTGTTTGACTGAGTAACTTGTGAAAGGGTAATTAGCCTGTTGTAATAGTGCCACATAGATGTTATAGGCTATAGAGACAGGTCACACATGCCTACTTTTGCCTTAGGTGTTTCGTTGGATTTCTATCCGGCTGAACCAACATTAATTTAACAGTTTTTCTGATGATTTCATCAAAACTAAATAATACATTTGCATAAATGTGCTAGCATATTGTAGTTGATGCTAGTTTATATAGATAGGTTAGCGTTTTGGCGATATGAGAAACGAGACAAACACAATATCTGTAGAGACAAATTTTAATTGTGCAACCAAAACAAAAATAGCAGATTGTTTTACCTTTTACTTTTACTGTGTTGTATAAATTGTGTTCACCGGATATGTATGTGTAAAACCATTCTATGGTACATTTTAAAAGGTTGTGTACCTCTTGCATTTGCTCTCCACCTATTTTGCAGAATGCTCTGCAAATCAGTCCACCCCTGGTGAGGTCCTTGTCCTTTCCTGAAGGCGTGTTCACCAACACATCGGCCTGTTATAACAATCAATAATTTATTTCTTAACTAATATGAGGCATGGTGGTTAACGTCAATTTCAAATTTTTATTTCAGATAATTCCATTAACTTTTACTAGGTGGGGCTAATTTAGTTGAAAAATCTTAAATATTATACTATCAAGTGAGTGTCTTAGACAATTTTCTACAGTACTTTTTACTACTTGGCAGTTTGCCACCAGATATCATAGATATAACTGTTTTCAGGGTCCATTCACTTAAGCTCTTCGAATATGTGAAACAAGGAAATTCTTTAGTAGTATGTTAATTGAATTCACTGCCTGAGAGTGATGGACAAATAAAATCTTTTTTGAAAATGTTTATCAAGTTGGTAGATATATATGAGTAAGAATATTTTCTTCTAAACACAACTATTGAGATTACTTACTACTTTTGGCTGCCATCGGCATCATTCATCAGGAATTCGGGAAACGACTTGTGACAGCCAAGCCAACTGGCGAGCAGAAGAAGAACTAGTCTTCCCAACATTCCTGATGGAGGCTGCCAATGGCAGGCGAAATGTTGAGTAAGTAATCTCAACAGTTTTGTTTAAAAGAAAATCGTTACTCAAATAAAATCTTGATTTGAAAATGTTATAATTGTAGGGGTCACAGCTGGATGAGGTTATACATAGAGGAGGTCACGGATGATGGAGATCATAGCTGGATAAGATCATAGCTTGTGGAGGTCATAGTTGGAGGAGGTCGTAGCTACAGTAGGTTGTAGCTGGAGGGGGTCATAATTGTAGGAGGTCATGGCTGGAGGAGGTCATAGCTGGAGGAAGTCGTAGCTGGAGGAGGCCATGACTGGTGGAGGCCATGGTTGGAGGTCATAGCTGGAGGCAAGTTAATAACGATATTAAATAGTGTGGTACAATTTGGGAATAAATCAACTGAAACCAAGGTGCAGTGAAGAAGTTGGAGCAGGGTTTTAATATATGAGACCTTATAGGTGAGACAATATGGACTGAATGGACTTAGTAAACATGTTTGGTTTACTTTACCTTAAATGTTGTAAGGTCACCTTTTTTCACTTCCAGTGACACCTTGGATGCTCTTGTTGCAGAACAAACAAACAAATCTATTGAATTGGTACACATATTCCCCGACAGACACCTATTCTTTTAACTGTCCCTAATCTGCCATTTTAAACGTGATTCTGGATAGTGTGGTTTAAAAATAAACATTGATGTGACACCCATGTGCATTCTTGTTTAATTATCTTGTCATTTAGCGTAACTAAACCCTCTTCTTTCAAACATTTTACAACTGCCAAAAGTAACAAAAACTACAAATGTTGTTACATTTTGTTTTCTTCTGTGTTTCCTGTCCACCTTGTTCCTGGTTCTTCCTCCATCTCTCCATCTTCTTCCTCGTAATTGTCCTCCTTTTCATCTTCTTGCTTGTTGTCTTCCACACAAGTCGTGACTCTGATGAGACTCTTGCATTTGGATTGAATACCGTGAATCACGTTAGAACCTTGTCCTTTGGACATATACACGGATAGACCTAAAAGTAACATTAATGTTGGATTTAATCCATTTTAAAACTGTCATCATGTAGTGTCTTGTTCTAGGTGCAAATTTACAAAATAAATTAAATAGATTGGTAATCGTGAACTAAACTGACCTAAATTATTTATGCAGCTAAGCAAAATTCTTACCTAAGTTTTCTATGTCAGTGCATTTATTCAGTCATTCCACGTAAAAAGCATATATTATTATTAAATATTGTGGTTATTCCCACTTTTGCAGTCATAACAGTCATAGAATGAAGAACTTTGCCTACCAGGAATGCTTAAATTGATGGTCTTGTGAGTGATTCTTCCCACCAAGTTCTTGACAGCCGTCTTCACTTCTTGCAGCAGTTTGGTGTGACCAGATACTTGGATGACACCTTTTCCATTTGGTAATGTTGTCAATGTCACTTGGGTGCTTTGAGTGCTGCAAACAATAGTTTTATTAAAATAAATACATTGATTTACAATTGGTTGGGGATATAATTCCAAGTTGAGGGTTTTGATATTTCGCTATTGCTTCATGGTTACATTTGCCTTGATCTAGATATTTATTTATGTCTGTCAGCACTCATCCATCACCACTCTTCCATCAGCACTTACCCATCAGCACTCTTGCATCCTAAAGCTTCAACCTCTGCTTGATGATGTGTCTTTAAAAGTTTCCAGTCTTCTTCTTCTTCCATGACGATTGTGTCACAGTGTTGAGTATAAGCCTCTAGTTTGTTACAAACTTGTTGTTTTATCTCCTTACTGTAGTCCCCCAGGGTCTCTACGACAAATGTTGAGCTTCCTCTGTCTACAATGACTATGTACTTGCGTTCTAAATCTTCTATGAACTTATCACAATCTGCTGACTGAAGGAACTGTTGATGGAAGTCCTTCATTGGTATCTCAAACCTATGCATGTTCTTCTCAAGTACCTTGGAAGCCACTGAGTACTGGTGCGAATCTGTGGCAATCAACCACAGCTGATCATCTCTCACAGACAACACGGCCCGAATTCCTTCTTTTGAGAACAACCCTTGCACTTGTTGTAGGCCTCTGTCTGACAGCAGTAACTTAGCCCTTTGATTATCCACATCGGAGATGACATGGCGATCAAACCTGAACACTTGTTCACATAACTCCAACTTAGCCGTTTTCACCAACCCAGAGATTCCACTCAGTTCGATTCCTTCTGTGACCCTTTTCAAAGAGCACCCTGGCAGAGACGACTGCCAATGTGGCAGCATCACCTTCAGGAGGTCTTGTTTCACCAGAGGACATCTCACTAGTTCTGTAATGTTACCCTTCTTTGATGACGGCACTCTGACAATTTTGACATGATTGCCAACAATGGTGTGATTTCTTTCTCTGCCAAATTCGATTGGTTTATTCAACTTGACGATGGCCTCTGTCTTCCCGTTCGTGTATTTGACATCAACCACTTGAGCTCCAGTCATAGCTTCAATGTGGAGCTCCAGTGCATCCTGTGTTGTACCTGGTGACAGACCCTGATCAACAGAAGATTGCACATTACTTAACAAAAGACATGAAAAAGGCAGTTCCATTAGTACATTATGATACCAATAGGCAATATAAAAAGGCAAGACAATCTGACAAAAGAGACCAAAGGTTACAACAATTTATACATGGTTTTGTATCCGTCTAGACTGTCAAGACAAAAGAATGTATCAACAACACGCATACAATATAACATACATACAATAAACTAGGCAGGTGAGTTTTAGCGTTATCCATAAATGAGTCTACCTGAACGAGAAGAGTACAGGTGTCATTTTCTCCTGCCATGTCCACACAGTCAGTGTACACGCAGACAGTGTCTACTTCTCACAGCTCCAGGCAAACTCACATTAGTGATCTCTTGTTGCTGTTCTGTGACTAGGAAAACAAAGCAAACAATAATAATAATAAATGTGTGCGTGTGCATACGTGCGTGCATACGTGGGTGTGGTGAATGCGTGCGAATTGCGTGCATACAAATTCTTTAACTAAATCAGTAATTAACTTTGATTACATTAGTAAATAACTTTGGTTTCTACCCGACGTTCACAAACGTATGCTTAACATAGGATTTTCAGAACGAGGCAGCCGGCATTATCTGGATGGATATATCATAGTAATAAGACTAACTAATAGGTCTAGAGCATTTTGCTGTGATATATCAACTCATAAAACACACAGCTGCCACACAAACGTTTAATCAGTGCTCATGATAAAAGTAGGCCTACATCTGTTGTAAATTTGTATAACCTAACTTTTAGGAACACAGGTCTTTCAAATTCAAAATGGTTTTATAGTTAATCATTTAAATTTTAATAAATAAATTTGTATGACATCAAATTTGTAGAAACACTGAGTTTGAATAGTCTGGCAAATTCAACAAAACTGTACTACATTTTGTAGAGCCCACTGTTTTTCTTTTCCTTTTTCATTTAGGATTTTACTTCCTAGAAACGATTCGTTTCGTTAGCAGCTTTTATGATTCATTATTTTCACGCACCTAATTAGTCTCACTTATCCGACTCTCGCTCGCCTTCGTGAATTCGCCGAGAAAAGAATCTGGCTTTAGAGGCATTCCCGTGAAGCACCAGCTAGCAACCAATCAGCGTTATTATCGAGATTCTACACTAACATTGTTTTGCCTGCTTTAAAGTTTAACTTTTCAGTCTGACAGTTGTGTCGATGATAACACATAAAAAAATCACTCTTATTTTTTTAATAAGCCAAATGCCCGGAATACATTGTAATTAGCTAATTATGTACGCACCCAGAATCTGGGTGCATACATAATTTCCGTCACAATGAAAAGTACACAGTGCATCCAGGCGACGATGTGTGAGACCAACAGTGGCGCCACAGCATGGAAACCGGATAATCGAGGCTAGCGCCTAATAGGTAATTTCCTGTTAGTAACGCACCGACCATATTTGAGTCGCTGACAACTACAAACTGCATGTCGCTGTTGCGTGCATTGATCAAACGATTTCTTTCGCTCACAAACTTGTGTTGTCGCGACTAAATGTATGTCTACTCTGAAAGCCAATGTGAAATAAATGTTGAATTTGTCAATCAATATTACAAATGAATTTATGTGACAGCGGCGCATAAAGGATTTTATGCGAGATGACAGGGCAATGAAGGCGATTTGAGGTTAGACCTTTTATGGTAGAGAGAGTATTGGCCTAATTACTCGCTCACGCGTATGGATACACCAACCACGTGACCTAGAGCCAGCCTCTCTCGATTTCCAAGTTAGCTTGTGTCGTTGCGAGACCTTTGCGCTGCAAATATTTCCGAATTTCTATTGTTACTGATTATTCGTTATCGCTGAATTTGTTGATTTTATTGCAAGATCAGTTTTGTTGTTCGGTTTATTCCGATCAATCTTATCGGATATTTTTCGCAGTGCCAGCGGCACGCCAAAGTCAAAATATTGTTTTTGGTCACTACATGTTATGCCTAGGCTATGTCAAATGACTCATGATTGCGACTAATTCATTGTCGCAACATTTGTCCAACAGGACAGCAAAAATATGGGTTTCTTTACTTACTTCGTGCGAGTTAAAACTGTTCTTGACCGCACCGCGTTGCCATAAACAAACTCGTGCTCATGTGATTCCCGCTAGGTCTATTTTCGTGTTTTTTTGTGTGGTTCTTCGTTCATTGGTTATACGTGATCGCCACCTGCCGGACAAGGTTCGCAATCAGGCTGCACTGTTTATTTGTGGTAAAGGAGTAATTTTAGATATGTGTAATTAAAAAAACAATAACATCATCTGATATAAGTGCATTTCAGCCATGCAGGCACGTTGGCAAGTTTGCTGGTAGAACATGTTGGCAGTGTAACTGGATTTTTAGATGATTTCAATAGGCGGAAGGATGTTTGGCAATTTTTTCGCCACAATTAAGGCACGTGTGCGTAGTAATTCGTAATTCGTAATTGGCAAAACTGTACGGGTATGCCACGTTCAGGCATTTTTAATGAGTTGGAAGTACGAGACTTTTACTAAACTCGATCAGCACGTCAATGAGATGATGACAACGGCAGGTAAGAAGTTTCAGAATTTTTGATGGTCACGTTTTCTTATAATCGTACAATACGTTAACATGGTCGCCAATGGGAAACATAACAGTAGGCTGAACCCTAAAACCGCCCGGCCATTTCCCTTGTCACCCGTAGCTTACTTGTTACTTGGCCAAAAATTATCGAAAAAACCATTTTAAGAAAAATAATGAGTAGATTTACTTGACATTCGATTAGCCCTGGATGTAAGCGTCGGCGCGGCGTAGCTTCGTATGTTCTATGTACAATTGTGGCCGGGAATCTGTCATTTATGTGTAGGGGAAAGTGGGGCATATCCGCACGCTGAGGCATGTCCGTACACCACGGTATTGACGAAAACGCGTAGTATTTGGTTTCAAAACTGTGGTCTACAGTAGCATCTAATTCGTAAACAAACACTTGAACCAGCGAATTCAACTTGTTTGTGTCGGTAAACAATTATTAACTAAAACGTTGTTTATGCAAAATAACAACACAAGTCCAGCGTAGATTGAAATAGGCCAAAGAATGACATTTAGATTTATTAATTAAGGAGCATGAAATTAGGCAAGCATACACCATCAAAATAAGATACATCCAATAATCTCAGCAAGCATGCCGGCCCCCAAAAGGTGTTTACACATAATTAGTAAATCATGCCTATCAGCTACCCACTACCAGTACTATCTGTACCACTACTGACTTATATACAATTCACATGGTATTGGTGGGGGTCACTCCGACCCTAGCCAAAAATGGTAAATGAAAAAAGTGGGCTAACCACCCAACATTCTTGAACAATTCATAATGAACATTATGGAAACACAACACACAATGTATAAAGGTGTTACATATCTAGACATTAGTCAACCAGTAACTACTAACACATCAGACCGAGAGGTAGGGCCAAACAGCCACCCAAATGTACTCGTAAAAAGTACCCGCACTAAAAACCCTGTGTACACTACTGAAAACTCAGTGGAGGGAAAAGCGTTAATGCAGAACCTCGTGTACCAAACTATAACAGGGAAAAGCGTCAAAAATTCAAAAACTTTGTGAACTACCTCTGTCTTCAGTGTTCCAGTGTATCCCTACCTAATGCACCACTTGATTTATTAGATAACACTGGGTAACAACTGTTAACACAATATTAGGGAGGGAGGGTGGGATTTTTCAAACGGATCGGAATAAACCGAACAACAAAACTGATCTTGCAATAAAATCAACAAATTCAGCGATAACGTAATAATCAGTAACAATAGAAATTCGGAAATATTTGCAGCGCAAAGGTCTCACAACGACACAAGCTAACTTGGAAATCGAGAGAGGCTGGCTCTAGGTCACGTGGTTGGTGTATCCATACGCGTGAGCGAGTAATTAGGCCAATACTGTCTCTACCATAAAAGGTCTAACCTCAAATCGCCTTCATTGCCCTGTCATCTCGCATAAAATCCTTTATGCGCTGCTGTCACATAAATTCATTTATGCAAAATAACAACACAAGTCCAGCGTAGATTGAAATAGGCCAAAGAATGACATTTAGATTTATTAATTAAGGAGCATGAAATTAGGCAAGCATACACCATCAAAATAAGATACATCCAATAATCTCAGCAAGCATGCCGGCCCCCAAAAGGTGTTTACACATAATTAGTAAATCATGCCTATCAGCTACCCACTACCAGTACTATCTGTACCACTACTGACTTATATACAATTCACATGGTATCGGTGGGGGTCACTCCGCCACTAGGTCACCCTCTGTGACTGACCCCCACAAGACATATGATGCTATGGTTTTCTTACCTAACCTAACAAGACATATGATGTTATGGTTTTCTTACCTAACAATTAAGACATATGATGTTATGGTTTTCTTACCTAACAAGACATATGATGTTATGGTTTTCTTACCTAACCTAAAAAGACATATGATGTTATGGTTTTCTTACCTAACCTAACAAGACATATGATGTTATGCAGCCTGAAATGTAACATTGCAATTTGTATTCTGCTCTGTAGCAAAGGACTGATACGTGACCTGTGCGGTTATGCCCCAGTACCTGGGGCATATCTGCACACCAGCGATCAATACACATTGATACCATATATGTTTTTTAGTGGAGTTTATTTCAACAACAACAACAACAACACACAACACAAGTTGAAGTAGTTATAGTTGTTTGGTAGTAGTAAACTACTAAATATACAGATTAGCAGGGCAAAATTGTTCCTTTCTGGCATAAACAGTTCACTGGTTATGATACATTAAACCTTAGGTGTGTGGACATGCCCCACCTTCCCCTATGTGCGCATACAGTGGTGTATTTAGGAGGTACCACCTAATCTTAATTTGTTGATGTTTTTCGTATGTAACCTGTTGCGCCCCTACATGGTAGCCTGGTGAACTAATGGGTGACTTAGCTTAGCTCCTCTTTGGTCTCCACCATTGCGAGATACGCCACTGTGCGTGCGTGCATTCGTACATGTGTGCATGCGCGCATGTACAGATTCTACAGAGGGGTGTAGAGATCATTATTTAACTATTTTTGCATGTCTTTTATATTTTGGTATTAAAAAAGTAGTCATATGTTGATCTATAAACCTTTAAAAAAATAATAAAATTTGGGAAATAAAATAACCTTTGTGAAATTTGCGTTACGTGTGTGACATTACAATTCAACTTTTAATATGTACATAACTTTTACAATAAATATTATCATGCATTATATTTCATTTAATTGTAACATTGTGATATCTAAGTACACCTAGTTCATTTCTTTTGAAAATTTAACAATCAAAATGTGGTTTTATTTCTGTCTTGAAATGGTTATCACAATAACTGAAATAACAAAATGCATACCTGTATACAATAGGGCCATTATAATTATTTCCCATGAAAATGTATGAAATCATACTTTTAAAACTTGTTTCATAACAAGGAGATATATAAGTAGTAAATGGATCAAGATTTTTGTATCCTAATGCAGTTGTAGAAAGTCACCTCGCACTTTGGCTGGAATCACCCTCAAAATAATTTTAATAATTACATGATGTAGGCAATAGATTAGTAGTTAAGATACCAGTAACTAGACATGCTATATTTGGTCTGATGCAAAGCAAAAATACAATTAATATACATTAAGATGGTGGGATTGATTGGTTAACTTGTGATGTACACTGTATTGGTTTTTAATTAAGGGTATGTGCTAATATTTTGGTTTGTGTAGTCGGTTCGAATCCGACTGGTTTAGCACGTTGTACAAAAATACCCCTGGCATGGGCATATTAACTGAAACATTGCATCTCCTCTTATACATTCTATTCAGCCATTAGTTTCCAATTCCAATGTAGTTTTATAAGCTGAATTGAGATGTAGGAAATTCAATAGCTGATATCTGTGACACAAAATTATTGTCTGTTCGATAACCTACGGTGACTGGTAACTGCATCACCTGATTAAGGCTGAACTGATTATAATACTTTAACAAGATTGCCATCCAAGGCAAAGGTCCAGATGGCAACTGGACAAGGAAGCCATTGGCTTATTGAGAGTCCAACATTTGTTCATCTATGTGTAACCCGCCCTACTGATACATGTGTCAACCTTATTTTTAAACATATTCACGCCACTAACAGTTACACAATCTGTAGATAATTTGTTCCATTCATTTATTGTTCTCTGTGAGAACGAGTACTTCCTGATATCTAATCTACACCGATCATTTACCAATATTACCTCATGTCCTCTAGGGATGGGTTATAGTGGAATAATTAAAAATTCCTGTACATAACAATTATAACTGGGATTTGAATAGTGTTTTCTAAATATAGAGAAAAAACAAATGAACATTTAGCCAAGTTTTACTGAAATTACTTTACTCTGATCCTTGATTGATTGATAAACAATGTTAAGAAACTGTGGGTACAACACGTGCAGATGTACATATACATACAGTAACATTACAATGAATACAATACAGAATACAACGTTTTTCATGTACCTATCATATGTAGTGTGTAATTTTGGTGAAAAGTTAGGGTGGCATGATAATGTGCAGTAAATAGACAAATCAAGTAATTTAGTCAAAATCTAGTCAAAATTGTGGTATTTATAACAAGAAATGAGATTATTTTCAGATACATTGGCATGTCCATGTCATTATAAATCCAGCAGAGTTTGACACTATATTTTAAGATATATACAAGTCTTTGTACGTAACCATGAGTTGTATCGAGTTGACAATGATAATAGTGAATGTTTTCCAAATTTAGCAGAAATTCCTTCTCCCAGGAGATTCATGAAATAAGGCATTGGGCATGAAAGTAAGTAAACTGGCAGGAGTTTAAGATCCCATGTTCTAAGCAGGAAGATAGACACAGTCGTGGTGTTTTCATGATGACGTTGAGCATCATTTGAAAAACAGATTAGGGATTACTATATATTACGTAAATTTCTCTCCAATTAAATACATTGAAATGCGAAAATCCATTGTTAAATTCTTCAATTCAAACAAAGTTATCATTTTAACCTATTTTAACACACTACCAAGATTTAGCACACATTAGGAATAGATATTTGTAATCGCATATTTTACTAATGAGTGATGTTTTACTTTCACTCAGCACAGAAATGTACTGGCATGAAAGAATATAGAGGACTGATGAGTCTTTGACTTACAATAGCATTAGGGGATCATACAACATTGATTCGTATGAATGCGTTATTAAACGATGATTGCATCACTAGTCAAATAAAACATGGTAGACCAAACCACCCACCAATACGTAATACATTTTTGGACTGTGAACTTATATGACCATCCCTAATGTCAAGAGATTGTAATAATAAAATTAATAAATATGCTTGATTTAGAAATGCTTATTTATATTCCAGAATGCAAAAGTAATTACTATTGGCCCCCAACATGTGTGATGCGTTTGTGTCATGTCGATGCATTCAGAAAGCTGGCGATGATGCAGTAAGTTGCTATTTAGCTCAGCACAGTGACTTTTGTACTGTTCGTGCTTTCGAAAAAGTATGTATGGGAGGGTTGGTCTAAATATCCCAAAAACCAATAAATCCTAAACAAGCAAAACTTGGTGAAAAGTGTAAAAAATCTTCCTTTTCGTGCCTGGTCGGATGGTGACATTTAACCCCAGTCAGGGGTTAGATGTCACAGCACTGGGGCAAAAATGTCTGAAATAACACTGGGATTAAACAGCATATAAAATAACACCAGGGTAAAAAGTCAAAGTATTGGTGATGATAGTCATGTACATCTATATTGTTTATAAACTAGTAGACTTACTTTATCAAATTGTAGGCCATTGTCCGAAATTGTATAATCGCTTTGCTGCATAAATTAAACAAATAATATTGCTAATACCCCTGGTAGTCACAGCTGGGTCTATGGATCAAAGCATGTGATATTCAACCCAGATGTTGGACCTGGGTTCTATATCAACATTTTCATACATCATGTGTTTACAAAAATGTATTTACATGCATAGGTACATTACTTTTGTACATGTTAAACTATAGCACACTCATGAGATACTACACTACATTACTGATAAAACTGTTCTTTCAAAATTTCCAATTCTGATTTATGAAGGGTCAAAACAAAAACATCCTACCTTTCTAGATTGAACTTCACAAGAAACCAGATGTGGTATTTATAAATTCAGACATGTGCACACATACCAGTGATATCATATAAAGGAACTGCCCCACGGTGGCAACGAGGAAGTGACTTTTGCCCCTGTGACTTTAGGCTCAACTCTCCCTGACTTGTTTTCATTTGCTATACCAAGTTACTTTGTAGAAGTTAAACATGGGGTAGTGGTCTGATCAAATATTGGGTCAAATTCATTGAAATGTATTTAAATACAAATACTCTTCAAGGGTTCATATGCAAATATTATGAAACGCAAAATTATTTAAATACAAATACATTGGAAAGTATTTCAAAACCTTTTCAAAATAATAACAATAGTAAGTCTTATATTGAGATATGTTGTTTATTGATATTTATATGATATGATGTACAACTATGACATGAGATATTGCTTATTGACTGGCTACGTCAGGTATGCTGTACAACATGGGAAAAAGTCATTATAATTTATATACAACGTTATAAAAACATAGTATGCATACATTGATTAGTCTGATCTAAATCAAGTTGGCGCCACTGATTGAAATTTGTAACCAACGGGATTTTTCCTTAACTTATGAGCTTTGACCATGATCAGCCAAACGCATCTCTTCATGGACATGTAAGATTATATTGGACAATGTTAGTCTAAGTATGTGTTATTTACTAAATAACCATGGCTAGTGGTGCACTAAAATGCTCCCTATGCCAAAATTCACTATACAGGTCTGCAAATTAAAAAAAAAATCAACTTCGGCAAAAGCTAGATTCTTTCTATATATATTGTGAAGTATGTATCAATGTTTTTCCATATAGTAGTCTCAGCAATGATGAATTTAAATTTATTAACTCTGACCTGAATGTTAATGCAAATCTATCCAATATATATGAAAAATGTTCAATGTTCAACTTTAAATCGTTTAACATTTCTAAATTCAACTGTTGTGATTTTGAAAATGACATTGACCCTAACAACAATTTCTTTAACAGTATGTCTACACGCTGTGACTATTACACAGTAGAACAATTCGTTAAGAGCAAAACAATTCAGAATGGTTTGTCCTTCATTCATTTCAAAGCTCGGAGCCTCAGGTCTAATTTTTATCAAATTAGAGATCATGTAAATGAACTAAAAGTCCCATTTGATATTATTACTATATCCGAAACGTGGTTAGATTCAGAAGATTGTTCTGATATATTGTTGAATGGATACGACTTGATTCACAGAAATAGAAAAAATAAGAAAGTTGGTGGAGTGGCTATTTATGTTAATGTATCAACTGAATTCAAGGTACTACAGACTATGTCTGTGGTGAATTACTAGAATGTAATTGTCTGTGGCAATATACTAGAATGTATAACTGTAGAAATAAGTATAAGTAATAGAAAAATTATTATCGTTAATTGTATATATAGAGCCCCAGGAACTAGTGTAGAAATTTTTACTGACCAACTTGAATTGTTGATAACAACAGTTAAGAACACTAGTAAAACAATATTTTTATGTGGTGATTTCAATATAGATCTAGGTATATATATCCCTTAATTGATAAGCCAAGCCGAATTACAGATAGTAGCGCAACTTTAATAGATAACATTTTCACAAATGAATTAAACAGTAATATTATTAGCGAGTTACTTATAAATGATATTAGTGATCACTTACCTATATTTTGTGTGTGCAGTTATTCAGATATGGATATAAATAGAATTCCTGATAAAAAATATAGATTCATCAGAAAATTTAATGAAGGTTGTATAAAATCATTTAACAATGATCTCTCTTTAATAAATTAATTAAACTGTTTTAAATGAAACCGATGCAGATATAGCCTACATTAACTTTATCGACATATTCACTCGACTGTATGATAAGAACTGTCCAATTAAGAAAATATGTAATAACAAACCCATTTTTAAGAACAAACCCTGGTTCACCAGAGATTTGCGAAATGCTTGTAAAAAGAAAAATAATATGTACAAACAGTTTTTGCGGAATAGAACAAAAGAATCTGAATTTAAATATAAAATTTACAAAAATAAATTAACCTCTATTGTTAGATTTTGTGAAAAAGAGTACTACAATAAATTATTGGTAACAGTACAAAGGGTACAGGAAAATTTTTAATTCAATTATAAAAAAAACGACAACAGCACATAAGTTACCCAAATTCTTTTACTACTAATGGTAGGTTAACTAGAAACAAAACAGATATTGTTAATGGTTTCAATGATTTTTTCAAAATGTAGGACCGAATCTTGCAAGAAACATTTACAAAAAAATTCAACTTTTCTAGATTTCAATCATATTCATATGGAGATCTGTATTGTTATGCCATGTATGAGTTAATAATGGAAAAAATACAGTGTTAGTTCTACAATTTTGATTGATCGGGCACTATATAAGTACTTTTATTATTATTTTTATTACAAATATGGATTGTATGACTCGTTTCCCTAACTGTATTATTAAAGCTCTAGTTCATGTGAATAAGTCTGACTTCTATAGCATGACACTGGCTGTGCATGTAAACAGCCCGTGACATTACGCGGGCTGAAAGCAGGCACTTACTTCTGGCACGGGGATACTTTCGGCCCTCTACACCCAGTACACATCGTCAGCAAGAAATATAATGACATGTTGCTATGCACCAAGTGACTGCATATGGTCACCTACATTTAAAATTCTAACCTTGCACCGTGCAGAAGACAACAAAAAGATAAGTACAGTTAAAATACATGGAAGGAATAAATATAATGAATGAACACTTGTTCTAATAATTCCATACACACATCCGTGTACCGATATTGACACTATATTGGGTTTATAGTAATAATTAATATTACATAATATCTCAATGATCAAGGCTTTATAAACAGTAGTGTCAAGAAATGTTGCATATAGTTGCGATCAGAACCCACAGTTATTATAATTAAATCTTGCAGTTGCTAGCTATGTGCATACATATTAAATCTCTGTCATGATATTGAACTCAAATCGCCCAATACTTGTAGAGAGTAAAACTGTTAACGTATCATGTGTTTATGACATGCAGAGAAGCAGAGAAGCAGGGGCATTGATTGTTAAGTAATTGTTAATGAACATGTTCGCTAGGCTGCAAAGTCCTTCTTCACAGTCTTCAGTGATTCCTGTGTTTCACGAGACAGATGCTGGCCACTATTACATGTTGGAAGACATTATTTGACATTTCATGCACACAAAACATGCATAAAACAGTTTCACTGAAAAGTAATCAAACTCATTTCTCCTTCGACGAAACACAAGATTTTGCTACCCAGTCTTGCGATGTGTCATGAGCTTAGTAAGGCAGTGATATTAGTGTTATCTCCCTTACTGTCACAACAAACTTTCCACTTTGGACAGGTTTGTCAGTTCTGTTCATTTCCTGTTGTATGTGATCAGGTAGGCCGGATAACTTTGACTCTTTTCATAGATGATAAATTCACGGAACAACAGCTTCGTGGTGCTACCATCATCTGTTGTCTTGTGTGTGCCCATAACTGAGTCAAAGAATTCGTTCTTCCCACACGATGAACAGAGTTCATCACTGTGGAGCACACATGGTGGACGCTTCCTTTTCCACTCTGACTTCTTGGCAATGTAGCTGTGTCCTGTTATCACTTTCACAAGTAACATGTAGTGTGGATCAGCTGCCCTTTTGCGTTTGCTTTTGTCTGAAAATAGTAATGGACAACATGAAAACATGTATACGTAGACTACACATATGTTATTATTAACATACTTATAGGACAGCTGTAGCAACTACTGTATTAAACATAGAGACTGTATAATACAAAATATGCAGCATATCAATAATGAACATATACATTTTTTTAATGCAATTCACTTTCAAATTGCATTTCAAAATTCCAGTGTCACTGATGAAAATATATGGTCAGAACCATGCATCAAAGTGACCCTCGCCACCCTCTATTCCAACTTGAGCCACCACCCAAGAGATTGAAGTCCACGAATAGCTTCCATCAGGCTGTTAAGCCCCTGGACAATAAATCACACCGTGACAGGATTGGTCCAGGCACATGCAATCAATACTATTGACAGTGAGCTAAGGCCAACCACCTCTTGGTGTTGAATGCAGCAGACACAGAAGGTACAATCAAGATTGCCCTACCGAATGTGACCGTGGAGAGGAAATGTTGGGTCACCTTTAGAATACCAGAGCCTTGCAGACCAGATGATTTAGCAATGTCCAACTCCTGTGCCAGAGCCTGTGTTGTGCAGTGATGGGGTTAAATGTAGAGACATGAGAATAAGAAGGAGAAATGTAGAGACATGAGAAGAAGAAGTAGAAATGTAGAGACATGAGAAGAAGATGTAGAAATGTAGAGACACGAGAAGAAGAAGTAGAAATGTAGAGACATGAGAAGAAGTAGAAATGTAGAGACATGAGAAGAAGATGTAGAAATGTAGAGACATGAGAAGAAGAAGTAGAAATGTAGATATATGAGAAGAATATGTAGAAATGTAGAGACATGAGAAGAAGAAGTAGAAATGTAGAGACATGAGAAGAAGATGTAGAAATGTAGAGAAACGAGAAGAAGAAGTAGAAATGTAGAGACATGAGAGGAAGATGTAGAAATGTAGAGACACAAGAGGAAGAAGTAGAAATGTAGAGACATGAGAAGAAGAAGTAGAAATGTAGAGACATGAGAAGAAGATGTAGAAATGTAGAGACATGAGAAGAAGATGTAGAAATGTAGAGACACGAGAAGAAGAAGTAGAAATGTAGAGACATGAGAAGAAGATGTAGAAATGTAGAGACATGAGAAGAAGATGTAGAAATGTAGAGACATGAGAAGAAGAAGTAGAAATGTAGATATATGAGAAGAATATGTAGAAATGTAGAGACACGAGAAGAAGAAGTAGAAATGTAGAGACATGAGAAGAAGTAGAAATGTAGAGACACGAGAAGAAGATGTAGAAATGTAGAGACACGAGAAGAAGAAGTAGAAATGTAGAGACATGAGAAGAAGAAGTAGAAATGTAGAGACATGAGAAGAAGATGTAGAAATGTAGAGACATGAGAAGAAGATGTAGAAATGTAGAGACACAAGAAGAAGAAGTAGAAATGTAGAGACATGAGAAGAAGAAGTAGAAATGTAGAGACATGAGAAGAAGATGTAGAAATGTAGAGACATGAGAAGAAGAAGTAGAAATGTAGAGACATGAGAAGAAGATGTAGAAATGTAGAGACATGAGAAGAAGATGTAGAAATGTAGAGACACGAGAAGAAGATGTAGAAATGTAGAGACATAAGAAGAAGAAGTAGAAATGTAGAGACTGACATGAGAAGAAGAAGTAGAAATGAGGTGTCAGACTCAGTAGGACTAATGTGTCCGTGCAGCATTGTTAATTATGTGTATGGTAGTTGGATCCAACAAGTTTAGAATTCAGTAACAAACCAAAGCCAGACCTGTTCTGTGATCCACAAAATATGCTATGATATTTTACTAATGATATGTAGGACAATGTTGACAATGCATTTATATAATACACAGAGTTATTGTGCTATACGTATTAGTATTTTACCTGCGTACTGGTCAGCTTTGGTTGAGCTTTCAGCGAAGTAGGTGCCCTTGCCAAACATGCCTTCGTTGAAAAGGCGGAAGTCAATGCCTTGCTTTATTATCGAATCAATGTATTCTTGAGGTGCACCATGGAACAGGAAGTGTTCATTGATCTCTGGAATGAGCTGCTCGTCCAACACGCTGATCCCCGGTGTTGAAGTCAGCACATCTTTTTGACCAGGGTCTGATGTCACCTTCGGGAAAACCCCCTTAGCAGCACGTGCACAAAATTCCTTCCTGGCATGTTCATATGATCCATATAGATGTGGATGTTCGATCTGCTCTACTTTTGTCACCTCGATGGTCTTGTGAGTCAGGTTTATCGCATCGACACCGAATCCAACAACATCGCGCCGCCATGTTTGCTGTACTACATCTTCGACTGCTTTAGCAACAGCAACATCCACTGGCATTTTGACTGCTCTTTCATCCTGCAGAGTCCTCACTGACTTCCAGTGTTCAGGGATCTCAACTGGTCGTTCTGCAATGTGCTGCAAATATGCAGCTTGGCTTCTGGTTTGTCGCACAAACTCTGGTCTCTCGTCTAAGGCCTGTACTTTCTGTGCCATCACTGCTGCTGTTTTAGTCACAGCCTGCTTCGCCCCCGCAATGTGGATGCATTTGGCTTGTTGGTCTACAAATTGAATACCAAATCATCAGTAAAGTATTGTATGTTCTGGTAAGGCATAAATTACGTACATGACCAATACAAATTGTCTATAGATTGTTTAAATACTAGCAGCGTGAATGCTTAAAAATTAAATTGACAGTTATTTCTAAAGGCAAGAAATCTCTAGCTCCGGACAGAGGAAACCCCCAACAAAAACAAACACTCACTGCAAGAAGACAATATGAACATATTCACTCTGGGCCTCCAGATTAGACATTGTCTATTAGATAAGGTTTTAATATATTTAAATTGCCTTTTCATATAACTTTTTGTAGCTCTTTTAGTAATAATGTAGTTTTATTGTGTTCTCTTGGAATATGTTATTTTATTTAAATGTCTATTTTAATATTAAATTGTGTATTAATATTAAATTGTGTATTATTTTAGTATAATTTTGTCTGGATAGCTTTAGCTGTTCAGTCTACTGATCTTACCAGTAATCAATTCCTTAATATGTGCCATATTTAAACAAAAGTTACACTGTCCACCTGCCAAAAGCTTCTGTTACCTTCTCTAACTTTCAAGTTTTATTTGTCTATTTATATAACTGTACACATGACATTACAATCATGAATAGAACACTTTAAACATTATATCACAGATTACCTATGATGATCTGCACGTCTTCACAGCTCAGTGACGTGATGTCATCAATGTCACGTTGGGAGAACATTGCCAAGTACTTGGCCGGTACATTCTCCTCAGCTGAGTACTCGTTGACACTCTTGTTAATTTCACTCACTGCCTCATCAATGTAGGCCTGTCCCAGAGCACTTATGTGAAAGACGGTGACGGACTGTCCATGTTGAGAGATTCTACCTTTCATGGAGGAGGTCGGAGTAGTTAGAATATCGTCAGTCAATCGTCGTTCCTTTGCTGAATTGCCAAACAATTCACATGCTAATTTCCAGTTTTCAAATACAAACAGTGTATATATTCCTAATATTTCTGAAACATTTCATTATTTTACAATTTTAAATATGAACATAGAAAGTAAAAATAATGATAAAATGTACCGGTGAAAAACAAATTTGGAACCCAAATACAACAATAATAATCTAAGAGATAACTAAAACTTTATACCTTCAACAATGCAATACTGTATTAATCATACGATGTTTGAGATTCAGTGTCACATTATGATCATAATAAGGTATCCTGTTACATCATAATAGGGGCTACAGTCCATAAAAATAATAACAGGTATTAAACTGATATCATCAATATTAAGCATCTAATATCACTTTCATCTTCCAGCAATTAGTTGCAACCATTCAACATGCATTACAACAGGTATTACAATTGTCCGCTCACCTGAGGTCAAAGGTCGAGGGTGTGGTGCATTGAGTATCTTCACAAACTCTTGATACATTTGATCATCAAAGGCAACAACAATCACCTGCAAAAAGACATTTAAGTTGGTGTCTGTTCTGCTGATTAATTGCTGGTGTAGTGCTACCATGTGGTGCTACCATGTGGTGCCACCGTGTGGTGCTATCATGTGGTGCCACCATTTCACCGTGCCATTGTGCAGTGTTTCACAGAATATTGACAAGATGGCACTTTTTGTTGAGATCGGTTTTGCATCTTGATGCAAAAGTTGTGCAAAGTTACCTTTGAGATGCAGCAAGTGTCGCCTGATGCGTGTCTGTTGATGGCCCGTTTGAAACACTGAACAACATTGCCAGGTTTGTAGTGGAGTCCACCACAGCCAACGGTTGGAAATGCAATGGAGTCTGCTTGTAGTTCTGATGCTTTCTGCAGACATCTGTAAATCTGATCTTCAAGAATCTAAGGAAAAGACGATAAGACAAACTGCACAAAAGGATTATGGCTTCAACATTTAATGTGGTCTACAATTGGTATATTTAACTTAAAAAACCAAATGCTACATCATTATAGAAATTGTATGCATTAAAGATTATTGCAGAAACAACAACATGAAAGTGGTATTTTTATTCTGGTTTCGGTAAAATAACTGTCACCAAAATCTTATGGCATAAACTGTCTATATCAAATCTTTATATCTTCATTATCTTTTCTTTCTTTATGTAGGAAAATAGATGTTCAACTCTGTGACCATATCATGATTGTTTTTATACATGCAAATGATGTCATATATCTGAGTTCGTAATCTGGATAAACGTACGCTTTTCTATGATAGTGTTTGAATAACGGAACTTGTGGAATTAAGATATCTAAATTAATTAAACATCTCCATATAACCATTAATACCTATCAAACACATACACAAAATATGTTTCTGGGTAATAATTGTTAGAATCCATGTAGATTAAATGTCATAAACCCCTGTTAGAGAATCATGCTAATTTTTAGCACAATATAGTCTATTTTTCGTTTTTGCACCTACATGCAGACATCCCAGAGGTTTTGTTCTATTTATTGTTCTATTTGCTATACTATTAACTTTAAAATGTCTACATGTCACAATTAAAACGGAATTTTCTAAGAATCTGATAAATTAGCATGACGTATCCTTTCATGGCAGTTGCAGGTACAGTGCACAGTATTTGTTACAGTTCTACATGTTTTCTCCAGATAATTAATATTATAGATGTGACATCTCATCTGTAACTATATTTTTACAATGTATGCCCATGTAGTCAATAACCCGTGGCGCCACTGGTGCATAATATAACAGTCGACGTATACACTATCTGGTGTATAACAATATGACATTCCGGGTACCAACTATCAGGCATGGGTTAATTTCAATTGTTAATTGAATTAACTCAATTAATTTAATTGACTGTACCAAAAGGGATTAATTAAATTTAAGTTGATGAACATATTCCCAATTAACTCTCAATTAAGTGCTCATTTAACAGTTGATATTATTGGATAGTTCACAGCCATGTTATCCAGAAGGACTGCAGTCACTATTCCAGCCAACAGTCTGGAGTGTAGTGTACTTAATGCGCATACATGGTGGTGTAACTTCCTGCAGGAAATAGCAGTACTGCGCATGCGTGGTGGTGTAACTTCCTGCAGGAAATAGCAGTACTGCGCTTGTGTGGTGGTGTAACTTCCTGCAGGAAATAGCAGTACTGCGCATGCGTGGTGGTGTAACTTCATGCAGGAAATAGCAATACTGTGCATGCATCGTGGTGTAACTTCATGCAGGAAATAGCAGTACTGCGCATGCGTGGTGGTGTAACTTCATGCAGGAAATAGCAGTACTGCGCATGCATGGTGGTGTAACTTCATGCAGGAAATAGCAGTACTGCGCATGCATAGTGGTGTAACTTCATGCAGGAAATAGCAGTACTGCGCATGCATGGTGTGTAACTTCATGCAGGAAATAGCAGTACTGCGCATGCATGGTGGTGTAACTTCATGCTGGAAATAGCAGTACTGCGCATGCATGGTCACATAACAGTTTTTTCTTCATGTGTAACATTTTGAATTTAACTAGCCATGAATAAGTGTAAATAAAAGTTTGTGTAGTGTAATCGAAGTGCCTTTTGTTTTGTTTACATATTCATTCCCTTCATGTCTAACATTTTGAATTTAACAAGCCATGTATATGTGTACATAAAATTGTTATGTTTATGCACGTTCATGTAGTGTAATCGAAAAGCCTTTTGTTTATATTTTTGACGATTTGAGACATTGTGTCTTAATTGTGTGCTGGTCACAGACATGAAAACTTATCTGGTGAAGCAGGTAATCAGCAGTAAAAACAGTGGCATTGGTATCAACAATGTGATCTACGGTGTGTTCATTGCGGCATGAAAATGTAGCAGTATGATCCGGTGAAGCAGGTAATCAGCAGTAAAAACAGTGGCATTGGTATCAACAATGTGATCTACGGTGTGTTCATTGCGGCATGAAAATGTAGCAGTATGATCTGGTGAAGCAGGTAATCAGCAGTAAAAACAGTGGCATTGGTATCAACAATGTGATCTACGGTGTGTTCATTGTGGCATGAAAATGTAGCAGTCGTCTCAATAATGTGCTCTATAGTGTGCTCAACTGTAGTGAATGAAGGTGTTTTCCGTTGATTGTATGTTCACACTACAATTGGGTTGCAGATATATTAAAGAGATCATACATTTTGTTTTAGTCAACTGGTCTTTTACCAGTTCAACAGTGATAATTTTGAATTGATTGGCTCTTGCATAGAAATAACGCTTGTTAAGGAGCCAAATGTTTTTCACATGAGGTTATAGGTCCATAGATTGGCAGTTCGTTGAAGTGGGTGTGACCTTATTTTCTGGTGATCATTGCCTATTTAAATCTGTGTTAACTACAGGTCTGTCCACAAATCTGCCTGTCCCGTTGACTGATACATTTGCTTTGCCTTTGGATCGCTCTAGAATATTTGGATTATTACGAATAGCAAGAAAACGGCTCTTTTCAGAGCCCCAACTCTTATAAGAGTTTGCTACATATAAAATCAGTGGTATGCAGAAACATTTATTCAGCCAAAAGTTTCACAAAAAGCACATTCCTGCAAACTACCCATGGAGGGGTTTTGTCCGCAGTGTTATTTGTCTTGAGGGGGTTATGTCCGAAAGGTTTTGTCCTGAGGGGGTTATGTCCAAGGGGGGTTTGTCCGAGGGCATTTTGTCGTGCGGGGGTTACGTCCGGCTACCGCCCGGTTTTGTTAATTTGGTGGTTGAATATAGGAGATGTGGAGAAAGGTAATATATAGCTTCAGTTTGGGATCCTTTTACACTGCCAACTTAAATCAAAAGCACACCAGTTCCAGTGATGCATAAAATACATATTTAAATGCTAGCATGTAAAGAGGAAACCTTATGATTTAGTATAAAACACTGCATAAATAACAACTTGGTGCACAGAAATTATGCATATAGTTGCCTGGTTTTGTTAATTTGGTGGTTGAATATACGAGGAAACCTCACAACTGCAAGTTTTCAGACACAACTTTTCAGTCCTTTCAGAAAAAAATTATTAATTTTTTAACAAATACCTACAACTTTTAAAACCTGAGAAATATGTGAGGTTAATTTAATTTGAAAATTTCTGAGTTAATTGTAATTTAATTAATTAACTTTTCAAGTTAATTGCCCCATACCTGCCGACAATAACAACTTACTCTTACAATGTAAAAAAATGATGGTTTAAATTCCAACAACTCGTAACAGCACTGTTACTAGAAAATGCTAGTTCATATGTACAAATTGTTATTTATTTTTGATGAAATCATCAAACTACTAAATTATTTTTGGCTAGATTTAAATTCGGAGAAAAATGGCAAACGTGGTCTGGCTCTATATACTATGTACACAAGGCTATTCAAACTTTTGCGAGTGACCCGATCTAATGATCAGTGTCAAGTCTTTCACGCACTACAGAGTTGAACTTCAATGAACCTGATTCGAGATGGGCTCAATCAATTGAGGACATTTTAATCAGACCATTTTGTCAACACACAGGTACAGAAGGTATGTATGGAGGAGGGAGTAGGCTTCGTAGACATGTGGTTAAACTTTGTGGGAAGAGGTGACTTTTTCATGAGAGATGGACTTCATCTGACAGGGAAGGGTGCTGCAGTTCTTGCGTGTGAGTTTGTCAGAGTTGTCGACGAGGGCACAGGTACCATAGATTATTTAAACTAGATGTGCAGGGGGAACTGACAGAGAAAACTCAAAGGAGTACTACTACAAATACACATCCAAAGAAATGTTCACCAATAATTTCAGACAATGAACTTAAATGTGTATGCTTAAATGCCAGGAGCATAGTAAATAAAAAAAGTGAGTTAGACATTATGGTAGCAGATATTGATCCTCATGTAATAGGCATCACAGAATCATGGGCAAATGAAGATATAGTAGATGCTGAGTTAGCACTGACAGGCTATGTAATGTTTAGGAAGGATAGACGAGAAAGAAGGGGAGGTGGAGTAATTTTGTATATTAAAGAATCTATCCAAGCATATGAAATTACACTGAAAAGTGAAGCAGATAGTGTGGAAGCAATTTGGTGTAACATAGTTACCAGGAACTCAACATTAACAATAGGAGTAGTTTATCGTAGTCCTAACATAGGACAAGAGGAAGATGTAAAATTACAAAAGGCGATAAGGGAGGTGAGCAAGGGAGAATGTGTTATAATGGGTGATTTTAACCATGGCCATATACAATGGGAATCATTAGAGAGTGCTGGAGGTGACGACCATCAGTTTCTACTTCTAACACAGGATTGTTTCCTTACTCAACATGTCTTGGAACCAACCAGAGGTGGGAATGTGTTAGATTTAATTTTGTCTTCTCAAAATGAATTAGTTGACAATGTTAAAGTACACGAACCTTTGGGTTCAAGTGACCATAACCAAATCCACTTTAATATAAAAGTAAAAACAGGGAATACATATAAAAAACAATGGAGGAGGAACTTCAACAAAGGCAGATATAAAGTGATGAGAACATATCTAGCAAATATAGATTGGAATAATTTGCTGAAGAACAAGACAGCAACAGAATGCTGGACTTGTTTAAAATATGAGATTGAGGGCATTATTGAGAAATTTATTCCATTAAGAAAACAAGGGAAAAGATCCAGGAAAAAACACCTGTCAAAAGAAGCTATTAGAAAAATTGCTCACAAACAGATGCTGTGGAAGGTCTATAAACACACTGGAAATGAAGAAGACTACACCAACTACAAAGAGGCACTTAACCTAGCTACTACTGAAATTAGAAAATCTAAAAGAACCTTTGAACAAAAATTGGCAGGTAATATAAAAAATGACAGCAAGAGTTTCTATGCTTATGTAAGGAGTAAACAGAAAGTTCGAGATAAGGTCGGACCACTGGAAAGCAACAGTGAAAACATAATTTCAGATGGGTTCCAAATGGCAGAGGTCCTGAATGAGTATTTCAGCTCAGTTTTTACCACAGAAGATATCAGCTCACTTCCAGTTCCATTGACTAAATTTGAGGGCAATACATCAGAATATTTAGGGCAGTTATTTGTAACTCCTGAAATGATAGCAAAGAAAATTAAGAAGATGAAAGATAATAAATCACCTGGAGTTGATGGGATACCACCAAAACTGCTAAAGGAAATTGTTGATCAAATTAGTACACCACTTGCAAACTTATTTAACTTGTCACTAGAAGAAGGAATAGTTCCTTCAGAATGGAAAGAAGCAAACATTACGCCGTTGTTTAAGAAGGGATCGAGGAAGAAGCCAGAAAATTACAGACCAGTGAGTTTAACATCAGTTGTATGTAAATTACTTGAAACATTAATTAGAGACCACATGGTGGAATTCCTCATAAAACATAAATTAATAAATACATCTCAACATGGATTCCTAAAAGCAAGGTCATGTCTAATCAATCTCTTATGTTTCTTAGAAGAAATTACAAAGTGGGTAGATCACGGGTCACCAGTGGATGTTGTCTACTTAGATTTTCAGAAAGCTTTCGATAAAGTGCCACATCAAAAATTGTTACTTAAACTAAAAGCCCATGGTATAGGCAATGATGTAATCAACTGGATAGAAAAGTGGCTTACACACAGAAGACAGAGAGTAATAGTAGATGGTAAGATTTCAAACTGGAAATCTGTTTTGAGTGGGGTACCACAGGGATCAGTGTTAGGCCCTATACTGTTTTTAATATATATAAATGATTTGGAGGATGACATATCTAGCAAAGTACTCAAATTTGCAGATGACACAAAAGTATTCAGAAAGGTTACTAATGATACAGATAAACAAAGTTTACAGGATGATCTAGAAAAATTAGTTAAATGGTCAGAAAAATGGCAAATGTTATTCAATTTTGGGAAGTGTAAATGTATACACATAGGACATGGAAATATGGACGAGGAATATAAAATGGGGGATGCTGTACTAGGTAGAACCACACAAGAAAAGGATTTAGGAGTAACATTTAATGCTGACATGAAAGTTTCAGAGCAATGTGGGATTGCTGCTTCGAAAGGAAATCAAATTCTAGGCCTAATTAGGAGAACTATCACGTATAAGGAGAAACATCTTGTACCCCTGTACAAAGCAATAATTAGACCACATTTGGAATATTGTATTCAAGCATGGAGGCCATATCGTAAAAAAGACATAGATAAGCTAGAAAGAATACAACGAAGAGCAACTAAGATGATTCCAGAATTAAGAGACCTTAGTTACGAAAGTCGCTTATTACAATGTGGTTTGACAACACTAGAGACCAGGAGACTAAGAGGAGACCAAATAGAAGTGTTTAAAATAGTGAACGGTTATGAGGATGTTGATAGGAATATGTTTTTCAAACTTAAAGAAGGCAGTAGAACCAGAGGACACAAAGCAGCATTAGTTAAGGAGCAGTGTAGGTTGGACATGAGAAAGTACTCTTTCTCACAGAGGGTGATGAATGAATGGAACAAACTGCCAAATGATTGTGTTAATGCTAGTAGTGTGAATATGTTTAAAAATAGAATTGACAGATATCTGTTAAGGGCGGGCTACACATAGATGAGAAAATTGTTGGACTCTCGATAAGCCAATGGCTTCCTTGTCCACTTGCCATCTGGAACTTGTTGTTCGAGATGGCAATCTTGTTAAATCTTGTTAAAAGATAAACAACGTAAATTACCTGGTACGAAATAGCTTTAGCTGGAAGAACGCGCATGTGGAAGACATGTTTACACTTCAAGTTGCCACATTTCTTCGTCACCACCACATCTTCCTCATCATTGATAGCTTCTTGGTAGAACTGTGACACAAATCAATAATTTTTCACAGATGTATCAGATCTTTATTGTAGCTTCAGGTACTCAGCTATTAAGGTGCTTCTACCTGACATGTAGCTTAGTTTTTGAAACGGGGCTAGCTGAGCCACCCAAGACCCAAAGGAGGTTAGTTGAGCTGTGGTTAAAGAACAAAGACAAGTGTTACTTTACTCCAAAATACATCATTGGATTCATTTTTCTGAACAAAATAGGACATCGGATAGCTACAAGGTAACATATTGGCAATTAGTTACACTGATTGCAATTGGCCTATGAGTCTATATGAATTAAGTGAATGGATGTATTAATTAAGTGTGTTGACTTGACAATGACATGTTGCACCCATTGTATAGATGTGTAGGCTGAGTTGTTATGAAGTCTTAGTAGAAAACATACATAAATAAAATTGTGACTCAACATACACTACACTGTGGCTCACCTTACCCCACACCAAGTCTAAGTTGAACCAGTTTAGCAACCCTGTTTGATTCAGCTAGTAGACAGCTACATATAATTAAGTATGCATGCTAGATACATGATCTTGACCTAAAATTATCTACTAATTGGTCTAAATCTTATCTAACTTGGTCTAAAATTATCTACTAATAATCATAATTTATGTGAGTAAAAACAATTTTCATATGATTGTGTCCTAGATATCAAAAAGAATGAAAAATGGCTCAACTAACACTGCCTTCCCCTACTATGTGCCAAGCAGCTAGTTGTACTAGCCTGTCAAAAATATACATTTCAACCAAAATATGTGTTAGATCAGACACACGACACGTATGTACACTGTGTGTACTGACGTGTCGGGATAGAACTATACTAAACTGTGCATGTGAACATTCAAGGAGGTTACATACCTCTTGCATTTTCTCTCCGCCAACTGTGCAGAATGCCCTGCAAACCTGACCACACTTGGTGAGGTCCTTGTCCTTTGATGCTGGTGTGTTCACCAACACATCAAACTGCAACAACAGGCACAATAGTCTAGTTGCAATGTTAAGTAATTATAATATAATGATAACATAATAATAAATGTATTTGATCTGCAGCAACAGAGGTTGAATATTACCCATTAGTACATATTTAAAATGTGTGAAACATTAAATACAATAGAAAATAGAGCATTAAATTGCATTGAAACAAATTAATAAAGTGAAAAAGCATAATCTCAACACAATGTTAATATAAAATTAATTGTTAAGTTGTCAATTTATTATGCTCATTCAATTATGGTAACTAATTTGAACAAAACAGGTTAATTTGAAGAGGTTATCAGGCATTTGACAGGGATTTTAGGCTGGATTATCAAAGCATAATTTTAGAGTGCCAAGTTTATTTGTGATGCAGACATGGAGGGCAACATTTTCTAGCAAACTAAGGAGTATAAATAACAAACAAAGACTCACTGACAAGACCAGACACCACACAAATGTGGAGTTGACGGACCAGGGATGGCTAGAGGAGGACCTAAGCGAACACAGAGAGAACTGATGGGGTGGAATCATGGACAGAGCAGTTTGGTTGACATTACCTGAAGCGTTGTAAGATTGCCTTGTTTTACCTCCAGCGCCACCTTGGATACCCTTGTGGAAGAAACGGACATGTAATGGAAGCAATTTGTTGAACTGGTATACACATTCCCAGACAAATATTCAAGCTTTTACCTACCCATAACCTGCCAACATCAAACATCTTTATACATCTATGTCTCTACATTCGTGCAATTTTCTTTTGTATTATTAAAATTTTAGCTAAATTCATTCCAAAAATGTTTTTTAGTGTATTGTCACTTATAATTCTACCATTGTATTTGCCCTTATTCTCGTTTTATTAACACAAACAAACTGAAAATGTTACATTTCTTCCCCTCTCTTGCTGCTGTCTTCACTACTTCTGCAGGTTTCTTTATCCATCTCTGAAAGCATAAGTTCATCTTGACGTTGTACTTTGTAGGGTGGATGGGTGCAGACCAGACCAGGTCAATTACATTGTAATAGTAATGATTAAATTTTTAAATAATAGTAACAGTAATAGATAGCGCAGTACAGTCCAGAACAGAACACAATGTAATATAAGACAATGTAATAGTAATTGAGCTATTACATTTTCTGTTATAATTTTTATTAATGCTGGCTTATGTTGTGTTAGCTCCAATAGCCTACAAAGACAATGAGTAAGACACCCAAGGCTATAAAGCCACATACAGTTTATACAAATAACTGTATTGGTTCTTTGTATAATTTGGTCAGCAGAAGCAGTTCAAAGGAATAGGTGTGATGCCTCACACAGCACAACTGCATTCTACTATATTCTCCAAACAAAGCCACGAATGTGTGTGAATGATGGAAAAAGTTAACAGTTATAGTAATTATTAGTAATATTACTTTGCCTTCAGTAAGTAATGATAATAGTATTAGTAATATAAAGAAAAAAGTAATAGTAATAGATTACATCGTAACATAATTGACCCAAGGCCTGGTGCATACTCTCATGTGTTAAATGCATTCATGTGTGTCTGGAATGTTTCCAACGTGCAAAATAAGACACAAAATAAATAAGTAGAAACATGACATAGATAAAGTTGCACACAGGCTATTTCAAAATGCTGTCTTTGACACAGTTTGACTGTTTTCTCTGTGTGTTAATGCATATTTCACTATTCTAAGGCTTACAAAATAAATATCAATAAGAAAGTACAAGATATGGCATTGCTGCAAGTCATTAAATGCACATTTTCTTTTGTCTTTCGTGTGTTTCGTAATTTGAATGTGCATTGTGATTGCTAGTTAACATTGTTTTGCTTACAATGTTGCTAAAACATTTCATAATTAATGTAGTCTGCTGCGTGCCAGCAGTTCCTGTAGCATCCAACAAATGAAACCAGTTCATAACAAATTTATGTAATTAAATTCTATAATGCAGTGTTGTGTTACTATACCCATTGGAATCTCATCAGGGGATGTTAGCAGCTCAAATAGTTGACATAGTCCCTCATCATAGGCAGCAATGATCACCTACAGAGAGAGAGAGAGAGAATGAGAGAGAGAGTTACATTAGAGTCTGTTAGAGTCTGCCGTAGTGGTTGTTGTAATTAGAATATCTAGAAACTGTGAGATACATCAAAAAGTTAGCTGAGAGAGAAGTGAGTTGTGAACTGATGTTTCTATAACAAAGCTGGCTGAGAGAGAAGCAAATTGTGAACTGATGTATCTATAACAAAGCTGACATCCAAATATTCATTGTCATTGCATAAACAAATTATATTTAAAATTATTCCGTTAAAGGTTTTGTGTGATACAAGTCACAGCTGTCTAGGTGAATGCATCCACCTATATGTGCCTGGCTACATATTAGTTTAGAATATACTGACTGTTTCTAATTACTTGTAAGAAATACTATTTTAATCAACTCTCTAAAACCAACAGCAACTATATAAAGTATTTTCAGTAAGACAAACAATTAGGCACTGAATGGACAATGTATTTGGTTCACTGTTGACAACCTCAAGATCAGTGAAGTGTGACACAAACATGTAGAACTTTGTTCACTGGAAGAAACAAGAACCAGCGACAAACCTTTGAGACACAACAAGTGTCATCTGAAGCATGTCTCTTGATGGCACGCTTGAAGCACCGAACTACTTCCAAAGGGTCATAGCCGAGTCTGCCGCAGCCAACAGTTGGGAAAACAATTGAGTTTGCTTTTAGTTCAGATGCTTTCTGCAGACATTTGTAAATCTGATCTTCAACATGCTGTGGAAAAAGAAGACAAGACAAGTTGCATAAAGTAACTTTTCACATGGTCTAGTATTGTCATATTTGTATAATTTATATAAATAAACAGTAGTTAACAAAGTAGCTTTGGAATCTGGTTTTTGTTTATAGCATGCCACAAGTAGAAGTATTATTTATATTGCTACATTATTAAGTCTCCATCAGCTAGTGACATGACCACAGTTCCAATGATAAATATCCAATATTTTATAATAATCCCAATTAGAAACCTTCGATTATACTGGGAATAAAAGTATACACCAATAGTATAGTAAATAATGTAATAATAATTGAAAAGCTTACATTTGTCACCTTAAATAATGGTCTTAACTTGTCATGGGACAAAGTGAAAGTACATTACTGGGTAACAAGGAACCATGGCAATTTTCAATTTCAGGCTTTGAACATAACTAAACCATAAAAAATATGCTTTCTGTATTGCACTACATGCATGTCTATTTATTAGTATAACTAATAACACACGCCGGCCTGCCGGCCCTTCCGCCCGCTCACACGCACGCACACACATATATCCTGGGCCAACATGTCTGTATGCACATTAAGACAGTAAATATATAAATTTATATAAAATATTGAAATAAATATATCTTTTACAATTGTTGCAATATATTAAGAGGAATAAACAATAAATTAATTAAATCAATATTTGTTGTAATTATGCATGCAAGCTTAAAGGAAGTTTAGCTACCTTTAATTCAGAGTACATTATTATAATTAAGGGCTGACAATGCATATGAATATTGTGAAGTGTAACAGATCAGTAGTAATAGGTGTCATTAGTAATAAGAATGTTTAAAAGATGAGTTTTGGGATTAAGATTGAATTGGCAGATAGTTCCAAAGTTGTGGTGCAGATACTGAGAAGGCCTGTCTGTCACATATTTTAATTACTTGTTTAAATAAATTATTAACAACATTTTAAGCAACTATTAAACATTATTTTTTTACTCTGGATTTTAAATTTAAAGTCTCCAATCTCAGCCCACATTATCTGTCTGTACGCCTCTTTGATTTTTAGTTGAATGCAAATTGTTGCATTCTTTAAATAAATATATTGTTCTAACAGTATCACCAGTGGTGTAACAAACTATTCATGCATCACAATAGTCGATGTGCCTATGCAATATTATTGATAGTAAATTTAACTATTAATAGTCATCGTTGATAGTACAGTGAAGTATCGATAGTAATGATAGTTGGCAAAATAAATCACCAGGTTTACATGCCAAGGTAATACTGTTCATAAACATGCTTTTTTAACTTTATTAGGTAATTTTACTTATAAACATCAACAATTGTCAATCAGATCAGTGTCACTCATGGATTTGCCATATTTTGAGTAAACTGCCTCCTATTCCAAGCAATGACGCCTCTCTGGTTGCTCGCTAGGTGAAACCATGCTCGATGTTTAATATATCGGAAGCAGAGGATTTCGAAAGTGAAGACAGCTGTGTGGAAGCACATCAAGGGGATACCAACAAGGTACTACAAGGTACTACAAGGCATGGACACCAAACAATGCCTGTATTAACCCTGCCAGTGGATTATATGAAGTAAGATTAATCACTTAGAATAGGTTTGCATAAGAATTGCCTTAAGAATACATTACCTGGTAAGTATCAGTTTTCAATGAATGTAAGCACATGTGAAAAACATGTGAACATTTCAAGTTGCCACATGCCTGCGTCACCGCCACGTCTTCCCCATCATTGATGGCTTCTTCATAGAGCTGTGGCAGAAATCAATATAAGTTAACCACTGTAAAATACATAATCAGCTTCTAAACTTACCTTGCGTAAAAAGGTGATGCCACCGAAATAAAAATACCAGGTCTCTGTTTTACTTTCAAGTAGAGTGAGAAAACAATATTTCTGTCAATATCCTCATACCCATTCAATATCTTAAAAACATTTAAAAAACATTTTGATCTCCTCTTAACCTCCTTGTCTCTTGGGTTGTTAAACCACATTCTATTAGGCGTTCTTCATAACTTAGGTCTTTCAGTTCTGGAATCATTTTATTTGCTCTCCTCTGTATTCATTCAAGCGTATCTATATTCTTCTTACGATACAGTCTCTCTCTATGCATACATACATAATATACTATGCCATAAAGGTAATGTTCATCTTATATTGTATTATACAAATTAGGCAGGAACATTTTGCAAGTTTCTGTACCTCTTGCATTTGTTCTCCGCCAACTTTGCAAAATGCTCTGCAGACAAGACCGCACTTCACGAGGTCCTTGTCCTTTCCTGAAGGTGTGTTCACCAACACATTGGCCTGCAAGAAAGGTCTCATCTCATCACAGTGTATTAAGTTATTTATCTCTTAGTTCACATCAGGTAGGAGTATGTTTCAATTATTAATAATTTTTATCAACTGACAAATCAAGTTATTTAAATTTAGTTAATAATAAAATTATATCCTGCTGCTTAGGAATGCTTAGAGAATGCCCCCTCTTTAAAAAGTTTTGAGATCAAATATTCACACCAATAAAATGTTCATTCCAGGGTGAGGATTTAGGGGGTTAAAATCTCATCTCACATTTGTTATCTAAACTATTGGGAATTCCAGGATGGTAGCATCTCGCTAACCACTGACAGTGTCCATAGAATAAGCTGCAGTCCAGCGGAATTGAGGTTAAACCAAACAGATTTACCTTAAATGTTGTAAGATCACCTCGTTTCACTTCAAGTGTCATCTTTGGTTCCCTTGTGGAAGAAATTAACATGTAGTCGCAGTGATATATGATTTGTTATTGGTGCACTTATTCCTACGGCAGTGCACAGGCTTTATCTGCCTCAAATTTGTCAGTTGCTACTGTTAAGGGTTAAATAAACTAGAACTTCAAAGACCTTAAGTCGCTTAAAATAAACATTGATTAGGCATCAATGTGCAATTTTATATTGTAACTTTTTGAATAATCATACTGCCTTTAAAGAAGCTTTCTATAAATCATATTTTCATTGTGTCACATCATTAAATTTCTACCATCAGATTTGTCCTTTCATTGACAAATGCAAACTTGAACAAAGGAGTACCTTTCTGTCTCTGTGTTGCTTTCTGCTACACTCGTTGTGTTGATCTCTCCACCTGTCTCAGCTGTGTTCTCCGTGACACAGATGAGACTCTTGCTGCTGACTTGAATGCCGCGGATCAACATACTGCCTGAACCCTCGTCCATGAACTTGAACAGACCTACAAGTACACAGTGATGTCACTCTAAATATGGACAAAGGTAAAGTAACATCACTTACTTGTGTTTGATTTATCTGTTTGATTTATCTGCTGCTTTTGATGCTGTTGATCATAACATTCTCATTAAATGCTTGTCAATGTGGTATGGCATATCTGGCACAGCCCTGAGCTGGTTTTCCATACTTAACTGAACCAAAGAGTGAAGAGAGCTAATTGCCTAGTCACTTCACGTGGTGTTCTTCAAGGTTCCGTTCTTGGACCATTACTTTTTACTCTATACACTACTCCACTCAGCTCTGTTATTAAAACTCAAACTTGGATCACAACCTATATGCAGATGAAACACAGATTTACCTTTCCTTTGCTATCCCAGATATAAATTGCTCTTTAAACTAGGTCAGGAATTGTCTACATGATATCTTCCACTGTATGACTGACAGCAAATTAAAGTTAAATGCAGATAAAACAGTTTCTTATTATTGGTACACAAAGCAGAGTGGTAAACTTGAAACTTTTTTCCCCTGACACCTGTGCTGAGCCAGAATTTCACATCAACCATCTCACCATGGAATTTGGAGTCACGTTTGATAATAATTTAAGTTTCAGACAGCATATTTTACAAACTTGTAATTGCTGCTTTTATCACATTCATGACCTCCGTCGTATTCACGGGTATATGTCTTTTACTGTTAACAAAACTATTGCAACTGCACTTGTTACGAGTACACTTGACTATTGCAATTCCCTTTATTACAACATTGCTTTCAAGGACATCTTGAAACTTCAACGTGTGCAAAATTGTTTGGCAAGGGATGTTACCCGGTCTCCTTGTTTCTCTCATTCAGTATCACTTCTTAAATCATTGCATTGGCTCCCTGTCCGATATTGCATTATGTTTAAGATCTGCACAGTTACCTATCAAGCACTTTCATCTAAGTAACCAGCATATTTAGATTCACTGCTCACTCCTGCAAGACAGCCTAGACAACTTTGATCCAATCTACATTTTGTTCCCAGTGTTAAGACAAATGTTGTAACTAGAGCTTTTTCAGTTATTGCACTGACTCTGTGGAACTCGCTCCCTGTTTGTTGCACTGACTCTGTGCAACTCACTCCCTGTTTGTGTTAAGTCTGTAGGAAATGTAACAACATTTCGCCATAAACTAAAAACCCACCTGTGTAAACTTGCTTATCCTCCAGAGCTCCTCAGTGTACCAACCCACCTGTTTACAACTGGAACTGCTTATCAATTAGAAACTGCTTAACCCATTTTGTTTTGGTGCACTGCTTAACTTGGGCTTGTCAAAGATTTTTGCGCAATAGAAGTATTGTATATTGCATAATTTTACATCCTGTGCAACACCATCTACAACTTTACACAGTACACAGTCATACAGCTTTGCCTACCAGGAATGAAGAACTTTGCCTACCAGGAATGAAGAACTTTGCCTACCAGGAATGAAGAACTTTGCCTACCAGGAATGAAGAACTTTGCCTACCAGGAATGCTGAACTTGACTGTCTTGTGAATGATTCTTCCCACCAAGTTCTTGACAGCCGTCTTCACGTCTTGCAGCAGTCTGGCGTGGCCGGATACTTGGATGACACCTTTCCCATTTGGTAATGTGGTCAGTGTCACTTGGGTGCTTTGGCTGCTGTAAACAGTAGTTACAGTATGTATACATTCACACTCACAGACTCACACACACAGCTTTTTTTCTGCAATTCAACAAAGCAAAAGCACATCGCATTACTAAATCAGTTGTATTTATTATTTAAGCAGTCTTCAATAAATAGCACTTAGCCATCAACAATTGCTCATCAACCAGCACTCAACCATCAGCACTTAGCCATCAACAATTGTTCATCCACCAGCACTCAGTAAATAGCACTTGGCCATCAACAATTGTTCATCAGCCAGCACTCAACCATCAGCACTTGGCCATCAACAATATTTTGTTCGTCCACCAGCACACAATCATCAGCACTCGGCCATCAACAACTGTTCATCCACCAGCACTCAACCATTAGCACTCAGCCAGCAACAATTGCTCATCCACCAGCAGGCCCTTAGCCAGAAATAAAATTTTGCCAGTCTTGAACATTCTAAAAGGTGTAACTTTAAATGCCGAATGGCTTCTGTTTGAGTTTTCTTTCAGCAACCGCAAGAAACTGCTGGTAATAGTAGGGCGTACACGTCAGTTATGTATGTGAATCGGAGCCCGAATCAGACTCAATTTCAAAATCGACCGCGATCGTGCCTTAGCCACTGCAGAGTTTCAGTGACGGTCAACAATGGAGTAGTGTCTCGGTTACTAGTGGGAGGCACATCAACATTATGGATCTCCACCAACGTAACAAAGGATGCTGACTCGGACTGGTCAGGGACAATAGCAGGAACGTTGCTTTTATACATGTTTACGAAAAAGGCATCGATTGTTGTGAACTTTGACATATCGCATCTTTTCACACTCTCCCTTGGCAGGTGCCATTTTGAACTCACCCCATGACATCTGGGTCGTGGTATTGTTTGTTCAAACGAGAGGGCCAATGGATAGGCCCCTGAGAAAGGCCATAGAAACGCGTTTCCAAACCAGTGACTTACATGATAACAATAAATAGAGGTCAGCCGCAGTATCATTTTCCAACAATGTCAAGGTTAAAACTATATAGTCTTATAGATCAGCGGTATTCGCTATTCTGCTGCTGACAACTTTCGTAGAAACACGACCGCATGCGCGCAGAGTCACAAGATAGTTCAAACAATTTTATTATGAAAACAATTGATATTGTAAAAGAAAAAAAACCTATCTTTTATTTTACCTGTCGTCGTCAGACATTTGCCCGTCTTCAAGATGGGCATGCGGGTCCTTGGCTAAGGGCCTGTACACCAGCACTCAACCATTGGCACTCGGCCAACAACAATTGTTCATCCACTAGCACTCAACCATCAGTACTCAGTCATCAACAATTGCTCACCCACCAGCACTCAACCATTGGCACTCACCCACCAACAATTGTTCATCCATCAGCACTCAACCATCAACAGTTGCTCATCCACCAGCACTCAACCATCAGCGCTCGGCCATCACCAACTGCTCTTCCACCAGAACTCAACCATCAGTACTTGGCCATCAACAATTGCTCATCCATCAGCACTCACCCGTCAGCGCTCCTGTGCCCTAACGCTTCAACTTCAGCCTGATGATGTTCCCTTAAAAGTTTCCAGTCTTCCTCTTTCAGGTGGATTTCTTCAGTGTGCTGGGCATGAGCCTCTAGTTTGTCAAGAAGTTTCTGAATCTCTACAGTGCAGTCCTCCAAGGCCTCTATGACAAGTGCTGACCTTCCCTTTTCTACAGCAGCTGTGTAGTTGTGTTCTAGATCATTTATGAACTGTTTGCATTCAGCTGACTGAAGGTATGCTTGATGGAAGTCCTCCACTGGTACGTCAAACCTACGTACGTTCTTCTCAAGCACTTTGGAAGCCACTGACCACTGGTGTGAATCTGTGGCAGTCAACCACAGCTTATCATCTCTCACAGACAACACGGCCTGAATTCCTGCGTTTGAGAACAACTTTTGCACTTGTTGTTGGCCTCTGTCTGACATCAGTAACTTAGCCCTTTTATTTGGCACATCTGTGATTGAGTGGCTGTCAAAATTGAATACTTGTTCAGATATTTCCAACCTAGCCAGTTTTACTGACCTAGAGGCTCCAATCAACTTGATACCTTCAGTGACAATTTTCAAAGAACAGTTTGGCAGAGACGATTTCAAATCTGGCAGCATCACCTTTAGGAGATCACATTTCTCTGGATGACATCTCACTAGTTCTGTAACATTGCTCTCCTCTGGTGAGGGGCAACGTGGAACTGGTGCTCTTGAGCCTGTAGCACAATCTGTTTTCTCCTTGTGCAAATCTTCAGAACCTTGTATAGCGACTGGGACTCTGTCCATTTCTACAGGTCTATCCTCAGACTTTTTTGTAGGGACAAGGACCATGTCCTCTTCTAGAGATCTTCTTGTAGGGACAGCAACCATGTCCTCCTCCTCAGGCCTCCGTATAGGGACAGGGACTGTGTCCTCCTCCACAGGCCTTCGTTTGTGGACAGGTACTGTGTCCTCCTCCACAGGCCTTCGTGTAGGGACAGGGACTGTGTCCTCCTCCACAGGTCTTCGTATAGGGACAGGAACTGTGTCCTCCTCCACAGGCCTTCGTGTAGGGACAGGGACTGTGTCCTCCTTCACAGGCCTTCGTATGGGGACAGGGACTGTGTCCTCCTTCACAGGCCTTCGTATGGGGACAGGGACTGTGTCCTCCTCCAAAGACCTTCGTGTAGGGCCAGGGAACATGCCAACCTTGCGTACTGTGCGCATGCCGACAATTTTGACATCCTTGTCTGAAATGGTGTAATGTGTTTCACTATCAAATTTTATAGTTTTATTCAACTTGACGATGGCCTCTGTTTTCCCATTCATGTATCTGACATCCTTCACTTCAGCTCCAGTTATATTTTCAATGTGGAGCTCCAGTGCATCCTGGGACGTATCTGGTGACAGACCCTGACCAACAGAAGAGTTGCACTGTGCTTATTACAGAAGACTTTAAAAAGGCAGTTCCATTAGTACATTCACAGATAACACTGCCACAATACCAAATAAAAAATAAGGTGAAACAATTTTACATATGAGACCAACTGTTACAACATTAGTCAAGACAAATGTATATGTCTCAGCTATATGACCCAGCTTGTATGCAACAGTTTACCTGGACGTAAAGAGAACTGGTGTCATCTCCTCCTGCCATGTCCACGCAGTCAGTGTCCACTTCTCCCAGATCCAGACAAACTCACATTAGTAAAGTCCTGTTGCTCTTCTGTGATTAGGAAAACAAAACATTGCATTGTAATAAATTGCCATTTCTCTTTGCCATGTATGTGCATGCATAGATGCAAGCATGCATTGGTATTGTTGGGATTTTATGCATGTATATCAAGATGTCACCTAGACCAGCAGCTTAATTGTCAAAATGATATAATCTTTATATATTTTTTTCAGTCAATAAAATCATGCATAATAAATAAAAAGTAACTGTCCTGCGTGCACAGTGATCTTGCTTGCAGGGTACGCCTGGGTTTTGAAAAGGAGGTTTGGACATACACAATCAGCCGGGGATTTCTGGGATGTTTCTGAAAAATGTTACAGTTAAAAAACAAATTCTCTCAAAAAGGGGTTCAAACCCCCTTAGAACGAGCATGACAAGGAACCCATATTTACTTCCCACAAAAGGCCAAGGGGAAGAAGAAATTGCTACTGGTATGTAGCAGGGTTAGGTTCAATTGTAGCTGAATCATTTGAAAATAATGACAATTAGTGTAAAATATGATATTCGTGACACATGCTCATTAGCAATATATTTTTTTACGTCCCACAAAAATCAATTCATTCTTAACCAACAGGTGTCATGTATTATAAATAATATCTATTGTTTGACAGCAGATAATAAAACTACTACATACGCATTTATCTTAAAAAAACAGCCCTTTTTAGTTATTACAATTTTAAAATATAAAATATTTGAATTGCCAATTTCGAAATCTATCTATATTTCAGTTGTTACAGATATGTCACAAACATATCACAATGACATCGAAAACCTACTGTAGTCACGACACCATTATATCACAATGACATCGCCAACTACTGCAATCACGTCACCATCATATTGCAATGGCATCGCAAACCCACTGCAATCACATCACCATCATACATCATACCGCAATGAAATCGCTAACCTACTACAATCACATCACCATGATATCACAATGACATTTCAAGAATATCACAGTGACGCCACAAACACGACTCATAGCCGTAGTTTTATTCTTAGCTGATAGATTTCGCATGTGTTATGAATGTTGTCTGTGGTTATTCAGTGTTTTATTTCAAAGGAGTAATTGTAAACAGTATATTGCAGTAACTGTAATTGGACATTTTAATTGTAAGCATGAATTCACCTAACAAACTGTGCAAAACAAGCTGTAATGATACATGTAATATTCCTTTTATAAACAATGTAGTTTTACTCAACCTATGAATTATTGCAATTGATCCTTTATGCAGCCCTGTAATTAGTTTTGGAAGTACCATAATTGTAATAGATTTTTTTATTGTAATTGTATTTGATTTTTGGAAGCAATGTAATTGTAATGATAACTGATTTTTAAGTGTTGAATTATAATTGTTATTTAGTTTTGTTATGATGCTGTGTAAATGTGACTTTGTCACTCTATGACAGAGCATATGCATCTTTCCACTTTCTGTTGTGTAATTGACAATTATTATTACTGAACCCAGTCCTGGGTATGTACGTGTCAGTGATTGAAGGGTCCACTTATATGAAGAAGACATAATCTAGTTTGTTTGGGTAACAAAAAAAGTTAATTTTCTCAAAAACCAAATAAACTGTAGGATTTGACAGAAATGCCACTGCAGATCAGTGACAAGATAAAAAAACAGAGTTAATGTAGTTCTTGTAAAAAATAAATTTTAGGTTGTTTTTCATGGTTTTAACTGTTCATTGCTAGCACTAGTTTTAATGTGATTAGTAATAATATAGTACCTGGTAGGGTAAATATATGTAGTGCACCAGAGGGCACCACAAACTGCACACAGTATGCAACTACCCACCAGAGGGCACCACAAACTGCACACAGTATACAACTACCCACTAGAGGGCAGCGAGTAATACTTAATTAAATTAAACAATGATTACATGATGTAAATTACGCTAGAGTGCCAAATAAGCATCCTTATATGCATATTTATTTGATGAAAAATGCCACCCTATACACATCTTATTTGGCACTATACTGTCATTAAATTTAAACATTTATAAACGATAATCGTGGCAAATTATGCTGGGTATAATTTTTAGGTGAGCAATCGATGCTAATCAATCATCCATGGAGTGGTGTACTGCTCGCACTAAAATCACATGCATGTGGCTCCCTCTGATGGCTTCGTTTTCATCCTTTCGAATGACAGTTGTGAATTTAGCAGGATCCTAGATTTTGATTCTGAAACGTTAGACCGTTAGGTTTCCATGATTAGATGAATCGGTCAGAATCCTAAGTTTTCGGGAGCTCGACATGGTATAGTATTTGTTAAAACGCAATTATCACCATGTAAATCGACTGACTGACCGTAAATGGCTGGCGTGCGCAGCGCCTCAAACCAGTCTTACCCAGCTGGTGGCAGTTTCCCCTGAAACGGGCTTGCGTATTCAATTCGGTAAAATGTTAATGTCCATTTAAAAACGGGTATAAAAGTTTATGCATATTCGGCAGAAAAAAACATAATTACCATGCGATCAGCATAGTTTTCTAGGGAATCCTTGACTTCATGTCAAGTAAGAAAATTGCTTCAGCGCTAAAAAAGACAAATATACTAGTGACTTTTTGTAACTGTACTATTATTTGTTTTGAAAAATGTGCCCCCCTATACTGTTATTCGGCACTATACTATTTTTAAATTTGACCGATTTGCCACCCTATACTGGTATTTGGCCTAAACGTTTATTTGGCACCCAAGAGTAGTCACTCTGTATAACAGAGGAGAAATAGGATTGTGATCTTCTTCCAAGTGGGTTTTAAGTGAGTGGTTGTGTAGGAGGCTATAGGTCAGGGTAGATGCCTACGTAGCACGTGTGAAAGTTGCACTATAGGTTTATGGCTTAAATTTGCATTAATGCATACATAGCAGTGACTATTTTATCATTCAGGATTTATTGGTGTTTTACCATAAATAATGTTGAGTTGTTAATTGTAACTGTGTGAAAATTGGAGTTGCTATGTGGTCATGCTTTCGTTCATTGGAAAAAGTATCATAGGTTATATCTAGTTTATTCCCTCATCCCCCGGTTGGTTGTTCCCTATTGTTAATAATTATAAAAATGGGAGCACTACAAAAATAGTACAACGTCCCCTACAAATCAGAGCTTGGATAATCCACGACAGTTCAAAAGAAACTATGCAAATTATCTAGACCAGCGTCTCCACCTTTCGGATAGTTTTGAACAACTGAACATCACCCACTGACATCACTCCCCAACCATATGGTGCCACCTAGCATATCACCACTGCCACAACTTCATTATAAATTCAAAATGGACAGTTGCAGAGCGGTATAAAGAAATGGTTGGCTGGTCAACATAATTGTTGTTTACGACTTGTTGTCATTGCAACAGGCAATTGAGCAACATAAAAGTTTCATACAAAAAAGAACGTTATTGTGTTTCTAGTTATATTGTCAATACTGACACTATCCACAATTGTATGCAATTGACACTGAGAGATTTGCTGACAGAAATTAGGAGTCTACCAAATTAAATAAAGATGTGCAGAATCTGTACATCAAATGTAAGTTGTGGCAGTGGTGAAATGGTTAGTGGTGCCACTGGTGAGGAATTTGTGTCCACACTCCCAAAGGTGGCGCCACTCAGCATATCATCTGAAATGGTTAGTGGTGCCACTGGTGAGGAATTTGTGTCCACACTCCCAACGGTGGCGCCACTCAGCATATCATCTGAAATGATTAGTGGCGCCACTGGTGGGGAGTTTGACAACAATCAGGAAGTCATTTAAACATTTCACATTAAATAATCACTTTAAGTTTTACATTATATTTATTGTAGAACACCTACGCGACACATACGAGTTCATAATCAGGAGTATGGGTTTTCTAACGAAGATTACGAAGAAAAGGCCAGAGAAACGCATTGCCTCAGCCTCAGGCATCAACTGTGTCTGAATCCCAACAAAAACGCAACGGTAATTTCAACATAAAATATAACATATATCATGTAAAATTCATTGATATCAAATGCGACGAATAGTAAAACGCGCACACGTTAGGCTCAAATAATTGTACGCCTGAATTCTGTAATTAGTCATTTAACTACCAACCAGTCCAATGGTTTCTTCCTGGTTCTGCCGCTCGTCTGGTTTCAGACGTGTCCAAGTCCAAAGCAAACATGACACTGGGTTGACACCGTTATACACTATAATAACGACGTACGGTACTTATTGCTACACTATTACTACGACTAAAGCAACACAACTTCCTACTGCTTACTTACTTACTTATTTCATACGACACAAGTTTATGTGCACTCCGGACATTCATCTCGACGTATGCTTTCGTTTTGTCGAGGTGCGACAGTATCGCCATCTACCGTGTGTGTCTAAAGTTGTGCTTTTATCCGGTACACCGTATGGCGCCACTGCTCCAACTATATCTAACTCTAAGAAGATAGGGCCAGATCACTAATTTACTTTAGGATGGTTTAGGGGTCATGCCTCAGTTAGACTTCCTGGTGTGTGTTACACACGAATGTAGGACATAGTAAGTTTGGATATAGGATGTTTTAAAAAATTCATACGTTCTGACATAAGTGCTTCGTGCAGGGACATTACCCGGTTTGCTGGAGGAAGCTGTTGAAAGTGAAATGCTGGTACGATTCTGGCCCAATGCTGGCTTTCAGTATTGATTCAGTCATGATTCATTCTGGCATAGTGCTGGCAATGGTGACACAATTTGAGCCCTTTACTGATATCCTTTATTGTTCAAATTTGGGTACGTATTATTCTAGCCGGCATAAAGCTGGCAATAATACTGGTTTATTATTAGTCTAGTACCCTATCCTCATTTACTCACCAACTCTTGGCCAGACAGGTTTGGCGGGGCATGTGTGTGTGTGCGTGCATGCCTGCGTGCATGTGGGGGGATACATATATATCAGCAAGTGTTGGGGAGGGGGATATATCATTCTTGATTCCAAAGCCACTACTCTGTAGTTTTCTTGATATGGTCGAAGTGTAATATGTTTATGGATATATCTTGCTCTAGAAACAATTACTACATATGCATATTAGAATGAATTCATGCTGCAACAAATATTTTCGACAACACATTTGACTTATGTCTACGAATTAAAGAAAGTTTAAATTGCAATTTAATAAATAGACATAGAAATAATATAGCAGAACAGGTTTCCGATCATAAAACACTTTAATTTATATGAAAAAACAACACTTTTTAAATCTAAATGCTTCTTTTATTTCAATAGACAATGCAAGTCATTAGATTTATGCACTGTATATATTATAAGTGCATGCACAGTGATCGATGATGAAAAATTATGTTGGCATTCAGCTGCTGGCATAATTGAGAACAATCTATTAACAAAAGAACAAGCGAACACCTAGCTTTGTTACCATACACTGGTGTTTCAGGTAAAACATAAATTGTATCGTAATAAACATCATAGCATGGACAAAAACTGATATTTGCACCAATTCCTATATTTGTTTTTTTTTACAACAAATCTTTGACAAACTCTCAAGTAATATATCCTATTGGGTGCTTTAAAACCATTACAGAACACAACCAATTCAAGTTGAGATTCCTCTATATATATTATATATATATATATATATATATATATATATATATATATATATATATATATATGTTGGAAAAATAAAAGTTTACATTCACTCCGAATATGATAGATCAGTATAGTTTGAGGCAAACTCGCTAGCTTAATTAAGCCCACATGCTTGAAACAGCAAGAGTTACTGCCTGTGAATAATAGGAAAAAATTTGGGTAAATTTATATGCAATGTCTTTCTTATGAATCATGGAAAAATATCCAAACTAAAATTCAGTGAAGATAACTGCTATTCAGTAGATTGAGAGAGAACAAATAAAGAATACCTATCATGTCAATACTGCCAAAAAATAATACAACATCCTGCATTCCCGCATCCTAGAACCAACACTGCATTGTCTTCCTCTTATGAGACCATCCTTTGTTTAAGTAAAAGTGACCACATAAATAAGATGACCACAGCTGGGTATAAAACGTTGAACAAGTCTAGTAACCGTCGTGTTTGGCTAACAGCTTGGCTACCCAGAAATTCAACTCTTAATTCTATCATTTAGCACATTGTAAATACAGTGGCCAACTTCTATGTAGCCCCTCTGATAATGAAAATTTTCTGGGACACTTTGTAGATACTTCCCATGTTAAAATACCACTAAAAGCGACTACCCCTCTTATAAGACCACTTCGAGCTGACAGAAGGAATACAAAGTGGGGGGACTACTGCAGCAGTCACTATGCTGTGATAACATACAGTTACAACTGTCTTCCATCTGATCTTGAATACAGTAGCAAAATTACACTTCCTTTAAGTATTATGTACAAATATAAAATAAAATTGCACATATATTTCTCTTTAAAAGAACTATGGAAACCAATAACTACAACTTACTTGTTATAGCCTAACATATCTTAGTAGGGCAGAACGCTGTCCTTTCCTGTCCCTCTGCACACCTCCACCCTACCTTCCCTACCCAGTTGAGTTTCAGTTGCACCTGATGCCCCAAACACGCCGATATGGTCCTCTTCACCCTGCTTTTTATGTCTGTTCCCCCTGTCACAGCCAATCGGTATATCTGCATAAAAAGTGTACACACATCACGAGTATTACAGGCCATTATATATTACATTTCATATAAATATAACATTCCATGATGAACCTCCAGTTGCACAATATTTTTTCAGTAATTCATCTGCATCAAATATGTATCGTTATTGAAATGGTGTCTGCAGTGTAACTACACAACATTCTTAATCTGCCGTCACAAATACTCAATAATATATCTATCAAATCTATTAAAAACTATGTACAAGGTTTTTTCTCTCAAGAAATATGTATTGTTATGGGAAACAAATGCATATATTAAATCAAATTTATTACCAGGGCACGCATGAGCTCATTATGTCCTGCCAGCCTCTCCTCCAATGCTGCAAACTCTTCCATGTTCTGTACAGGCAGGCTGACATCATCCAACAGGCCCTGTTGTTCACTTATGGCCCCAGGTGTTAGGAGCCTCATCCTGCTCTTGCTGCTGGCCAACTCGCGTCCCTGTGAGGCAACACCCACACACAGGTTGTCCACGCCTGGAGTTTAGTCAACATGGCCAAGATATCCCTCTCTGTGGCTGTGAAAAATAGTTCACATAAGTTAAATTTAAAAGTATAATCTCATTGTATTGCGTACAATAAGAATTTCAACATTTAAGTGGAATACAATATGTAAGAATACATTATATTATCTCAAAGTTGTTTATTTAATTTTTTTGCTTTTAATTCATGAGAATTTAAGACAGTGGATCATTTCTTTATTCGAGATATTTATCATCTTTTTACACTCACGGCATTACTACTACTAGTAGTATATTATCATTATTAAATAAATTATTGTTATTCAATAAATTTTACCAAACAACAAAACAACCCCACCAGGTCTGTCAATACTTTTTCAAAACCTTACCTGAAACTCCATTTCTGAAGTTGGTGTTTGCTACTGGTGGATCCTTCTGCAGCTTTGGACTAGACACTGGAAGGGCTACAGGTCTAGGAGCCTTCAGAAGTGATACGTGGGATGGGAAGAACTCCTCGCCACTGCTGTCACTCTCTGAACATTGTTTCCGTCTGGGCCTTCAAAATAAATAACAATACACATATATATATATCATGTGCCAGGAAGCATGTATGGCATGTATGAATAATATGCATCACACAAGTGCACTGTCAAATGTTTTATGTAGTCACTAAGTTTGCGGCTCCAACTTTAAAAAAAAATTATTTATATTCAACGATGAATTATGCTGACATGTATGCACAGAAAGTTCTAGCACTCTTTGTATAGGTGTTACGTTAACAAATGAATAAGTCTTGACAAAAACATTCAATTATTGATATGTTCAGGTGGTCTTCATACAAGTTTATTCAACTCTTGAATTACATATACATGTATCTTACTTTCTGGCACCTCTGCCACATTCCTCCTGGCTTTATACATCAGATGAGTCCTCAGCCCGCTTTGCCTTTGTCCTGGCTTCTAGGTAGGTTGCTAAAAAGAAAAAAATTGGAAGAATACTAATGTCAATGATGATTTAGATTCCAAAGATATCCACTGGACACAAGCATGGGCATGTAGGATTAAACAATTGCTACCCCATTTATTCTCAATAGTCTGAAGCTTTACTCACTAAACAGTCTGGAAATATTACTGATAATTGGTTAACTGTATTCTGTAGATCACTGGCTGTGTAAAGAAATTAGATAACATAATCATTAGTTATCATAATCTATAAAATAGTTCACAATTCAACTTCAAATCATCTCTCCAAGAGTAAAATTATTTTATTTGTAAAATAATCAGACTAAAGGCATGAAAAACTGGATTGGATCATTCATAAACATGTGTTCAACAGGATTAATTTTGTAGAATGTTAGGAAATCATATCAAAATAATGCTAGATGTAAAACTTACTATATGCATACAACACTCGTATGTTGTGTGATGTCCACGTGGTTGGATCTGGCTGCAGCCTCTCCTTCACAGCTTTAGTCAGAGCTGCTGATGACTTGAAGAGAGACCACAGTGTCTTGCTCTTCCCTCTAACCACACCGACCTCCTCAGTGTCAGTAAAAATCACGATAATGTATGTCATTGCTGGGTGAAGCCAAGACAGAAGTGAATCAAAGCCTCACCCCGGACTACATGAATAAAGAGGTATCAGTGCCAGCCTCACCCCGGACTACAGGGATAATGATGTATCGGTGCCAGTCTCACCCCGGACTACAGGAATAAAGAGATATCAGTGCCAGCCTCTCCCCAGACTTCAGGGATAAAGAGGTACCAGTGCCAGCCTCTCCCCAGACTTCAGGGATAAAGAGCTATCAGTGCCAGCCTCACCCCGGACTTCAGGGATAAAGAGATATCAGTGCCAGCCTCACCCCGGACTTCAGGGATAAAGAGGTATCAGTGCCAGCCTCACCCCAGACTTCAGGGATAAAGAGGTATCAGAGCCAGCCTCACCCCGGACTTCATGGATAAAGAGGTATCAGTGCCAGCCTCACCCCAGACTTCAGGGATAAAGAGGTATCAGTGCCAGCCTCACCCCGGACTTCAGGGATAAAGAGGTATCAGTGCCAGCCTCACCCCAGACTTCAGGGATAAAGAGGTACCAGTGCCAACCTCACCCCATTCTTCAGGGATAAAGAGGTATCAGTGCCAGCCTCACCCCGGACTTCATGGATAAAGAGCTATCAGTGCCAGCCTCACCCCGGACTTCAGGGATAAAGAAGAGTGCAAAAATTTAATCTATTGCAAGATTTATAATGCATTATGTAATGTATTGCTAGATTAATACCATGTAACAGTGGACAATAATGGTTATATAATGTTACAGTCACATTACTGTGACTTTCAGGAGGAAGCCTCTACACTTATAGGAACATCGCAAACACACACACGCATGCAAACCTTATTACATGTTTCTCACATTGAATTGATGTAAATCTTGCATTGCTTTCAGAAAAAGTCAATAAACAGCCAGTTAAAAGAACTGATGTTCTCCATTTTGGTGGGAGTGGAGAACGAGATCGAGGAATGGGGACGTTACAGTCACGTTACTGTGACTTTCAGGAGGAAAACTCTATACTTTTTGGGTTGTCTGTCTTTGACATCTCTGACATCAACACCAATTGGAAGAGGTTACTGTGGCTTTCAGGAGGAAGACTCTACACTTGGTGGGTCGTCTGTCTGACATCTCTGACATCTACACCAAGTGGAAGACGTTCATCCAGCGTCGTCACGCCGCAAACGGCTCAAGGTTACTTAATTTTTAGCCTTGACCTTTGAATTTGTATTCCTCTCTTATATAGTGTACGTAGGTCATGGTTTAGACTTTGCCTCTCTTCTAAAGATCATGATGGAAATATGTGTTGCATTATCCATTGTGTCATTGATAGAAAATACCTTCCGTTTACCATAAGGATCATAATGGGAACGTTTTACTGTTTGCAATGGCGAGAATTAGTAAAATCATTTGCAATTATAATGGCAATGTTTTACTGTTTTGCCACCAGATGTCTCTACGAGGGGTAATGTTCTGTCTCATCAGTGAGGTCTTCAACAAGGTTCATTTCTGGTATAACACCCAACATTACCAGAGCATGTTTTTGGAATATGATGATGCTAAGTAACACAATGTGCCATTGAGCACATACAATGTGCCATTGAGCACATACAATATGCCGTTGAGCACACATAGTGTGCCATTCAGCATAATATTATGATTTGGCAATAAAATTTAATTATTATTTTGTGGGAGTTTTGTAAGAAGCTATGCATGTATTAAATATGTTATTAGCATTTGGGACAGTTCAAGAAATTTACTGAATGCCGTTAAATTTTGATACAGAGTCGATAAAAATTACATGAAGAAGTATAGAGGGTATCATCAATATTGACTTTATAGTAATATTGTATTAAGTTCTAACAATGAATTATTGCAAATATGATGCCTTATCAGGTCAAACTGAACTGCTGTGAGAAGATAGCATGACTTCTTTAATATGATAGACAATATTTTTTCTTGTCAGTCATGCAGACATTTTGAGAAAATGGCATGACTTCTTATGATAAATAATATAACACCTTATTTAAAAATTATCAGTTAGTATTGTGTATGTGGCCCAGTGCATTATGATAAATACAATGAGTAAATACAATGGGTTATCATTTTAAAAATAATATGTCAACTTTGCATTACGAAAACCAAATACATCTATTAGGGAAGATGTGCTAAAATGTCTACCTTTTGTACGATGGTGTGCAGCACTGACATTTACAATTGACCTGTGAACTTTGTGCTTTAAAGCGAGACTATCGCTATCTGACTCATCACTGTGTCACTGTCACCGAGGCTGGGGGAAAGTTGAAGTTTTTGACAAACTTTCTCAATGCGTTGTTGAACAGTGGCGACATCTTGAGGAAGAACATTCACGATACGATCATTGGCGATAAGGTTTGCATAATTGTTTTGCTTTCATTTCTCATATAACAGGCCTCCACTTTAATGTCATATAGAACATGCCCTCTTGTCATATAGAACATGCCCTCTTGTCATATAGAACATGCCCTCTTGTCATATAGAACATGCCCTCTTGTCATATAGAACATGCCCTCTTGTCATATAGAACATGCCCTCTTGTCATATAGAACATGCCCTCTTGTCATATAGAACATGCCCTCTTGTCATATAGAACATGCCCTCTTGTCATATAGAACATGCCCTCTTGTCATATAGAACATGCCCTCTTGTCATATAGAACATGCCCTCTTGTCATATAGAACATGCCCTCTTGTCATATAGAACATGCCCTCTTGTCATATAGAACATGCCCTCTTGTCATATAGAACATGCCCTCTTGTCATATAGAACATGCCCTCTTGTCATATAGAACATGCCCTCTTGTCATATAGAACATGCCCTCTTGTCATATAGAACATGCCCTCTTGTGGTGTAATAAACCTGGTGTGTCCACCTAGAATATGTCTGTACGTTATGTTACTCCTGCTAAATGCTTTGTATCTCGGGCTCTAAACTATCAGGGTTTCATATATGATCCTAGGAAGGAGTCATAGCACTATCTCACCCCACTGTTTCCCTAAATTGTAAAATTGTCCTGAAACGTAGATTCTTCACAATGATTTGCATGTTTTCTATGACTGTTCCAAGTTATGTACAAGTGTTCACAATGCTATGCATATTTTCTACAATTGTTCGAAAACTGCCCAGATGCAATGACATAGTAAGTCATAAGCAATCAATGGCATTATCCAGCCAACCAATCGTTTATGCCACTTTAGAATGTTTAATCAAGTAGTGGCAGTTGTGATATGCTTTGTGGCGCTTCTGTTGGGGAATATGAAAGACAGCGTGGGACGGCTTACATAACTACCAAGTTATCCCGTCCAGAGGATGGGTATTTTGGCTGGTACTTTTAAAGCATAATATGAAAAAGTTGGCAATACAATTTTTATATCATGCACACCTTAAAGCGAACCAAAAGTCTTGGTTTTTGGCCTATGTGCCATAAGAGTTACTAAAACATAACCATTTGTAACTACAATTAAGAATATCACACCAGTGGTTTACAAGGAAAACCTTGTTGAACATACATCTTAATTTCAAGGGCCGTGCCATACTGTTAGATAACACTACATCACGAGTGTGGTATTCTGGCAATATTTGCTCGCCAAATGAAAATATATTCACATACACCTATTCATATTCTTGCTAATAGGATATGGCCATGCTATTAGCATCCAATCTCAACTTATGTAATATATTTTGGTCTTTGTTTACTAAACTAGTCTTCATTCTTGCAAAATAACAGGTTTGTCTGAGACTGCATTGGTTCTTTGAATGCCGGCCACCCTTACTACATCACCTCAGTCTAGTCTAGGTTACCCCTGTTTCACAGAACTGCACATGCATCGGTTGCGTTGGTTAACATGTCAGCCCTCAGTCATTCAGAGAAATGACCCACTTTTAGAATACATTCTGAGTAAACTACTGACCTGACATTCTTGTTTTTAGGTGTAATGTTTTAAAAATATTAAAATTTATAGCAATATAAATGGACGACAAATGAGGAGTTGAACAAACTACATTTACTGCGTTTTTGCATCCTATGTACCGGGAGAATCCGATCAACTATGCTTCCTTCCCTGAGTGCTTGTCTCCTCTGTACCTGCAGAACCAGACAAAGTATGCCAGCCCTTCCTTCCCTGAGTGCTTGTCTCCTCACTACTTACAAAACCAGACCGACTACGCCGGCCCTTCCTTCCCTGTACGCTCGTGCTCGCCTGCTGACTGTCTTGACTGCTCATGGTCGTATTCTGTCCATCATTTCGCCCTGACGCGGTTTCAGCAGTTGGGTATTCAGGGCTTCAAAAATAAACAAACAACAATCACACATATACCATCGATAAACACAACTTTGGAGATAACTTATTGAACTAATATATATGTCTACAGATGAGAGTTACCCCTGGTAGATATGATGTTTTCATCGTTTATCTTTAATATAAAGTAGCACTCTACCAACAACATGACAACCCCAGCATCATGAACACCAGCACTCTACCAACAACGTAACAACCCCAGCAACATGAACACCAGCACTCTACCAACAACGTAACAACCCCAGCAACATGAACACCAGCACTCTACCAACAACGTAACAACCCCAACAACATGAACACCAGCACTCTACTAACAACATAACAACCCCAGCAACATGAACACCAGCACTCTACCAACAACGTAACAACCCCAGCAACATGAACACCAGCACTCTACTAACAACATAACAACCCCAGCAACATGAACACCATCACTCTACCAACAACGTAACAACCCCAGCAACATGAACACCAGCACTCTACTAACAACATAACAACCCCAGCATCATGAACACCAGCACTCTACCAACAATGTAACAACCCTAGCAACATGAACCCCAGCAATCTAACCACATGGTAACAACCCCAGCAACATGAACAACAGCACTCTACCAACAACTTAACAACCCCAGCAACATGAACACCAACACTCTACCAACAACGTAACAACCCCAGCAACATTAACAACACCACTCTAACCACAAGGTAACAACCCCAGCAACATGAACACCAGCACTCTACCAACAACATAACAGTGAGTTTAACATCAGCTGTATGTAAATTACTCGAAACATTAATTAGAGACCACATGGTGGAATTCCTTGTAAAACATAAATTAATAAATACATTTCAACATGGGTTCCTAAAGGCAAGGTCATGTCTAACTAATCTCTTGTTTGTTTGAAGAAATTATAAAGTGGGTAGATGACGGGTCACCAGTGGATGTTGTCTACTTAGAATTTCAGAAAGCTTTCGATAAAGTGCCACATCAAAGATTGTTACTTAAACTAAAAGCCCATGGTATAGGTAACACACACACATGCACACAAACATTACATTTACGCCAAGATGTAATGCAACACTTATTACCATTTCAAATTATGTAAATTATATATATATATATACGCGTATTATAAATACATAATATATTATATGTAATAGCTCATTTTAGGACTTTAATGGGTCTTTATTATATATATATTATATATATATATATATATATATATATATATATATATATATATATATATATATATATATATATAATAAAGACCCTTAAAGTCCTAAAATGAGCTATTACATATAATATATTATGTATTTATAATACGCGTCAGTCGATCACCAATTATCCAGGTGGATATCACATCATTTTGGTAATCAACTGGATAAAAAAGTGGCTTACACACAGAAAACAGAGAGTAATAGTAGATGGCGAAATTTCAAACTGGAAATCGGTTTTGAGTGGGGTACCACACGGATCAGTATTGGCCCTATACTGTTTTTAATACATATATAAATGATTTGGAAGATGACATATCTAGCAAAGTACTCAAATTTGCAGATGACACAAAAGTATTCAGAAAGGTTACTAATGATACAGATAAACAAAGTTTACAGGATGATCTAGACAAATTAGTTAAATGGTCAGAAAAATGGCAAATGTTATTAAATTTTGGGAAGTGTAAATGTATACACATAGGACATGGAAACATGGATGAAGAATATAAAATTGGGGATGCTGTACTAGATAGAACCACACAAGAAAAGGACTTAGGAGTAACATTTAGTGCTGACATGAAAGTTTCAGAGCAATGTGGTATTGCTGCTTCGAAAGGAAATCAAATTCTAGGGCTAATTAGGAAAACTATCATGTATAAGGAGAAACAGCTAATTGTACCCCTGTACAAAGCAATAGTTAGACCACATTTGGAATATTGCATTCAAGCATGGAGACCATATCGTAAAAAGGACATAGACAAGCTAGAAAGAATACAACGAAGAGCAACTAAAATGATTCCACAATTGAGAGACCTTAGTTACAAAAGTCGCTTATTACAATGTGGTTTGACAACACTAGAGACCAGGAGACTAAGAGGAGACCAAATAGAGGTGTTTAAAATAGTGAATGGTTATGAGGATGTTGACAGGAATATGTTCTTCAAACTTAAAGAAGGCAGTAGAACCAGAGGACATAAAGCAGCATTAGTTAAGGAGCAGTGTAGGTTGGACATGAGAAAGTACTCTTTCTCACAGATGGTGATAAATGAATGGAACAAACTGCCAAATGATTGTGTTAATGCTAGTAGTGTGAATATGTTTAAAAATAGAATTGACAGATATTTGATAAGGGCGGGCTACACATAGATGAGAAAATTGTTGGACTCTCAATAAGCCAATGGCTTCCTTGTCCACTTGCATCAGGAACTTGTTGTTTGGAATGGCAACCTTGTTCAGTCTCTGTTTAACCCCAGCAACATGAACACCAGCACTCAAACCACAACATAACAACCCCAGCTACACGCACTGAATGTTTTTGTAATGTAATAATTAGTTGCAATCAAACAAGGAATTGATCATTTTATGAAATTCATGCAATAAGAAATATACTGACTGAACAATGCTGAAAAAAGACAGAGGTGATATTCTTTCTATTGATTGAAATGGCTATTTTATACATGGTTGTTGCAGATAATTAATTAATGACAACATTGTCAATAATGTATAAAATAAAGTCTATGAATAAAATGTAGAAGCTTGAAGGTGCAACACTCAATAATCATATAAGAATCTTTTGACAATCTATAAAATGTGCCACATGTAACTGTGCTGAATCTACCAAGTGAATGTTGAAGGACCATCAACACATGAAGCCTTCCTTCAGTTACTACTGCACAGAGTTAAATGGTGTACACTGCAAAAAATCAAACCTGTCTAGTATCAGCTATGACATTCTAGTTGATGCATGTGGTTGCAAATGGCAAAGTGGTGGCTCTATATATACTAACATAAGGCTATCAAAATCGATTCTTTCAAAGAATAAGCATTCGTTTATTAAACAGACTGCACATTACTTACACTGACTGCACATGACTTGAACTATTCACACACTACAGATTTGAACATCAACGAATCTGATTCGCAATGGCCTAAATCAATTGAGGACGGCGATTTAAGATGCAGCTGATGCGGCAGTGACCCGTGCTGTCTGCCAGAAAACCTTCAAAGGCTGTGTATCTGTTTACATCTATTTGTGATGACACCAGTTCCATATGTAATATTTGCTTTAGGAGGATATATTGGTCAAGCTGCACATCTGCTTTAAAGCCATAGATAAGATGTTTCCATTTGCTTGAGGGATAACAGTTTATAGTGAGGTAAGAGCGATGTGAACATGTTGGGAACAGGTGGACTCACCAGGAGTGAAGTGAAGGGCTTGTGATGTGCAATAACGGTATCTTCACTTGTTACTCTATGTATAACTGCCATTGGCTTTTGACTGGGATGAATAAACTTATTCTAGAAGAAACTGGCGGATGTGCTGTGCTTTCAGTGTTCTTCTGGAGGAATGAATGGATTAATTAGTGCACAAACGCACACACACCACATGTGTATGCCAACAGATTAACTGTAAAGTTAAGTCAGATTACATGTAAAGAAACTTAGTGAGAATCATCCGACACGAGACAGTGGCAACAGGGGTGCCACCGAATGCGGTCTATGTCATTGATTGGCCGTCTGTCAGGTGACAATTATAAAAACAAACATACAACCTGTGGGTTGACACTGACTATAGCACTGGTGTGCATGTGCATCTGGGGAGACAAACCAGTAGATTGATCTCAGACATTGTTTAATGTGCCCCACCAACTGTTGAACCAGTGACATATCTAGGATTTGGCAAAGTGGTGCAAAGCTTAGTCACCCATGTGTTTACCATGTAGTGGAGAAATACCAATAAAATCATAAAATTAAGCCAAAGGGGGTCTATGTTCCTATTGCTCCCTCCCTGAATATGCCACTGTGTTGAAGTGATGGGATGACATCAAAAATAAGAACTGCAGTCAACTTCATCATTTTGAGAAAGAGGGAGATTTATAGGACAGATGACGGGAGACTGGGTTATTAGTGCCAGTCTCCCATAAAATGGGAAGATTGGCAGGTAAGGCAGCAACAAAGGATGGATGTACGAACTGAAAACATGAACACCAGCACTCTATCAACAACGTAACAACCTCAGCAACATGAACACCTGCACTCAAACCACAACGAACAACCCCAGCAACATGAACACCAGCACTCTACCAAAAATGTAACAACCCCTGCAACATGAACACCAGCACTCAAACCACAACGTAACAACACCAGCAACATGAACACCAGCACTCTAACTACAACATAACAACCCCACCTACATGCATGGCCACTGAATGTTTTTGTAATGTAATAATTAGTTTATTTTAGTTGCAATCAAACAAGGAATTGATAATTTTATTAAATGCATGCAATAAGAAATATACTGACTTAACAATGCTAAAAAAAGACAGAGGTGATATTCTTTCTATTGATTGAAATGGCTATTTTATACATGGTTGTTGCAGATAATTAATTAATGACAACATTGTCAATAATGTATAAAATAAAGTCTATGAATAAAATGTAGAAGCTTGAAGGTGCAACACTCAATAATCATATAAGAATCTTTTGACAATCTATAAAATGTGCCACATGTAACTGTGCTGAATCTACCAAGTGAATGTTTAAGGACCATCAACACATGAAGCCTTCCTTCAGTTACTACTGCACAGAGTTAAATGGTGTACACTGCCGTTGTCCTCCACTGTCGGTTACTAGGTTTAATAATTATAATATATTGGCTAAACACACATACCCATTGCTACATAAAATAACATCAGTATATATGATATAACTAAACATGGTTAACAATAATTGTAGCCAGAACAGGGTATTTCAGTTTAAGAAATTAATCTCTCTAATTTGATTCTATAAAGCAGCGAATTCTCTTAAGCAGTACATCTGAATACAGCAGGAATATAGAATGATTCCATCCCAGCCAATATAGTTGACTGCGTTATCTGTGATTCTGGTGAGCCCAATGTAACATATCGCAGGATTAAATTGTCATTCAGACATACACTAGTACACTACCAGGTAGTTGTTATATTGTTAACCTTTACAAAGGTTATTTCATTCACTAAGCATTCCCATAATTACTCCTCGACAATCAAGGATGTAATGTGATTGGTCTCCATGCCATATTAAGATGGTATATGCCTTTAATATTTTTCAAGGTAAATTTTACCTTTGTTTACAATGAACATAGGTAAATTGACTGTAAAAAACTATAAAAATATTAATAGATTAAATCATCAGTTTGATGAAATTCTTCAGAACATTGGTGTATATAATTGAAAATGGTTAGCAATTAGAGATACTGATCATAAAGATACTAATCATAAAGCAACATGACATCTTCAATGATTGCAATAGAGAAACACATAAACGTAGGCAGGCTTTCCTATCTAGTGGTAATAAAGTGAGTTTTATTTTCATTTAAAGCCACTAGAGACCTTCCACTTTGGTCAAGTTTGTTGAGAAATCTGTCAGTTCTGCTTTATTTCCTCTTGTATGTGATCAGGTAGGCCGGATAAATCTGGCTCCTTTCATAGATGATAAATTCACGGAACAAGAGCCTTGAGCTGTTATCTCTGTGGGTTCCCATGACAGAGTCAAAGAAGTCATTCTGATCGTGTTTGCAAGAATCTTTGCAGTGATGAACACACGGTGGTCGGCTCAAGTCTTCATTTGGTTTCTTAGCGATGTAGCTGTGCCCAAGTAAGACTTTTACAAGGAACATAGAATGTGGACCAGTTGTCCTGCTGCCTTTGGCGTCTGAAAATAGGAGCAAATAAAATCATACAGCAAGTGCTATCCAAATGAAAGTTACAGGACAGTTATTGCAATACGCATTTATTATAGGACTTGCCATGAAACATTCAGATGTTTTAGCCAACAATTATAATAAGCACTACAGTATTATTATGTTAGACGAGATATATTTATTAGCAACATAACGTCCCGGGGAACAAATAATTGAAGACTTCTTAGGTACCAATATATTACATAAATCAGTTTGTGACTATATGTATATTTTCCTTTGTATCTCTGTCAGTTTTGTGTGTATGGGGCTAACAATTTGTAAGTGTGCCCGGAGCCCCACGGTGAGGATACATTAAAAAATGTACAAACCCCCAATTCCCCTGGGGCTGGGGATATTATGAAGGAATCTATGCGGAGATTTGAAGTGCAGATCACGTAACTCATAACACTAGTACATACTATTGTTAGCTATACGTGTTTCGATGATTGTGTCCACCGAACACTTTATGAAACTGGCAGTTGGACGCAATTTTTGGAGTGTGAAGTTGTCATTGCCATTGACCTACCAATATTTAACTGCAGAGAGGAAGTAGTCATAAGTACTTGCATTGATTGTCTTTTTGCCCCACGTAATGCCTGGTATCTCTGCTAGTTATAAGTTATGTAGATCCAGCGCTACACCAAATTCAAAAATACTCCAGCCACATTTCACAGCTGTTTTGAAAAAGGTTTATAATGAATGACAACCATATCATGTTGTTGCACTACATTGTTACCTGCATACTGGTCAGCTTTGGTGGAGCTTTCGCAGAAGTAGGCACCCTTGCCAAACATGACTCGTTTAGTAAGGCGGAAGTCAATGCCCTGCTTTATTATCGACTCAATGTATTCTTGTTTTGTGCCATGGAACAGGAAGTGTTCATTGATCTCTGGAATTAGCTGCTCGTCCAACACACTGATCCCCAGTGTTGAAGTCAGCACATCTGTTTCATCAGAGTCTGACGTCACCTTCGGGAAACTCCCCTTAACAGCGCGTGTACAACATTTCTTCCTGGCTTGTTCATATGACATATATAGATGTGGATTTTCAATCTGCTCTACTTTTGTCACTTCAATGGTCTTGTGAGTGAGGTCGTCTGCATCACGGCCGTGTCCTACCAGTTTCTGGTCCCAGGTGCACTGTACTATGTCTTCGATTGCTTTAGCAACAGTGGGGTCCACTGGCATTTTCACCGTTCTTTCATCCTGCAGAGTCCTCACCGACTTCCAGTGTCCAGGGATCTCAACTGGTTGGTTTGCGATGCACTCCAAATATGCAGGTTGGCCTCTGGTTTGTCGCACAAACTCTGGTCCCTTTTCTATTGCCTGTACTTTCTGTGTCACTACTGCAGCGGTTGCACTCACAGCCTGCTTCGCCCCCACAATACGGATGCACTTGGATTGTTTGTCTACAGTTTGAATACCAAATCATTAGTGAAGTGAAGGATGTTTTGGTATAAAGCATTAATTTCATATATGACCAACATACTTGGCAGACTACATACAGATACAGAATAACTGGATTACCGAGGTAGCTCAAACATTTACAGTAATGGTCACTCATTAGCGCTACACCGGAAATGTAAATAATGACCTGGTAGCTCAATGGCTTGGTATATGCCTCATGTCACTCACGAAGTATGGGTTTGAAAGGTGCTGTATGCTTTGGCATTACGTGATGAATTTAAACAGCTACCAAGAAACTATTTTATTATGAATGAAATTTAAACATTATATACCATTTGCATCCAAACAAACAGGAACTAAATGTCTAGCTACGGACAGAGGAAACCCCCCCCCCAGAAAACAAACACTGTTACCATATGGGTTCACTCACTGGAAAAAACTACATTAACATTCACTATGGCCCTCCAGATCAGACATTGTCTATTAGATAAGGTTTTAATGTATTTTAACAATGCCTTTTGATATAACATTTCACTGTTCTGTTAATTATAATATTAAATTGTGCCTGGTAGAATTTTAGTGCAATTTTATCTAGATGGCTTTAGCTGTTTCTGATATTAATCAATTCCTTAATATTTGACATATTTAAACAAACGTTTCATTGTCCTCCTGATTAATGTTCTATAATATCATAACTTCCAAGTTTCACTTGTCTTTTCATATAACTGTACACATGACATTACAATCATGAACAGAGCACTGTAAACATTAAATCACAGATTACCTATGAAGATCTGCACGTCTTCACAGCTCTGTGACGTCATGTCATCAATGTCACGTTGGGAGAACTTTGCCACATACTCAGCCGGTACATTCTCCCCAGCTGAGTACTCATTGACACTCTTGTTAATTGCACTCACTGCCTCATCAATGCAGGCCTGTCCCAGAGCACTGATGTGAAAGACGGTGATGGACTGTCCGTGTGGAAAGATTCTACCTTTCACGGAGGAGGTTGGAGTCGTTGGCCTATGATGCCTATAGCCAGGCAATCGTCGTTCCTTTGCTGAATTGCCAAGTAAGTCAATTCACAATTTCAAAGTTAAAATATAGACATCATCTATATCTAATATCTTTTAAAAACACTGTCATTATTTTACAATTATGAAAGTAAAAATACTGCAAAAATTAAGTTAAAAATAAGTTAAAACATATTTCAAACCCAGGTACAACAAAAATCATCTAACAAATGAAACAAATTTAAGAACCTCAATGATATAATGATATTAATCATAATTTTTTTATTTTGATTGAGATTCAGTGTCATCTGCATTATGTGTTGCCACTCACCAGAGATCAATGGTCGAGGGCATGGTGCGTCGAGTATCTTCACAAAATCTTGATATATTTGACCATCAAAGGCGATAACAATCACCTGCAAAAAGACAGTTAAGTTTGTGTGTCTGTTCTGCTGATTATTTACTGGTCTATCCCATTTATACAGTGTCAGACCTCAATGCCCTCTCAATGCCATTCTAGGGATAGATTTTAAGCAAAAAGTCTGATAATCCAGATGAATTACGAAAGTATTACATTAATGATGATGATTGGTGTTACCTTAAAAAACACTAACGACACTGTATTTGTATGCAAAAATATGACTCTAAAACGAAATTATGGAACAACATCAATTATATAAAACATTTTAGAAAAAGAAGCCAGATAAACTATTAGCCACTGAAGACTGTTGTCTTCCTTGACCAGTTCTGTTAACGATGTATTTGGATGATGACTCTTGACAACCTTCAGATCTGTGAAATGTGAAACAAACATGGAGAACTTTGTTCATTGAAACAACCAGTGACAAACCTTTGAGACGCAGCATGTTTCATTTGATGCATGTTTCTTGACAGCACGCATGAAGCACTGACCTACTGCCGAAGAGTCGTAGCGGAGTTTTCCGCAGCCAACAGTTGGAAATGCAATGGAGTCTGCTTGTAGTTCTGATGCTTTCTGCAGACATCTGTAAATCTGACCCTCAAGTTTCTGTGGAAATGAAGATCAGATGAATAGCATAAAGTAACTTTTCACATGGTCTTGAATTGTCATATTTGTATAACTTAAACAAATACGACATTACAAAAGTAAGTTTTGAATCTGATTTGAATGAATTTTTTAATTAAATAACAGTTACCTGAGTCTTGTTATCAAGCTTTCAACTGCTAGTGATAGGCCTCAATTCAAAGGATAAACATTCAATTTTCTGTAATATATTTATTAAGAAAAAATTACCTCGTATGTATCAGTTTTCATTGAATGTAAACGTATGTGGAAAACATGTAAACATTTCAAGTTCCCACATGCCTGTGTCACCGCCACATCGTCCCCATCATTGATGGCTTCATCATAGAGCTGTGACAGAAATCAATGATAGTTCACCATTGTAGAAAACATAGTCAGCTAATCATTATTATCAAACACATAATCTGCTTCTAAATTTGCCTTGAAAATAAGGGATGCTACAAAAAATACCAGATTTTATTTTCAGGTGATCAATATGTTCATATTATAGTATACAAACTATGGAGCCTGCAAAAACAGAAGCTTGCTTATCTTTTGCATTTGCTCTCCACCAACTTTGCAGAATGCTTTGCAAACCTGACCACACTTGGCGAGATTCCCTTCCTCTGATGCTGGCGTATTCACCAACACATCGGCCTGCAACGACAGTCTTATCACATCACAGTGTCTTCAGTTATTTATCTCTCAGTTGACACCAGGTAAGGGTTTATTTCAATGACTAATTATCAACTGATAAAAGTGCAATTACAGCATATATACATTTTTTTATTAATTAACATTTCCGAAATGAGACAATTAAATTTTTTTTAAGATTTTCAGCCAGTCATTGGTCAGTGAACATTGTTGCCTTTATTAGTGTCAGGAAAGAAGAAGACAATCATATCGTCACTGTCACCTGGGCTGGAACAGTCAGGCTTTGGAACTAACTTGGTGATAGCTAAGTATGATTATTCAAAACCACCAATCACAATCTAAGTTAATGTTTTCTGATCAATTTGAAACATTACGATATGACATTGATAGGTAATTTTGCCACTAGATACAAATGGCAGTAATGTCTCCACAA
>BSQZ01000052.1:3660000-3707500 GCA_033239005.1 Lamellibrachia satsuma
CGATTCCTTCTGTGATAATTTTCAAAGAACAGTTTGGCAGAGATGATTGTAAATATGGTAGCAAAACCTCTAGGTTACATTTCACTGGACAACATCTCACTAGTTCTGTAATGCTGCTCTTTGGTGAGAGGCAAGGTGGAGCTTGTGCACCTTGTGGGCCAATAACGCAACTTGTTTCCTCCTTTTGTAAATCTTCAAAACATTGTATAGCGACATGGACCTTGTCTTTCTCCACAGATCTATTTTTAGGTCTTCGTGTAGGGACAGGGACCAGTTCCTCCTCCATATGCCTTCTTGTAGGGTCAGTGATCTTGCGGTTTGTTGTTTGACAATTTTGACATCCTTGTCTGAAATGGTGCAAAGTATTTCACTATCAAATTTGATGGTCTCATTCAACTTGACGATGGCCTCTGTCTTCCCATTCATGTATCTGACATCCTTCACTTCAGCTCCAGTTATATCTTCAATGTGGAGCTCCAGTGCATCCTGGGACGTATCTGATGACAGACCCTGACCAACAGAAGAGTTGCACTGGGCTTAACTGAATATATATGTTCATGTGTGCCATTAAGGGCGGGGGGCGTGCATGCGTGCGTGCGTGCGTGCGTACGTGCGTGCGTGCGTGCGAGCTACACAAAGCAATACAACAGACAAAAAAACTGTGTTTTAGAGATGTCCATATATGAGTCTACCTGAACGAGAAGAGTACAGGTGTCATCTCCTCCTGCCATGTCCACGCAGTCAGTGTCTACTTCTCGCAGCTCCAGGCAAACTCACATCAATGATGTCTTGTTGCTCCTCTATGATTAGGAAAACATTGAAACTTATTGTTATATATACAGCTGTAGTCCATTATAGTGTGCGTGCATTCGCACATGTGCATGGATGTGTGCATGGATGTGTACATGGATGTGTACATGGATGTGTGCATGGATGTGTACATGGATGTGTGCATGGATGTGTACATGAATGTGTGCATGGATGTGTGCATGGATGTGTGCATGGATGTGTGCATGGATGTGTACATGGATGTGTGCATGGATGTGTACATGGATGTGTGCATGGATGTGTGCATGGATGTGTGCATGGATGTGTACATGGATGTGTACATGGATGTGTACATGGATGTGTGCATGGATGTGTACATGGATGTGTGCATGGATGTGTGCATGGATGTGTGCATGGATGTGTGCATGGATGTGTGCATGGATGTGTGCATGGATGTGTGCATGGATGTGTGCATGGATGTGTGCATGGATGTGTGCATGGATGTGTGCATGGATGTGTGCATGGATGTGTACATGGATGTGTACATGGATGTGTGCATGGATGTGTGCATGGATGTGTACATGGATGTGTGCATGGATGTGTACATGGATGTGTGCATGGATGTGTGCATGGATGTGTGCATGGATGTGTGCATGGATGTGTGCATGGATGTGTGCATGGATGTGTACATGGATGTGTGCATGGATGTGTGCATGGATGTGTACATGGATGTGTGCATGGATGTGTGCATGGATGTGTGCATGGATGTGTGCATGGATGTGTGCATGGATGTGTGCATGGATGTGTACATGGATGTGTGCATGGATGTGTACATGGATGTGTGCATGGATGTGTGCATGGATGTGTACATGGATGTGTGCATGGATGTGTGCATGGATGTGTGCATGGATGTGTGCATGGATGTGTACATGGATGTGTACATGGATGTGTGCATGGATGTGTGTCACACATTAATTTTCCAATATTTATGTTGCTCTCCTCTTTGCCTCCATCTACACTCCTCATCCCTTGCTCTTGCTCTCCCCTCCCCTCCCAATCCTGCCAAACCTCTCTTCACACAATCCTCCCATCCCAGTCCAGATCTTCCTCTTCTCCTTCTACCCCCACTCTGAGTGCATCCGCTCTCTTCGTTAACCGTTCCCCTAGCTTCCATTCTTTCCATGTGTCCAGACCAGCTTCCTCATGAAACTTTCTATATTTATTTACTGTTGATGATTGTATTATGATTATAATTTGGTATTATATTTTAAATGTTTAATTCTCCTGGGTTCATTTATATATGAATGCTAGCATGACTAAATATATCTTGCTGTCTCTGGTTAGACACTGTAAATACATAATATTATTATGTTCCAAATACATTGTGTTGATTGATTTTTTATTGTATAGTTTGTATATAAAAATACATATTTTACTGTTTGATCATGCAGTTACAGGTACATACCATTTTTCTCAATTACTCATCACCCTCTTGTTCACCTGAGGAAATAAAGTTTTGTAAATTGAATAATTAAGTCACTTAATAATGTCATGTAAAACAAATGCTAGGAAAATTCTAAATTATTTATATATGCCAATTCAATTAACTATTTTTATAGCTAGCCTGAAACCAACATTAGGATGCTCAAATGTATAAGGATGTGTCAAAAGGAATGTGATTCAATGATTAAATTTAGTTGTCTACTACAACATTTAATAAATATCAACTTGAAATAATCTGGAAAATACAAAAGTTTGGAAGATTTCTATCACAAATTCTAATATATTTTCGTATTTGCAAATTCTAATAATTGTCTTTAAAACCTCACAAAGAAACATAGTGAGGGGGTTTGTAGGAATTAAGGGGGAGGTGGGAACGTGGTCCTAAAAATTGGTGGGAAGTGAACTCTTAAAAAAATGGCGGGAGGTGGGAGATTGGCCCCACAAACAAGAAGGAAAGTGGAAGTTGAGACCCTGTGTGCACCCCCTCACTAGTTTATGCTTATGCAAATTCTACATTAGTTGAACTAGCTTGTGATATCAATTTAAGCAACATTTCTGTAAACATAGTTTCTAACAATTCTAAGCCCTACTAGATTAATTTGCTACCAGAATTATAGCAAATTTCTACAGAATTTGTAATGAAAAACCCGATCAAATATTATATCGTTTGAGTTTCTGCTATTTTATTTTGTGATCTATTTGTGTTAGGTTTTGTGATTTTATTTCCTAATTCGTTTTGTACTGCTTTAGCAGCCTTTTTGATGGATTATATTCACAGTAGTGTCGCCTTGTTGACACAGTACTGTGTATGTGACAATATAACCACGCCAAAATTAAATTTTTTTATGGATTATATTCACAGTAGTGTCGCCTTGTTGACACAGTACTGTGTATGTGACAATATAACCATGCCAAAATTAAATTTTTGATGGATTATATTCACAGTAGTGTCGCCTTGTTGACACAGTACTGTGTATGTGACAATATAACCACGCCAAAATTAAAATACCAACAAAATAGTTAACCTTAATTACTTAACCTTAATTAAATGGCTTCAATTAATAAGTTACCAACATATGCAATACCTAATTGTTTTACAAATCACTCGCCAAAATTACAAGTCAACCAGGTTAAATAAATGTTGAATTTCTCAGTAAACATTACGCTTGCAACTTTCATTTTTATACCTATTTACAGTTCCGTTAACTTCCTGGACCTGGTAGCATATTATTATAATAATAATTTGAATGCCAAAGTGCCGGGTTTATATTAATTATAATTACTGCATGATCACGACTAATTACCGAACGCATAGTCTTGGACTACAATTACACAGAACGACGAAACTATGATTTTATTTACTTACTTTATGTGAGTTATACGCCCTTGCAAACTTGCAACTCCTCGTTGATGTGACGTTAAAGATTTAGCTGGTTCCCGGCCCACCGTGCGGCGCCACTGCTACGTCGAAGGCTCAATGCTCCGCCCACTGTCATACACGGAGGGGGGCCACAAAACAATTAATTTTCACATTGAAATCAATGCTCCCAGCAGGCACACGACGTTGTAGCAACGTTGTAGCAACGTCAGGTATCGACGTTGTGATGACGTCGAAATATTGGTCGATATGAAAGTTGAGTCGACGTCGGATATCGACGTTGTTTCAACGTCGGATATCGACGTTGTTCCAACGTCGGATATCGACAACGTCGGATATCGACGTTGTTCCAACGTCGGATATCGACGTTGTTTCAACGTCAAGTATCGACGTTGTTTCAACGTCAGGTATCGACGTTGTGATGCCGTCGAATTATTGGTCGATATGAAAGTTGAGTCGACGTCGGATATCAACGTTGTTTCAACGTCATGGTTGTTTCAATGTTGTAACAAAGTTACAAACTGACTAGATTTCAACGTCCTTAGTAACGTTGATTTTGTAATTGAAACAATGCTGACTGATCTGTCAGCATTGTTTCAACTTCAATGAAACAAAGACACAAATGTATCGGCGAGTCCTATGTTTTTTATTGATGATATAAAAGAAAATGCAATTTAGAATATAATTTGTGTCTGATTAGACAGTGTCAGTGGGTTGTTTGGTTGTGCTGGCTGTTCGTCCACCTCCCCCACTCCTCTCTGGCGCATACTTCAGGGTGGCGGCAACAGCTGTGTTTACGTCAAACTCGGTGCTGCCATTCACCGACCTCATAACACTAGCTAAAAGGGAATGCATATACGTAAGTTGTATTATATGATATCTTCTGATATCATGAAATGTGATATATATCCTGGTAGTTTCTAGTTGGAAACATAAATCAATGAAGAAGCTTTTCTTGTAAAAAAACGAATTAATTAAATTTAGTTAATTACCAATTAAGTAACCACGGCCCACGTACGGAATTGGGCGCTTCCTGAAGTTAGGACACTCAACTATAATAACGAATTAAGCAATATGCAGCGCAGAATACTAAATGAAGATTTCACAGAATATATAATATATAGATATATTATAATAATATATAATTAATGTTGTGTTTCTATTATGGTAAATCAATTACTCGCAACAAATAAACATATAGACATATATAGTGACAGCTAGTGCTGCTGAGTTCACCTAAGACTATTATGTCCAAGACAGTTCACGGCCTTCGAGTTTGGCGCCTAAAATTTACGATGTGAAAAGATCTACTTTCGTATGCTTTGCGAACAAAAATTATTTGCATAATGCTCAAAATCAATGTATTGGATAATAAAAAATACAGCCAACGATTCACAAATGAATTTCTAAAGATGTATACGTACCATGTCTTGCGGCGCGCCAATCGTTTATAAATTATAACTGTAAAAAGAATATGGCGGCATGGGCCGGGTAGACCCGCAGTAAAAAAAAAATTCATATTGATAATCGTCAGTGAATATTTTGAACATATGGAACTTACAACTAGAAAATGTTGTCATTGTTTGTTAATTTTTTTGTGAGAGTAACTACACGTTTCATATGAATTTTAGTTAGTTTCTTTCCATTTTATTTTGCTTGGTGCATTACCGCGCGGGAAAATTCCCTTGCATGCTATGCGAAATTTAATACAAGTAATAAATCATAAGGGTACAGCGCGCGTGAGATATCAGAGCTCGGCCTCTCTCGGTCCAAGCTCTGATAAATTACCTCCCGCGAGTGCGGGCGCCGCATGTGTGGCTGGCAAACGGGCTGTTGTCGGCAAGCGCTTGCCGAGCGCTGCCAGGCGATTTCCCCCTCGGGCCGATGAATGCGTGCTGGTTGGGACATGATTCCTCATCCTGTTTTAAACCTAAATCGGTTATTTGGCTAGTGAATCAAACAGACAAAGTTGTGCGATCACAAATCCAGTCACTGACATTGGAAGCATGCTGTACGTTGCCGTTCAAATAAAAATTAATGTTCGTATAGTAACTTTCATCTTTAGCATAATAACCTAAATTCGAAGTCTTAACCACGTCAAACTTCGACGTTTTTACGACGAAGGTTGATCGATGTTATATTGGTGTTGCGTACATGTTTTCCACTAATTTTCGTTGCGTATACCGACCTAAATGCGACGTCGCAACAACGTCAAGCTTCGACGTTGTTACGACGGTGGTTAATCGACGTTACATTGACGTTGCGTATATGTTGTCCACCTACATACATTGCGTTCCGACCTAAATTCGACGTGCTAACAACGCCAAACTTCGGCGTTGTTACGACGGAGGTTAATCGACGTTACATCGACGTTGCGTGTATGTTGTCCACCTATGTGCGTTGCGTACCGACCTACATTCGACGTCCAAACGACGTCAAACTTCGACGTCGGTACGACGGGGGTTGATCGACGTTGCATAGACGTTGTGTATATGTTGTCGACGTCGCGACTTTATTTCAACCTATTTTCGACGTCGAAACGACGTCGGTGTGCCTGCTGGGCTAAGAGTGAGTCAGGCATTCCACGCTGTGTGTAAAAATACAATTCGGTGTTATGAAAACTGTACATTTTGCTCGTCTTGTGACAGTTACCATCGACCTGCAGAAGCGTACATGTACGTTTCGTCAAAAGATGAATTAAGACAGTCAAGAGACAATTAAGACAAATCCTCCAGAGGAGGGCAGCAACTATAAGAGCCTATTTAACACTGCATCCTCAACTGATTTAGCCTATTGCAAACCCGGTTCGTTGATGTCCTGATATGTAGTGCGTGAATAGTTTACGTAATATCCGCAGAACAAGTTTGGTTTAATTAAAAAGTGTGTTATTTTTGTTCAAATCATCGAAAGAATTAACTTTAGTCGTTATATCAGGTAAAACTAAAAATGGTGGATATTCAAAACGGTAACCACATTGTGGGATTAAGGTTTGAATTTTCACAAAATTAATTTGAAATGAGACGAAAAAAAATCCAATTGAGGAGGCACCTTTAACCAGAGCTTTTAACCATTGACATTTGTCGCACTGGAAAGTAGTCTTGAGCTAACTGGAAAGTGGAGTGCTAATTCGTCGCCTTTTCAACAGGCGGCAGCACTTTTGGTGGTATTTGGCGGCAACCAAGGCAAATGCTAAAGAGCTGGATTGTAGTAATAAAAATTACAGTTTTTTATAATTAATCTGAATATGCAAGAATGTTGACGTATTAGTTATTACGGCATTATTGGTGTATTGCTGAGATAATGAGAATGCCCTAAACGTGTCGGTCGTTGAATTACTACGTGAGCGATAATACAATGTATTATGTATAAAAGACGGTATACCAACTTGATCGACAGTCGAATAAGATCAACTGGTAAATATATGATTATATATATATTTTTTTCTTAGTTAAATAAAGATGACATAGGCACAGATCACAACCACTGGCACTGAGTCTTTGTCATTGTAATAGAAATTAGTAGTTTTAAAATTAATTGTATTAAAAATTATCAATTGTATCAGTGTGTCACAGTGAAAGCTAAGCCTAACACAATGTCGTTTGCCTAAGATACAGTAGCGAATTATAGACATAACTGCATTAAACAGTAAAATCAGTTAGTTGTTAGACAGTGACCAGTTGCCGGTCGGGGTTAATGTTATGAGTAGTATAGCTCCACGTTACAAACAAAACTCAGCTTGAAGATAAAATTATGTTTTTATTAATTTGAAATATTTAGCCAAAACGGAATTGGAATTTAACGAATTTGATTAATTGAACTGGAATTAAGCACAAACTGTGGAGCGGTGGTCTAATGGTTAGAGCACCCGTCTGTCGATCGAGAGGACGGTGGTTCGATTCCGTTTTGAAGCTTGGGCAATTTTGTTCACCCCACTTTGCCCGTGTCTTTCAGAAGAGACACTAAAAGCCGTTGGTCCAAACTCCTGCGTTAGCTGAAGATTGGGCTGTTTGGAGTATAACTACTTGAGACTTGAGTCCAGTTACATCAGTTCTCTTTAAATTTCCAGTATTATAGGAATAATAATATTAGCTACATATATTGAACCATTTTACGCTTACACTTAATGTTTAATGGAATTTACAAGCAGGGCCGGATTTGCTCCATGTCTGTCCTTTCCTGTTTCCAAAGGCTATCCAGTTTTGCCTCAAAGGCCTGGTAATCCAGGTAAACTGCATCAACCCCTAATCATTGTCTAAAGCTTCAGTCCATACTTCAAATGTTTCAAGAAGATTGCTCAGGCAAGATTTTCCTGCTATTAAACCATGTTGTTTAGCTGTAAGCAAGTCGTGTTGGTCAATATGACTCAGGATGTGATCTTTCAGTATTGATTCAAACACTTTGCATGATATACACATCGGTGATACCGGCCTGTAGTTCTCTGCACTCTGCTTTGGTTCGATTTACTTTTTTGAAGATAGGTGCAACTTCTGCAGTTTTCCAGTCAAGTTGGACCTTCCCCTCATTCAGTGATTTCCCAAAAATCAAGTACGTTGGCGTGGTTAATTGTCTCACACATTCTTTTTGTAACTTTGGGTTAACATTGTCTGGTCCTGGAGACTTGTCTGGTTGTAATGCATGTAACGTTTTGTATATATCCTCCACATTAAATTTGATATCATAGGCAGCATTTCATCACTCACTCTACTGGCGAATGCTTGGAGGGCCAGTATCTTCCTGCACAAAAACCGATTTGAAAAAGTCACACAACACTTCTATAATCTCCTTGTCAGTATCTGTCTTGCCTCCATGTTCCTTATCAAGCTTTGACAAACCAACCGTCATTTTCTGGCTCTTTCTCTCATGTATCCATAGAATTTCTTTGGATTTTTCTTGACTTTTTCACAAGCTTCTTGTAGTCTGCCTTTGCTCACTTGTACACATTAGTCACCAAATTTCCCTGTTTTGTATACTCCTCGTAGTCTATGTTTCTACCTTTGAAAACATATTTTTTTCACAGTTCATGTTTCTTCTTAACAAACAGACTTGCGAACTTGTTTTGTCATCCATGCAGGTTTACTCTGTTTGTTTCTTTTGTTCTTCATTTTTGGCACAGACTGTTCTACAAGTCTACCCACGTGTGTTTTACAAGATCCAACATTAATTTCGACATTTGTCTTCAAATAAACTGCCCCAATCTATTTCTTGAATGTTCGTCCCTATTGAACCATAGTCGCCTCTCCAGACATTCACTTTCTCCTCTACCTTGTCACTGCTTTTATTTAGATCCATGTATGTAATGTAGGACCATAACAAGCCTACGTGATCGCTCTTGCCTAGTGGAGCTAGGTATGTTAAATTGTCTACCATTTACTCCTCATTTGTGAATATCAGATCCAGCTTCGATGGCTCCTGTCCCTCTCTGCATCTCGTTGCTTCAGTAACATGCTGAACCAGAAACGTCCTGTGTCTTCTCCAAAAATCTGTAAGGAAAACTATCTACTGTACAGTCTGTATGGTATTGTACAAAGTCCACCTCGCTCAAGTTAGTCTCTCATTAACAGAAGATGTTGTGCACTGATCCCATCCACCAAGTTCAAAAGGTGTAATATTTGCTCATTGTTATTGTCATCACTGCTCAGTGTCCTGTAGCTCACCGCAATAAATAAATGGTCGCCACTGTTCAATGTAATACTAAACCATGCCGAGTCACTAAACCCACACTCTGTCAGTTCCATGCATGGTTGAGATGGTATGGACTTGTGGACCATCAGGAATGCACTCCTACCTATCACTTCTATACAGTTCATATTCTGGTAGTTTGAAGAAGGCATCTGCAATTCCGCATTCGCCCATGTCACTGTAATGCCTAAAATTTTTGGTTTGCTTTTCAGAACTGTTACCGTAAACTCGTCCATTTTATTTACAATACTTTGTGCATTTGTGTAATAATAATTAACAAAATAAACACTCCTTGTGTCGTTATCAAAATATCCAGGTGCCTTGTGCTGTGAAAACTGGTGCAAATTAACATTTGTACATTGTCTGTTTTTGTCAGTGTTCGTCTGACAGTCTACTCCCTCCCGGCTTGCTCCTCCCTCCTGGCCTGTTCCTTCTCCCTCCCGGCCTGCTCCCTCTCCCTCCCGGCCTGTTCCTTCTCCCTCCCGGCCTGCTCCCTCTCCCTCCCGGCCTGCTCCCTCTCCCTCCCGGCCTGCTCCCTTGGCCTTTTGTTCACTATTCTCTATTCTAGAAAATTATTTACCTTTACCACTACAATTAAATATTTTTTGGGCCGTTTAACCAGTTATTTGACCAGACACAGGAAAACGTGAGGCCAGAACAGTCAGGTATAGTATCCAATGTGTTCTCTAAACCATGTGTCAGAGCGAGCCACTTGAATAGATTGAAATACACTGCTATTTTAGGTTGGCTGCATAAGTCTGTGGGCGGATTTGGCTGACTTGAGGACTAAAGGATTAAGAAGTTTTGCAAATAAACGTCTAAAATTATGAACGCAGTTTGTTGGCTTTGACAGTGAGGTTTGGTGATCTGTTGATTGCTTTGTTCAGGTTCTCCTACGCACACGTCTGCTGTGAACTGGGTGACACAGATTGCAGTCGACTATGGAGAAAATAAAAGGATTAAAGAAATGGCTGAAGCAGTGGGAGCAGACTTTTGTGATGGAGAACAAACACAGGCCGACTGCTGTATGTAACTGTGTGTATGTGACTATATCACACAAACACAGGCCGATTGCTGTATGTAACTGTGTGGATGTTACTATATCACACAAACACAGGCTGACTGGTGTATGTAACTGTGTGTGTAATGAATGAATAACTTTATTCTGGTTTCACATACATTATAACATATTTACAGTATCAGTTGAATCACTGACTAAACAAATAGTGATGCAACCAAGGAGATCCTCTATAAACCCTGCATGGATTATGACGGAGACCACCCAGAACAATAAATAAACATATATATGTTTCCTTAAGCCAAAAATGTATACAAGATTATTGCAAGTGAAATACAAAGTAATGTACAGTGATTTTAAGACTACAGTCCAATGTTTGTGCAATAAATAGCATTAAAGTTAACATGACATAGAGCTGTTAAGCTTGTCACTGTGCACAGTTATATGCACAATACATGGAGTACTATTTTTCTTGTAAAATAAAAAATTAACATAAAATGATAGCAACAGCGAGTCCAAATGTTGCTTAAATATTAACATACAATTTGTACTTTTTATGAACAAATACACTAATAACATAACTAATTATTACACATTAATGCATTTAACTGTGAACGTGAACACATTAAGTGTTGCAGGATCCTGAATACATTAAATACTACATGAACATAAATAACGGTCTTCTCTACCATGTTGAATAAGGGTAGATGTAAAGTACACTAAATACCCTAACTAATTATTGCACATTAAAATGCCTTCCACTACCCCTTCAATACCTCTCTGTCTCTAACCATTACATTTTGTCTGTGGACGGTTGCCTTCCACTTCCCCTTCAATACCTCTCTGTCTCTAACCATTATATTTTGTCTGTGGACGGTTGCCTTCCACTTCCCCTTCAATACCTCTCTGTCTCTAACCATTACATTTTGTCTGTGGACGGTTGCCTTCCACTTCCCCTTCAATACCTCTCTGTCTCTAACCATTATATTTTGTCTGTGGACGGTTGCCTTCCACTTCCCCTTCAATACCTCTCTGTCTCTAACCATTACATTTTGTCTGTTGATGGTTGCCTTCCACGTCCCCTTCAATACCTCTCTGTCTCTAACCATTACATTTTGTCTGGACGGTTGCCTTCCGCTTCCCCTTCAATACCTCTCTGTCTCTAACCATTACATTTTGTCTGTGGACGGTTGCCTTCCACTTCCCCTTCAATACCTCTCTGTCTCTAACCATTACATTTTGTCTGTGGACGGTTGCCTTCCGCTTCCCCTTCAATACCTCTCTGCCTCTAACCATTACATTTTGTCTGTTGATGGTTGCCTTCCGCTTCCCCTTCAATACCTCTCTGTCTCTAACCATTACATTTTGTCTGTGGATGGTTGCCTTCCGCTTCCCCTTCAATACCTCTCTGTCTCTAACCATTACATTTTGTCTGTGGACGGTTGCCTTCCGCTTCCCCTTCAATACCTCTCAGTCTCTAACCATTACATTTTGTCTGTGGACGGTTGCCTTCCGCTTCCCCTTCAATACCTCTCCGTCTCTAACCATTACGTTTTGTCTGTGGACGGTTGCCTTCCGCTTCCCCTTCAATACCTCTCCGTCTCTAACCATTACGTTTTGTCTGTGGACGGTTGCCTTCCGCTTCCCCTTCAATACCTCTCCGTCTCTAACCATTACGTTTTGTCTGTGGACGGTTGCCTTCCGCTTCCCCTTCAATACCTCTCCGTCTCTAACCATTACGTTTTGTCTGTGGACGGTTGCCTTCCGCTTCCCCTTCAATACCTCTCCGTCTCTAACCATTACGTTTTGTCTGTGGACGGTTGCCTTCCGCTTCCCCTTCAATACCTCTCCGTCTCTAACCATTACGTTTTGTCTGTGGACGGTTGCCTTCCGCTTCCCCTTCAATACCTCTCCGTCTCTAACAATTACGTTTTGTCTGTGGATGGTTGCCTTCCGCTTCCCCTTCAATACCTCTCCGTCTCTAACCATTACGTTTTGTCTGTGGACGGTTGCCTTCCGCTTCCCCTTCAATACCTCTCCGTCTCTAACCATTACGTTTTGTCTGTGGACGGTTGCCTTCCGCTTCCCCTTCAATACCTCTCCGTCTCTAACCATTACGTTTTGTCTGTGGACGGTTGCCTTCCGCTTCCCCTTCAATACCTCTCCGTCTCTAACCATTACGTTTGTCTGTGGACGGTTGCCTTCCGCTTCCCCTTCAATACCTCTCCGTCTCTAACCATTACGTTTTGTCTGTGGACGGTTGCCTTCCGCTTCCCCTTCAATACCTCTCCGTCTCTAACCATTACGTTTTGTCTGTGGACGGTTGCCTTCCGCTTCCCCTTCAATACCTCTCCGTCTCTAACCATTACGTTTTGTCTGTGGGACGGTTGCCTTCCGCTTCCCCTTCAATACCTCTCCGTCTCTAACCATTACGTTTTGTCTGTGGACGGTTGCCTTCCGCTTCCCCTTCAATACCTCTCCGTCTCTAACCATTACGTTTTGTCTGTGGACGGTTGCCTTCCGCTTCCCCTTCAATACCTCTCCGTCTCTAACCATTACGTTTTGTCTGTGGACGGTTGCCTTCCGCTTCCCCTTCAATACCTCTCCGTCTCTAACCATTACCTTTTGTCTGTGGACGGTTGCCTTCCACTTCCCCTTCAATACCTCTCCGTCTCTAACCATTACGTTTTGTCTGTGGACGGTTGCCTTCCACTTCCCCTTCAATACCTCTCCGTCTCTAACCATTACGTCTTGTCTGTGGACGGTTGCCTTCCACTTCCCCTTCAATACCTCTCTGTCTCTAACCATTACGTCTTGTCTGTGGACGGTTGCCTTCCACTTCCCCTTCAATACCTCTCTGTCTCTAACCATTACGTTTTGTCTGTGGACGGTTGTCTTCCATTTCCCCTTCAATACCTCTTTGTCTCTAACCATTACGTTTTGTATGTGGACGGTTGCCTTCCACTTCCCCTTCAATACTTCTCTGTCTCTAACCATTACATTTTGTCTGTGGACGGTTGCCTTCCACTTCCCCTTCAATACCTCTCTGTCTATAACCATTTATCATTCTGTATTATTATTCTATCTATTTTATTGGTGATCTGTTCCAGCCATGTGATCTAGTTTATGACTGCAGCCTGTACACATGTACATAACACATGGGCGTCCAGAGGCGGACGGGGGGGCACATGCCCACCCTGGATCTGGATGTTTGTAAATTTAGGTCTTATGGCGAGTAGATTGTTTACTGTTTGTGCTAAGTAGATCATCTAGTATATTTGTTAATTAATTATATATAATTATATCATTGTTGTTCATTGAAAGTAGACATTTTGGTAGGTGTAAAGATTTCTGGTCGAAATCTGACAGCACATTTTTTGCCCCCGTCTGAAAAAAAGCCTGCGGATGTCCCAGCATACACACACACATGCATACTTTTTCCTAGTGTTGGCAAAGTTTTACATTAATCAAGTTTCTGTTTTACCACAAATGTTTTCGTTGATTGCATACATTTTGCCAACATTGTGATGCTTCCATTTCAGGAAGACATACGCAGTGCACCAAAGGAAGTTATAGGCAAGTCACAACTTTTTTGCAATACTACATAATATGAATGTTTTATCAGTATTATTTACACTTGAATGGATATATATTTTTTTTATAGGAAACCTGAGCCCCAAAATAAATAAACCCATAAATTTTGCATTTTGTGGACAAAGTTGCTATGTGTAGGTAACTATTTAAAATACTTTCTAATACAACCTTATATAATAATGTTAACTGTTAATTCTTCTCCTTATAGATGCTTACAAGAGGTACGCTGATGCTAAGAAACTTGCATCTGGCAGTCATGGCATGCCCTCTGGAAAAATATGTCTCAAAGAGTCGTCACAAACTGCTCAATCTCAAATAAGTGGTAGCTTCCCCACAACAAACCTAGGAACAGAAGCAGAGGATTCAGGTGCAGAGATGGTGCCTTGGGGAGCCGAGCTGAACAAGAAAGAGGAGAAGTTGACAGAAGAAGTGGAACCTTCAAAGGAAGCTGAAGTGGATGTCTTCATGCAGAATGTTGGCCACAAGTTGTTGGCCAAAGCCAACCTCTCTGTCACTCAGGTAAGACTGTCATTGAGGTAAGCCTGTCATGATGTAATGCTAATTGAGGTCAAACTGCCATGAGGTCATCCTCATTGAGGTAAGACATAGGAAGTCTTCCCTCTTCCTTCCATTGACTGTCATGAGGTCTTCCTTGTCGAGTTAAGACTGTCAATTGAGGTAAGACTCATGAGGTCATCCTCATATAGGTAAGACTCATGAGGTCATCTTCAGTGAGGTACGACTCATGAGGTCATCCTCAGTGAGGAAAGACTCACGAGGTCGTCCTAAGTGAAGTAAGACATGGGGTCATCTTCAGTGAGGTAAGACTGTCATGAGGTCATCCTTGGTGAGGTAAAACTCATGAGGTCGTCCTCAGTGAGGTGACTCATGGGGGTCATCATCAGTGAGGTAAGACTCATGGGGTCATCCTCCATGAGGTAAGACTCACAGGGTCATCCTCAGTGAGGTAAGACTCACGAGGTCATCTTCAGTGAGGTATTGAGGTCATCCTCACTGAGGTATGACTGTCATGAGGTCATCCTCAGTGAGGTATTGAGGTCATCCTCACTGAGGTATGACTCATGAGGTCATCCTCAGTGAGGTAAGACTCACGAGGTCATCCTCAGTGAGGTAAGACTCATGAGGTCGTCCTCAGTGAGGTAAGACTGTTCTGGTGTCATCCTCACTCTGGGGAACACCTTCATCATGGCCAGCGACGTCTACACACATATGAAACTCCAGTGAAATTGTAGCGTTGACGGGTAGTACAATTTTCTATGTTTACCTGCACATTTTCATGTAGGGAGGATACTGCAATTGAGGTGTATAAAATGTTGTCAGATGCTCTTCGAGAAGAGCTAGGAGAGTATGCCTCTTGTTGTTATGGTGTCTGTAATGAGAGTTTATAATGCTTAACAAATGAGTACCCAGGTTTACAAATGTTTCAGTGTTATTTACAATACAAGTAGGCCCTACCTCTTATTGGGTACAAAGCAGCAAGTGGTGGAGTGGCCAGGCTGATAGTGGTGTCGTAGCTGGCAGTGACAGGTATAGTGACTCATTTATTGAGTGGGTAGATAATTTGTAGTACAGGTATAGCTAACCAGTGAGAGTTGTAGTAGGCGACTAGTTGATTGTATAATCTGTGTTACTTGTTTCAGCACAGAACAAAGACTTGGCTCAGGAGAGATGGCTGTAGTCCCAGTGAGTCTACAACCACAGAGGGTTTGGGTTATTCCAGTGAGCCAAAGGATCACATCGCTCCCTCCTCCCTCTTTGGGAAGGTCAAGAAACTGGCCGAGATGCGACAAACTGCAAGACAAATGACCTCCGTGGAAGGGGGTACTTCCCCACGCCCTACAGGGGGTTCTATGGAAGAAGTGGATGACTCTCTCTCACAGAACTTCATATCAATGCATCAATCTAGACTCAGCAAGTCAGCAAAGCGTTTCCTTGCAAACAGTCATCTGACAGGAGAACCTGAGACACAAGCTGCATTTGCTGGGGAGATACTGGCCAGTCATACAGAGTTTGTACCTGAAGAAAAAATCAGTGCTCATGTAAATGGCAGCTCCGGTTTTGACACAAGCATAGTCTTTAGTTCAGACAACACTAGAACTGACTCATTTGGACACAGGACAAGTCCATCAGTGTCACAACCCAGCTGTCACTCTGGGAGTGGACAGGAGAGGACATACACAGATACGAATAGACATAAACGAAAAGCTTCAGGGAGTTTAGACGCAAGTCAGAGTAAGAAAAGGATGATTGTTACAGATAACTTTGATGCGGCTGATGAATTCGAATCCAATGCCTTGGTAGGTATTCTATGCGGGAAAAAGCTCCTGAATTATTTGTTGTTATTAAAATTTGAAATTCAATTAATTTACTGTGAGCATACCCTATAGCAACAGTAAATTCAATCATGGCCAATTCTGAGCAGTTCTCGCATCAGAAAGTGTTCAATGTTTCTAGATAAGAAAATGTTGATTGGTTCGTCGTCAGATGCCATACAGCTTTTGTCTTCATTAAACTGTCATGATGCCACTCAGCGATGGTAGTAGTTTGGCTGCAGTTTGATGTGTTTGGCTGCAAGTTTGTGTTTGTTTTGGCTGTGCACAGGTTTTCTGGTGTTTGCAGATGGTTGAGTCACAATCACACCCAGAAGCTACGGAAACAGCTGAAACCGATTTGGAGCGACCAACAATATGTAAAACTAAAACTACCCAAAGGAAACCTGTAAAAAGGTAATTCTGTGCATCAGCCTGTTGTCTGGGCAACCACATATTGTGGAAATCATTGCAAAAGCAATTTTGCTTACCATTTTGAAATTGCAGATCAAGATTTAGCTGCACAGTATACCAGTGGGTTTGGAATAGGTTTTGTTATGTTTTGACGCATGATGGTGCCATGTCATTCGATAACAGTATGTATGTATGTTTATGTAAGTCTGAATATATATTACAGTCACACCTGTCTTAAGCGACCACTAAAAAAATGCTCAAAAAGTACTCTCTTAAAACAGGACCAGGTGGTCACCTAATGCAGGTGATTTAGCATGTAAACTTCTTGTGAAAAAGTTGACTGTGGTCGTTAATGACAGGTGGTCGCTTAATGCCGGTTGTCCCTTGAGCAGGTTTGACTGTATGTTGCAGATATACTTCTTTAGGAACCTGTATGCCAATGACCAGTTTGGCGTTTCTACCTGCTGTACCATCATAACTCCTTACAACTACAAAGAGACACTTTTAATTATTGCAATAAGTCACCTATCATATATGATTTGCATTAAAAATCTACACAAAACTATGTTGTCTTATTCCAGAAGTGTTGTGTCGACTGAAGGTAATTTTGTGAGGCTGAACATGAAGGTGAAGAAATACAAGCGAAAGGGGTTCAGGGCGATGACAGGAGGGGCGTACAAGAGGCAGGAGTGGAAGAAAAGGATGCAGGGTCGACAGGAGGGTAACTCGGGCAACAAATGCTTCAAGTGTGGGCAGGCTGGTCACTGGGCCAAGAACTGTAAAAGTAAGTTCACCTATGGTTGAAAGTATTTAAATGCACTATTTGTCAATTACAAATACCTGGTGAAAGTGAGATTATTGTTAAATGTTTTATTTGTTAATTAAGTATGATTGGAATTGACGTTTTTTGTGAGAGTGTATTGACCAAATTTATTAAGTTTTAAACGTATGATTTGTTATTTAAAGTTGGCTGTATTTACATCTGTCTCTTGGGTTGTCCCCATGTACCAACTGTCTGAAGATACTGGTAAGTTTACGTTGTATCATGCACTGCCACACTGATGTAGTTGTTGGATTACAGCAATCTACTCAATGGCCAGCTTCTAAATTTTTAGTTTGACAGTATATCAAGCCACAACCTTGAATATTAATTGAAACAAATTGGTTGAGAACTATACTCCACTTTCAGGCAGTCACAAATAACAACTTGTTGCAGTGTATTCTCCAAAGTTTTAATGTCATTGCTGAGCCATCTTCTGTGCACTGTTGTTGATGAAGAAGAGTTCCTTAAAACATTGTTTGTTTTTAGACAGTGGCCGGACAACGAGTACCGCACCTGTAGAAATGGAAAATGCGCCGAGCTTGAGCGAAACAGCAAGGAAAGTTGACGATTCACTATTTCCCACAATGAATGAAGCCATACGGATGTCAAGAGGCATTCGGGTGACTGCTGGCACTCCAGGTGACATTCAACTTCCTTCATTTCTTATCACGTCTACATCAATATTTGGCGTTGACATGCAAGTTCCTCTGACATTTACAGAAGGACCATGGTTGGATTGAGACCAAGAGACTCAGACCATGGTTGGGATCCAGAACATTTGGATTGAGACCAAGAGACTCAGACCATGGTTGGGATCAAATAACTGTATTTGAGGATAACTACATAAAACTAAGCTGTCATATATAGAAACACAGTTTGTTGATACCACTTCTGATTGCAAGAAAAACATCATGTGTACTTGTGGTACCTTATTTAGCAAATTTTTTCGGTGAAATATTATTTTGATGTAAGGGATCATTCAAAAGTGAGACGTGCTTGCGATTATGAACCTTTTAACATCTTCAATCAAATAAAAGTTAATTATGAGGTATGTCTGTTCAGATTGGATTTAGGTGACTACTGGTCTAGAATGGACATCAGTGTTGGTATTATATTGTAATATGTTTATTTGGCATGCCAAATATGATATGAATTATTTGTGATTCTGTGTTACATGTCCAGAATGAACTACATCAATCATAATTATTGTAAGCCAGAGACTCTGAGTCAAGGACGTCTCAGGGTTGATCTGGCATGGGCAGGGTGATAAAGGTAGACTAATCAGTATTGAGCATGTACAAAGTTGTGTCATGATGCCACAATGTTTGGATTAGTGAAGACACATTTTGTCAACAAAACAGATATTGACATCACATTGTTAACATGGCTGCTGGATTTGAACATAGGTATTGCTTTTTAATTGTAATACAAATTTTCTGTTATGAGCCAGTAGAAGTCTTATGGCATGAAGCAACATTATCCACTTTGATACAGATGCAGTCAATTATGTGGACCGTGATTGTGACGAAGAGGAACTAAGTGTTGTGAGGACGTTGGACGATAGACATGAAGCTCCCCCTGCTGCCCAACCCCTGTACCAGTTAGAGGAAGACGGGCGTGTGCCAGGTAATATGTTACTGTTGTGAGGGTGGTACTATAGCTGCACCGTTGTGAGGGTGGTACCATGGCTGCACTGTTATGAGGGTGGTACCATAGCTGCACCGTTGTGAGGGTGGTACCACGGCTGTACCATGGCTGCACGGTTGTGAGGGTGGTACCACAGCTGTGCTGTTGTGAGGATGGTTCCATGGCCACACTGTTGTGAGGGTGGTTCCATGGCTGCACGGTTGTGATGGTGGTACCACAGCTATGCTGTTGTAAGGATGGTTCCATGGCCACACTGTTGTAAGGATGGTTCCATGGCCACACTGTTGTAAGGATGGTTCCATGGCCACACTGTTGTGAGGGTGGTTCCATGGCCACACTGTTGTGAGGGTGGTTCCATGGCCCCACTGTTGTGAGGGTGGTTCCATGGCCACACTGTTGTGAGGGTGGTTCCATGGCCACACTGTTGTGAAAGTTTGGTAGCATGACCATGATGGACGATTGTTTATGTTAGGTTGATAAATAAGTCAAATTACTTAATAAAATTAAAAAACATGTTTGTAAATAGTATTACAGTCGCACACTGTTGATTTTTTGGCCAACCATCATTACCACCAATAGTTCAGTGTACTATCGACAACAACTATCAATAGTAAATTTTACTATTGATAGTATTGCATTGTCACATCGGCTATTGTGAAAGTTCAATATATTCTTACACCCCATGACTAGTGTGATAGTTCAGCGTATTCTTACACCCCATGACTAACATGATAGTTCAATGTATTCTTAAACCCCCATGACTATTGTGATAATTAAACGTATCTTTACACCACATGATTATTGTGATAGTTCAACATATTCTTACACCCCCATGACTATTGTGATAGTTCAGCGTATTCTTACACCCCCATGACTATTGTGATAGTTCAACATATTCTTACACCCCCATGACTATTGTGATAGTTCAGCGTATTCTTACACCCCCATGACTATTGTGATAGTTCAGCGTATTCTTACACCCCCATGACTATTGTGATAGTTCAGCATATTCTTGCACTCCCATGACTATTGTGATAGTTCAACGTATTCTTACACCCCCATGACTATTGTGATAGTTCAACATATTCTTACACCCCCATGACTATTGTGATAGTTCAGCATATTCTTACACCCCCATGACTATTGTGATAGTTCAACATATTCTTACACCCCCATGACTATTGTGATAGTTCAACATATTCTTACACCCCCATGACTATTGTGATAGTTCAGCGTATTCTTACACCCCCATGACTATTGTGATAGTTCAGCATATTCTTGCACTCCCATGACTATTGTGATAGTTCAACGTATTCTTACACTCCCATGACTATTGTGATAGTTCAGCATATTCTTACACTCCCATGACTATTGTGATAGTTCAATATATTTTTACACTCCCATGACTATTGTGATAATTCAACGTATTCTTACACCCCCAGTAGCTATGGTGTCATGGGTATAACATTAGGAATGCTCTGTCTTCAGTACATTGTTTCTCTCACTTCAGATGCTACCCCAGAAGTTTTCCAGGTACTCAAGAGATTTGGATTTGATTCATTCCGTGCTGGTCAAGAGAAGGTCATCATGCGGGTGCTTTGTGGTAAGTATCATTTATTAATATAATTTATGTCACGTGTAATATGTGATGATTTTATTAATTTAATAATTTCTTTCACATGTAATACACATGAAAACTTTGTTAGAGACTCCTTTCAGTCGATAACATTTTTTTATTTTTTTTATTTGTAAGAAAATTGCTTTTAAATGTGACTAAAATTCTCAGATATTTACTTTTTGAAATCCACAGGTTTGTCAACACTGGTTGTATTGTCAACTGGTGCTGGAAAGTCACTCTGCTACCAGCTGCCGGCCTTCATGTACGGTCAGAGGGCAAAGAGCATCACCCTCGTGATATCACCACTGGTATCTCTCATGGACGATCAGGTACATACACAACATGACTTTGGTTGAATACTCTTCTTCACCTATCCATTGTTGGGGCACCACTTCAATTTCAGATGTTTTACTGCTTCTCCACCCCACTCAGTCCCTAGTCGCCTCCAGGCTCTTTCCCAAGCTCAGGCCCGTCCATTCCTTGATATTGTCGACCCAACTCTTCATACATCTACCTCTTCAACGTCCTCCATTCAGTGTGCCTTGTAGAATTGTTTTAGAGAGGCCTATCGATCTCATGACAAGACCAAACTCTTAGAGGTATTCAAAAACATATATGAATACTTTCAAAAGTAAATGAACACAGTGTAAATTTTTAACAAGTATACACAAACAAATATTTCATTTATTACACGAATATACTCTATTTTTGAATAATTTTGAACAATTTCTACTTACATTACAAACAAGAAAGCGGCCCAAATTAGAGCATGCGAAGCAAAGGAAACAATGTGTGAGTCAGCATGGAGACTGTTATACAACACTATATATAACTGTGCTTTGTGTGTGATTGTAGGTGATGGGGTTACCACCAGGTGTGAAGGGGGCATGCTTACACACAAACCTGTCCAAACCACAGCGAGAGAAGGTGGTCAATGCCCTTGTGGACGGAGAATACCACTTCCTGCTCATTTCTCCGGAAACCCTGGTGGGCAGCGGTGCTACTAGCACTCTGCCAAGCATCGACCGGATGCCTCCAGTTGCATTTGCCTGCATCGATGAAGTTCACTGTGTGTCCGAATGGTCTCATCACTTCAGACCGTCGTACCTACGTCTGTGTAAGGTCAGTACAGTCACTGACCACCTTAAGGTCAGTTCAGAACTGTCACTGACCATCCTACCTACGTCTGTGTAAGGTCAGTACAGTCACTGACCACCTTAAGGCCAGTTCAGTACAGTCACTGACCATCCTACCTACGTCTGTGTAAGGTCAGTACAGTCACTGACCACCTTAAGGCCAGTTCAGAACAGTCACTGACCATCCTACATACGTCTGTGTAAGGTCAGTACAGTCACTGACCACCTTAAGGTCAGTTCAGAACAGTCACTGACCATCCTACCTACATATGTGTAAGGTCAGTTTAGTACAGTCACTAACCACCCTAAGGCTAGTTCTGTGCAGTCATTGAACACCCTACTTTCGATTGTGTTAATGCTTATTTTATGATGACTTTAAATCTTCAAGGGTAAATACTATTTACTACCATTTAATGCTTTTTTTGGAACAACTGTTTCCTGACAGGTTTTAAAAGAACGCTATGGAGTGAAGTGCGTTCTGGGATTGACAGCCACAGCTACCATGGCAACGATTCGGAGCATTTCACACAATCTCGAGATCACGGACTTTGAGGAGGCAACCGTCCGTGGCAAAGCAATGCCAGACAACCTACACCTGTCAATCTCAAGGGACGATGATAAAGACAAGGTGCGCAGTTGGTCTGATCTGTCTATGGTTGGAAGGGTTAGCATTTTACAAGGGAGACAACAATGAAGTAATAATTTTTATGGATATATTGTATGATGATGAAAGTTGTTTTACTTATTCTTGTGGTACTCACCATGCTGACTGGATGGATGTTCTACAGGCATTAAGCAACTGAGAACCCAGTTTTGACTTGTAATGTGTAGATGATCAGTTGAAAATCATTGTCTCCTGAAAATGTATCAAAAATAGCCTGAAAAAGTCCTGCTAATCCTCTTCTCCCAAACTCTCTCTCAGTCTCCCTCCCAATCTCATCCCAGTCTCTGTCTCCCAGTCTGAATCCCAATCTCCCTCCCAGTCTCTCCCCAGTGTCCATCCCAGTCTCTCTCCTTGTCTCCCTCCCAGTTTCTCCCATTCTCCATCCCAGTCTCTCCAAACTTGCCCTCCCCGTATTTTGCCCAGCTTCTCTCCCAGTTTCCCTCACAGTCAATCCCAATCTCCCTCCCAGTCTCTCTCCCAGTGTCCTTCACAGTCTCCCAGTATCCCTCCCAGTCTGCCTGCCAATCTCTCCCAGTCTCTCCCAGGCTCCCTGCCTGTCTCTCCAAGTCTCCCTGCTAGTCTCTCCCAGTCTCCCTCCCAATCTCCCTCCCAGTCTCCCTGCCAGTCTCTCCCCATCTCCCTCCCAGTCTCCCTGCCAGTCTCTCTCCCAGTTTCCATCCCAGTCTCTCTCAGTCTCCCTCCCTGTCTCTCACCCAGTCTCTCTCCCAGTTTCCATCCCAGTCTCTCTCCCATTCTCAGCCTCTGTCTTCTTGCAGGCTCTCATCAACCTGCTGTGTGGAGGGAGGTTCTCAACGTGTCAGTCCATCATCATCTACTGCACCCGGAGACAGCAGACGGACCACGTGGCATCTCTCATCAGGACCCACATGAAGGAGACTGCTCCTCCGGACCTGCAGCCACCAAACAAGACTGGGAAGAAAACAGGTGAAGGTTTAATCTCTTATTTGGGGTCAGTTTAATGCTGACTTAGTTTGCAAAATGGGCACCCATGTATAATAATGACCTAATTTGGACAGTGCAGTAGCACGGTGATAAAGAATTGGAGTCTCAGTCATTAGGACCAGGATTCAAAGCTACTTGCTGCCACTTTGAAGCCTGGTAGTGGAATCATGTGAGAGAATGGCACTTGACAAATAGATTTTGTACATTGACCTCAGTGTGGCTGAATGCTTCCCAGAGGGTTGTTGTGAACAAGTCTATCAGGAGGAGGGATGATGTTGTTAGATTTGTCAAGAGATCAATATAAAAACCATATAATAGATAACAATTGTCTTCATTGCGTAATGAACACTGTTGTACACATTTCCTTTGGCATTTGATAGCAATAAAGGTCAGATTAGCGATGGAACATGGCAAGGGTAAAGTTGAGCCACTTAGAGTGAGAGTCATGTGAAACATTGACCATTGTGGTCATGAACAGATGAGGAATGTCTCTGACCTCTACGTGTTGTCTGTGGTTGCAGCGAAGAAGAAGGCCGTCAAAGGAGTGACGTACATGTGGACCGCGGAGAGCTACCATGCTGGCTTGACACCTAGTGCCCGCAGGAGAGTCCAGAATGCCTTCATGTCAGGCAAGCTACGTGTTGTTGTGGCAACCGTTGCCTTTGGCATGGGCCTGGACAAGTCAGATGTCCGAGCGATTATACATTACAATCTTCCCAAGAGCTTTGAGAGTTACGTGCAGGAGATTGGGCGGGCTGGTCGAGACGGCAAGTCAGCCTTCTGTCACGTCTTTCTGGACCGTGAGGTAGCAATCATATCTCTTTATATTGTAGTTTGTATATACAATAATACAGTATTTGTATAAATCATTTCTGTTTTTTTTATACTTTTTATTTTTTTACTTGCTGGTTCATTGCTTATATACATGGCTAAATCTTATGTATAGTTAACTAAGTATTAAGTAGATTAGTGTGTATGCCAAGTTGAGTCGGAGCATTTATTGTCTTGTCTTGGTTATGTTTTGGCCAACTTGGATATTTTTCAGGGGAGAGACATGAATGAGTTGAAACGTCACATCTATTCTAACACAGTTGACAGAAGTGCCATCAAGAAGCTGCTGCGCGATGTCTTTCTGCCTTGTCGCTGTCGTGAAGCCCAACAAAGACAACAGAATCAGGTGACTCAGAAGTGCACCTTACTGTTACACTTAGAAGTGCACCTTACTGTTAAACTTAGATGTGTCGTTTCTCGCAATGTTTTCACTGACTGAAAGTTATACATTTTCCAGTGTTATTGTGCTTCGATAATTATGGAATGGGTGGTGATGTTAAAAAATCCTTGTTTTACCAATGATTTAAGATCAGACACTCGAGGCATTATTCTGTTTTAATTCATTAGCAAGCATAGTTACATATGCAATCAAGTTTAGCTTTTTCATGAAATAAAATGTTTTAGGCCTTATATCCTAGATACAATCTGCCTGTGTTCAAATTATCAGTAATCTGAACTATTGCATTCATAAACAACATCATTTTAAATGGAGCATGTTGAATTAGAAAACAATCATAGTGGAGTTTGCCAAACATTAATTAGATCAGCTATAAAAAAAATGGTGTATGTGATTAAAATTCTATTAGATTATTTTATTAATTGATGCCAAAAATGTACAGTACAGCCAGACTACAAGGGTGCATGTGGGAGTAAATGACCAATTTCTGTGTCACTTCCAGGAAGGAAGCAACTGCTCTAGGGATGTGTCCATGACAACGGGTCGTCTGTGTCCTGGCCATGAGAGAGCCATTCCTGTCGACGCAACTGTACAGAAGATGGACATGAAAGAAGAAGGTGAGTCACTGTTTTGGAACAAACTTTTATATATTAACAGACTTGAGGGGCTGACCCGAGTCGCCCATTTTCATGACTTGCAAATTGACTTGGAATTCAGAGAGATGACTCAAAACTTGTTTTGGACTTGGAGGTCATTGACTTGAGGCTTGACTTGGAGGTCATTGACTTGAGGCTTGACTTGGAGGTCATTGACTTGAGGCTTGACTTGCTAGTTTGTGAATTTCCAACAAGTCTGGTAGCTCAAAACGTATGCAAAACAAGACCATGTTGTGATACTGAACACAATAATTATTATGTACTTATTATGATTGGCAATGACTTGACTGGCCAGTTTAGAATCAAAATGTGATCTGTTTTTTTTTCCCAACCTAAAGTTACCACAATAGACACCAAGCAACTTCAGTGTGTAAGTTGATTCCATATTCTGTTACATTCATATTGAAAAAGTTTGTTGAAGGGCCTGAACGCAATGTTGAGCACAATTATTCTGACAGGTAACAAAGGTATTTTTATATCAACCAACATGTTGCAGGAATCGACACATTGCTGTGTTATTTGGAGCTGCATGAGAAGCGTTGGCTGGAGACTCTACAGCCAGTATATGCTACCTGCACCCTGACGTGTTACGGGGGAGCAGCCCAGCTGCAAGCGGTCGCTCGCAAGGTATCTGCTGGCTCACTCACTCACTCATATCACCACTGTGTATGTGCACTGTGTATGTGCACTGTGTATGTGCACTGTGTATGTGCACTGCGTATGTGAAATGTGCACTGTGTATGTGCACTGTGTATGTGAAATGTGTATGTGCACTGTGTATGTGCACTGTGCATGTGAAATGTGTATGTGCACTGTGTATGTGCTCTGTGTGCATCATAGTTATGTACAAATTCATACATCATCAGATTCGTGACAAATGACATTAGTGCTGCATGATTATTTCTGCTACAGACACTGAGTTATGCCTTTCCTAGTTTGTTTGCTGAGTTTGGCCATATGTGCAGAAGAATTATTATAAACACCTCATGTAAGACTGTGCAAAAAATAAAAAGCCATTATGATATAAATAATTAGTGTCAGTTCCATACGCAATTGTCATCTTGCTATGATCTTTCTTGGTGTTCATTCAGAAACTTGTCTGAAAGCTTTGTGAAGAAGAAATAAAAAAATTCTGCAAAATAGCCTTGGATATTTACTATATCCACATCTTGCACAAACAGATGGCTCGGATATTGATAAGTTCCTTAGTATTGGGAAAATAGCCCGACTGGGATATTTATTATAATTATGTATTTGCACAATCACAAACAGCCATACAACACAGATAGATGTAACTTAGACCACACTGGGATTGCCATGCATTCTGTAGCTGGTGCAGATCTGACATTACAATATCTATACAACACATTTACTGCATGTTCTGCTTCAGTGCCCCCCTGTGGCCATTGCTATAGCAACAGAGAAGCGTCGTGGGGTGTCACATGCACACTGCAGTCGGCTTCAGTTTTCGGTGGTCGAGCTGAGTGACCGAGTCGGGTGGAGCTCTGGACTGGTCAAGAGGGAGCTGAAACAACTACAGTGGGGAGTGACAGAGCTTGGTGAGAGACCGTCTACATCATGATGTCACGCAAACAATATAGGGGAGAGTCTAGGAACTTAAAGGAGCGTGTTAAGGATCTGTATTGTAACAAGCAATAGCACAGTTCACAATTACCAATAAGTAGATTGCTTCAGTAACTTTGAAGGTGGAATTCGGGACAAGCCCTGTTTCATACAGTGGAACTGTGTGTATTCACTTGAGTTTCATCAATTCATTTTTGCGTTATATCACCTGCCTTTCCACTTTAAACATTGTGGATAAAGACATGTTGTCTACTAAGCACAGCTGGTGTGGTCCATTCCAAACAAGAGCACATGAAGGAAATTTTCTTAATTTTCCATGCCCCAAAGAACAGATCTGATCAAGACATACACTGGAACTATTTTTGACATCAACAAGATTATACCACCATTTCAGTATTCTTAGATGATTTGCACTGTGTTTTCAAAGTAGTTTGCTAAAGTTAAAACTGTCGCCAGATACTTTTGTAAGAATTCGATGTCAGATTTGTGTGAGTGAGCTAATTGGAAGTGACAGAGTGTGATGATAGAGCTGTTTACATGGGGTGTGGCAGCGTGGTGGTCTCTTACTGCCATTTAAAAGCTTGAGCAATTTCGTTCGCACAACATTGCCACAGTTTACACAACATTGCCACAGTTTACACAACATTGCCACAGTTCACACAACATTGCCACAGTTCACACAACATTGCCACAGTTTACACAACATTGCCACAATAGACACAGACATTGCCACAATTTACACAACATTGCCACAATAGACACAGACATTGCCACAGTTCACACAGACATTGCCACAGTTCACACAACATTGCCACAGTTCACACAACATTGCCACAGTTTACACAACATTGCCACAATAGACACAGACATTGCCACAATTTACACAACATTGCCACAATAGACACAGACATTGCCACAGTTCACACAGACATTGCCACAATAGACACAGACATTGCCACAGTTCACACAACATTGCCACAGTTCACACAACATTGCCACAGTTCACACAACATTGCCACAGTTCACACAACATTGCCACAGTCACACAACATTGCCACAGTTTTCACAGAACATTGCCACACTTAACTGTATAAACGTACCTGGCTATAGACAGTGGTGGATATATGTGAACGAGCAGTAATTTCAGCGTGGCTGAATGCTTCCCAGAGAAATCAAGTTGGTGTTGGAAGGAACAGGTCTGCCAGGGAACGACATGTATTTTAAAGTGCTTTGAACGGTCCTAAATCTTTACTTCTATCTACAGGACAGCCAAGGAAGTCTGGTGTACTGGTTGAGTTCAGTGACCTTGCATTCCATCTAAGGTCACCTGGTGACCTTACTGACACTGAGAGAGATGAGGTCACTGCATTCCTCGTGGACCGTCTCGTCTCACAGGAGGCAACAGAACTTCGCCACCTGCAACTACTGTACAACACATTCTACAGGTGAGTACTACACATGTCTGGATGTGTTTTAGAGTGTCCCACACAGATGTCTGGATGTGTTGTAGAGTGTCCCACACAGATGTCTGGATGTGTTGTAGAGTGTCCCATACAGATGTCTGGATGTGTTGTAGAGTGTCCCACACTGATGTCTGGATGTGTTGTAAGAGTGTCCCACACTAATGTATGGATGTGTTGTAGAGTGTCCCACACAGATGTCTGGATGTGTTGTAGAGTGTCCCACACTGATGTCTGGATTTGTTGTAGTGTCACACATTGATGTCTGGATTTGTTGTAGAGTGTCACACACTTATGTCTGGATGTGTTATACAGTGTCCCATACAGATGTCTGGATGTGTTGTAGAGTGTCGCACACTGATGTCTGGATGTGTATGGATGAAATAGATGAAGACAGATCCAATCGTCTGAAAGAGAGCATCTTCAAGTACTTTGACCAGCATTCCAAGATGACGGCTGATACAGGTGATATGGCCTTGATGTCCAGTGAAGACGGGAATGAGACTGGACAGTTACCACCTGTACTCTTCAAGGTGAGTTACCTTTTTATTTATGTCATAAATCTGTTTATTTTTGCATTTCCTGGGAACTCATTTTGGGTTATGATATTAAAAATATTGCCATGTTCCATCTCTACGTCATGTTCTATCAAAACATTACACAATGACTGTGTGAGCCCCACGGCTGCTTTGGTGTGCATACTGGTCAACATGTTGGTCTCCTTGTTTACCAAAGGAACGTTTTCTGTTGTAGATTACTGAGAGCTTGGGCAGTGCAAGGGCAGACATAGGTAACTTCATCTCACTCTATGGCAGTGAACATCGGTTGTCGGGGCGGGCGATCGCCCGTGTCTTCCACGGCATCCCCAGTCCCTGCTTCCCGGCCGAGGTCTGGGGCAGAGTACGTCGGTTCTGGCGCAGCTACCTGCATGTCGATTTCAATGTCCTCCGCAAGTTGGCAACCCAGGAACTACTGCACTACATTTGACGATAACAAGTTGGCAACGTAAATGTTACTTCACTACAAGTGACAGTAACAAGTTGGCACGGCAACAGCTGTTGCACTACAAATAACGACAAGTCGGCAACGCATGAGTTGCGGCACTACAAATAACGACAACAAGATGTCAACGTAAATGTTACTTCACTACAAGTGATGGCAACCAGTTGGCAATGCAACAGTTGTTGCACTACAAATGACGACAACGCAACAGTTGTACTACAATTGACGACAACAAGTTGACAATGCAGCTGTAATACTACAATTGCCAGCAACAAGTTGGCAACGCAGGAACACAGGAGTTGTTGCACTACAACTGATGACAACAAGTCAGCAACACAACATAATATACTACAACGCAAGCGTGGTGGTGGTTACAGAAATGTACAGGTAGCAATCATGCAAGCAGTGAACCACGGGTCTTTCATATACACATTTTCTTTGACTTATTTCAATTCAATTTCACTCAGGATATGTTGTTTTATTGTATGGTGCTGAAGAACCTACTGGCAATGATAGCATCTTCAGAACATTTACCTTCAGGTATGTCAACGTATGTTATCCTCATTAGTACAAACTTGCCACTTATAATCATACAGAAACAAGGATTATTTGAATAAGGCATATTGTTTTATTGTGTGAAGGCGTCATCTCTATCTCTTGAGAATCGTAGATAGACGATGTGGCTTACATGTGGATCCAGATGCGAAGTTACAAGATTGGGTTTAGTTTATTGCTTGAAAAGTCTTAATTATCCATTAAAGTGTAACATGTTATTTAGTTCAATCTAGGCTCGTACGTGACACAGCCCCTACTTTCATGTACTGCTCAATACGACAGATTAAACAATTCCAAAAACGATCTAATCATGCCGGAAATGCCATGTGGTTTGTATAATAGTGTATTTTGTGAGGCGTTAATTTACAAATCGTATACGTGGAGAAAATAATATGCTGAACATATTTTATATTCCTTTACTATTTTACATTTTTAAGTAATAAAACGGACACGTTAGTGTACGTGTTGTGCACAGTCAACAAGCTGTTTGTATTTTGTGAGTTGGTTGTGCGTTCTCATAAACAATTCCAAACAGTCCCTTGTAGTATTGTTGGAATCTACCGTTGACGTACTTAGAGTTGGCGGCTTGGACAGTGGAAGCGTTCCACTTGGATCGATCAGCAACACAGAGAGACCGGTGTTCAGCAGCTGTTGGTGCTTTAATTTATAATAGTATTTAAGACCACTTCAAATACCAATATTTAATGTTAACGATTTATATACATGCGTACATAAAACATGCGGTTATGTTTTGCGCTTATGTGCACTTTTCCTTAATGAACTATAGTCTTCATTTATTCGTGAACATGACAGGCATTGTTTTGTTCTTCAGAAATATAACCCGCCAACCTGATATCCCTAGATTGTTTACCCATTCAAGAATCCGGTGGCTAGTTTTTATTTTTTTTATTTGGCTTATTTATTAGCCATAATGCTGATACGCGAACGGTCGATTGTCACAGTGCCCATTTGAAAGCTCTGGAGTATAATATTACTTCTACCTACTTGTGCAGCGCAAAAGTGCTATAATAATTCACCTGTAATAACATGTCCACTTTCGTGGGGTAATGGCGGCGGTGGATTGCAATAGGTGATCTGTTTCGACAGTAATGGGCTCCTCGCATCATCACCACTGTCATTGACAATGTGCACGTCTTCTTGCGCGGCAGGCTTGTTCAATGATTTGTATGCACCGCGTGCTCGACCAGGTTTGGTACGGAATCTGCTCGTGATCCCTGGGCAAGTTCGTCTTGGAGGAACGTCTTCAGTGTGCGGTTGTTCAGTATCCGCAGGAGGTGGCCAGCCCATCTGAGTTGATTTCTCCCCAGAAGGACACGGTGATTGGTTGGTGAAGACGATTGCCTCAGTATCATTGGCATATATATAATTAAACCAAACTGGTATGATGTTCTGCAGATGAGTATCATGCTACGAAGGTAGGCATACAGTCAGCAAACTGCAGCGTACCGCATTAATATCGACAGGCGTTTGCTGTGTGGCCCGTTTTGGGGGCCAACCTCCCATCATTATTGAGAGTCCACCTCCCACCTATTTTGGGGTCCAACGTCCCACCTCCCAACACTTTTTAGAACCAACTTCCCAGTTCAAGCCACCCCCCCCCCCACCCCCCATTATCAGTATCTATGCCAGTTCAGCTGGACCCATGTGCATGGAACATGCAGTTTTTTTGTGGTTGTTTCCCGGCCCAACGTGTGGCGCCACTGTTGTACCAGTGCCACGAGGATATTATAGTTCAGTAGAACTTTTCCCTACTATTTCCTGTCCGCCAAACTAGCAGAAAGGAGTTCCACGTGTAATGTGATTTAACTGGAATACGTAAACACAATGTTGTCGCTTTAGCAATTATTTAGCATAATATTGATTGCTATGACAAAGAGTGGTGGTCTAAGCCTATTGATTTAGACGTCATTCCGAGCATGACGTGAACTCTGATTGATGCCTTCAGCGACAACCAATTGTTTTCGCTTGGTTCATGCACAAGGAACCCTGGAAGGTTTTTTCAGAAATTTCCCGATCATTATTCTAATTCCGCGTGAGTACGTCTCAGGGACTAATATTCCACGAGCACGTACATTTTCGAGAAAAAATTGTAGGATATGAATAAATGATTATCGGTGACAGCGCAACAAGCAACCCTTTTTCATTTTTTAGAGGATGCAACAACAGTTGGGAATGTGACTCCCATAAAAACAGTCGCTTTGGGAAATTTTAAATGTCCACTTACATCGACGGCATTGAACATTTCTCGCATGTTCTGCGTTGTTGGCCATTTTAGTGTTAAAGGAAGAATATGTTCTAAAATGGCTGTATATACTTGTCGCCTAACCTTGATAAAAGTGGACTCGGTTACATCATAATTTAGGGCGATGTCTAAAGTAGCTGATGTCAAGCCGATAAATTTAAGAAACATTCCGATGATCCGAAACGGAGTCTAACAAGAAACGTCCAGGTTATTGAAGCGCGTAATCACGTGGCGTCTGGAACGTAAAACGTAGCCTGCCGTTAACAAACAGTCCACGCAACCACGTAACCACCGCCGCATAACGAAGAAGCGACATCTCACAGATACAATGAGATGGAGTTTGCTCAAGTGGCAGTTGATTGTGAATAAATAGTTAGCTATAATATATTATAATAAGTTAAATAAATAACAGTTAATATATATGCCCGGCGTTCAATCATCGAAGATCTGACGCCACGTTCCAATCACCGAGATCCAACCGGCTGTCAAGCCATTGGGGATCCGATTCTCGATGGCACAGCTTCCTATGACTCATAGTATGAGTCAGTTTCGACGGTGCATCCTCCGGGGAGTCCCTCTCTACGGTACAGCCTCCGAAGAGTCACTCTCTACGGTACAGTCTCCGGGGAGTCACTCTCTACGGTACAGTCTCCGAGGAGTCCCTCTCTACGGTACAGTCTCCGAAGAGTCACTCTCTACGGTACAGTCTCCGATGAGTCACTCTCTACGGTACAGTCTCTGAAGAGTCACTCTCTACGGAACAGTCTCCGAAGAGTCACTCTCTACGGTACAGTCTCCGGGGAGTCCCTCTCTACGGTACAACCTCCGAAAAGTCACTCTCTACGGAACAGTCTCCGAAGAGTCACTCTCTACGGAACAGTCTCCGGGGAGTCCCTTTCTACGGTACAACCTCCGAAAAGTCCCTCTCTACGGTACAGTCTCCGAAGAGACACCCTCTACGGAACAGTCTCCGGGGAGTCCCTTTCTACGGTACAGTCTCCGAAGAGTCACCCTCTACGGAACAGTCTCCGGGGAGTCCCTCTCTGCGGTACAGTCTCCGGGGAGTCCCTCTCTATCGTACAACCTCCGAAAAGTCACTCTCTACGGAACAGTCTCCGAAGAGTCACTCTCTACGGAACAGTCTCCGGGGAGTCCCTCTCTACGGTACAACCTCCGAAAAGTCCCTCTCTACGGTACAGTCTCCGAAGAGTCACCCTCTACGGAACAGTCTCCGGGGAGTCCCTCTCTACGGTACAGTCTCCGAAGAGTCACCCTCTACGGAGCAGTCTCCGGGGAGTCCCTCTCTACGGTACAGTCTCCGAAGAGTCACTCTCTACCGAACAGACTCCGAGGAGTCCCTCTCTACGGTACAGCCTCCGAGGAGTCACTCTCGACGGTACAGTCTCCGGGGAGTCCCCCTCTACGGTACAGCCTCCGAGGAGTCACTCTCGACGGTACAGTCTCCGGGGAGTCACTGAGCGGACTTTATTTACCTTCCGAATGGCGATCGGGCGGCCCGAATCTAATCAAAACGCCTGATTGTCACTTGATTTATTCGCGCACACGAAAACTCCCGATCGGGCCGACTGCTCCCGATGTACGACATAATAAAACATGGGTTCGCCGGTGTGAAATCGAAGGTAAGGAATTTAATAATATGACTAATATTGCATTTTTATCAATACTTATTGGAAGTTTATTAAACGTGTTTTGTGAACATAGCGTATGTTTTTGTTGGAGCTAAAAAAGCGAGGTTGTTACAAATAGCATGCTTGCAAACAATAATATTTGCAACATCAGAGTACAGAACGCACAAATCATACCAAATTAAATATTATGACATGCACTGTCTGTGTAGCCAGGGGCAGGGCCAAGACCAGGGCTAGTTTTACTTGGGTCCATTCACTTTAGGCAGTTTAGTGTAATATATGTATTTTGTAAACAATGCGTAGGTAACGTCACAAATAATTGTTTTCGTTTTTCAGCTGTCAGCGTAAATATTGACCTCCAGTGATCAACCACGTCCACTAGACTAGTTGCTAAACGATAAAATACTGCATTGGTAATTGCCGCTGAATTGTGCGACGCGCGAAGTTGGGACACGCCAACGATAATATTATCGAGTTCCCTAATTTCGTGCATCTTGTCTTTTATACTTATGTAATGATTAAAACTGCCAATTCTGTACAAACTTTGACCAAAGGCAAAGGAGTCAGACGGAAATGAAAAAAAATGCCAATGTCAATGCACAAAGTTAGGGCAAACGGCGATACTAGATAGTTTTTGTCTATTAAAATAAAATTCTTCACGCACATGAACTTACTAAATAATTAGTATTGTAAGTTGTATATATTATTATTTAATAACAATACAATGGCAGTGTCATAAATACATTTTGGTCGATTCTTCCATCTTATCTTTCCACTCTAAACATTCTGCACTACAGCTTCGCTCGCAGGACGGTCTGTGCTGCATTGCACATTTCCCTTGTTCTCAGCCCAGTCACTGACACAGAGTGTTTCTCTCTCACCAATTCAACAAATCATGTTATATATGTGGAACGTTTTGTGTGTAATGCAGCACGTTTTGGAAATCTCACCTTTTTCAGATGCACAAACCATTGATGACATTGCATCTAAAAATGTAGCCTCTGGTGAACCAGGCACTAGTCAGGATAACACAAAGAACTCGGGTTTGTGGGTATTTTGAAAAGAAAGCAATGTTAAGTTCATGCAACATTATATATTAAATATGCCTAATTATAATTAAGAGCCATTATTTTAATTAATATACCCAACATTAATGCACTCTTTCGTTCTACACTTTTGGTGTATCTCACAAGTGCAGCTTACTGATTAAAAAAAAGCATTATTTCTAATAATTTCTTGTCATGATCTGATATATTTTGTCATGTAAAATATACTTGATATTGCATGTGTCAAGTTTCACACATTCATATGTGGTGTCAGCAGCCAGCAAGTGACGGGGACAGGCAGCATCACATCTATCCGTGTTGTCAAAGACGGGGATTATGTAGAACATACACGTCATAGCATCTGCCTGGTTGGCCAACATTGACAGTTGTAAACACTGCCTTGTGGTCTACAGGTACAACGCCTTGCAAGTGTACAGTATGGTGTTTCAGCATTCATATCTTGGAGCAACATGACAGTTGGTGTCATCAACCTGCTAGCAATAGAATTTGCCTCTAAAATGTAATCACCGTAAACTCGGACACCACAAATGTATGGGATATATCGAATGCAGCCTGAATTGTCTTGACATAAACTTGGGGAAAATGTCCTCCAATAAGTTGGACCTCTTTGTGCTGCCTGTAATTAGTCACTCTCTACGGTACATCATCCGGTGAGTAACTCTAGGCGGTGCATCCTCAGGGAAGTCACTCTCTACGGTACATCATCCGGTGAGTCACACTAGGCGGTACATCCTCCGGGAAGTCACTCTCTACGATACATCATCCGGTGAGTCACTCTAGGCGGTACATCCTCCGGGAAGTCACTCTCTACGGTACATCATCCGGTGAGTCACTCTAGGCGGTACATCCTCCGGGAAGTCACTCTCTACGATACATCATCCGGTGAGTCACTCTAGGCGGTACATCCTCCGGGAAGTCACTCTCTATGGTACATCATCCGGTGAGTCACTCTAGGCGGTACATCCTCCGGGAAGTCACTCTCTACGGTACATCATCCGGTGAGTCACTCTAGGCGGTACATCCTCCGGGAAGTCACTCTCTACGGTACATCATCCGAGGAGTCACTCTAGGCGGTACATCCTCCGGGAAGTCACTCTCTACGGTACATCATCCGGTGAGTCACTCTAGGCGGTACATCCTCCGGGAAGTCAGTCTCTACGGTACACCATCCGGTGAGTCACTCTAGGCGGTACATCCTCCGGGAAGTCAGTCTCTACGGTACACCATCCGGTGAGTCACTCTAGGCGGTACATCCTCCGGGAAGTCACTCTCTACGGTACACCATCCGGTGAGTCACTCTAGGCGGTGCATCCTCAGGGAAGCCACTCTCTACGATACATCATCCGGTGAGTCACTCTAGGCGGTACATCCTCCGGGAAGTCACTCTCTACGATACATCATCCGGTGAGTCACTCTAGGCGGTACATCCTCCGGGAAGTCACTCTCTACGATACATCATCCGGTGAGTCACTCTAGGCGGTACATCCTCCGGGAAGTCACTCTCTATTGTACATCATCCGGTGAGTCACTCTAGGCGGTACATCCTCCGGGAAGTCACTCTCTATGATACATCATCCGGTGAGTCATTCTAGGCGGTACATCCTCCGGGAAGTCACTCTCTATGGTACATCATCCGGTGAGTCACTCTAGGCGGTACATCCTCCGGGAAGTCAGTCTCTATGGTACACCATCCGGTGAGTCACTCTAGGCGGTACATCCTCCGGGAAGTCACTCTCTACGATACATCATCCGGTGAGTCACTCTAGGCGGTACATCCTCCGGGAAGTCACTCTCTACGGTACATCATCCGGTGAGTCACTCTAGGCGGTACATCCTCCGGGAAGTCACTCTCTATGATACATCATCCGGGGAGTCACTCTAGGCGGTACATCATCCGGGAAGTCACTCTCTACGATACATCATCTGGGGAGTCACTCTAGGCGGTACATCCTCCGGGAAGTCACTCTGTACGGTACATCATCTGGGGAGTCACTCTCTACGGTACAGCATACAGGGAGTCACTCCCGAGTCTTCGAAAACAGGCTCGTTCGTGAGATACTAGCCCGATACGGGCAGCCATGGCTCGTCCCTAGTGTTGATGTGTGTAAGTCGGAATGTGTCCTGTTTGGTCTGCCAGAACTTGTGAACGTTCGTGGCTCCGTATCTTCGCGATCTCAGCTGTTATTGTAGATTTAGCGACGGTGGCTCCTTGTTTGACGACCGACCGTCACTTGCTCCGGTAGCAAACCATCTCTTCCCATCGTTTCACGTGAATACAGGCAGCTCCAATGTGTCGCTTCGTGCAGTCTCTCATAGTGGAAGCGAGGTCAGCCAACGTTTCGCTCAACCTGTCGCAACATGGCTCAATAAAAACATTGAAAACAAATGTGACAATTGTCGAGGAATCAGCTTGATGAGCATTGAAGCAACACTCGACCTTTAAGAGACTGTTGCTGAACAGAATCCGGTCCCTCGTTGATTCACTCCGTCGTTAGAATCAAAATGGTTTTAGACAAGCTATGTCCACTGTGACACAGGTTCGTGCGCTGAAACACATCACCGGGGGGCATGAAAGCAAAACAACTACATCTGGCAATCGTTTCTATAGAGATGCATGGTGTGCTGTTTTTTTTAGAGAAAATTCGACTTATATTCCGATTTGTTTATTCTTTGGAACCATCATAAAGTGGCGAAAAACGCCTCGAAGGTCATCACAGTCATAATTCCAAATATGCATTACCTGTCATCAACAAACCATTCCATTTGTGAATATTGGATATGCTTCCTAGTTTAGTAGTATGTCGATTTAAGTCAGTGTTTAGTATTCCAAATTAATTTGTAATTGTGTTTTAATTGATTTTTAATTAACTTTTAATGAATTACTAACTGACCAAGCACTTAAAACACTATCCCATATTTATGGCATGGAACCAACATGTGTGGAAAATTTCGATCATTTCTGACACTCAGTTTTTGTTGGGGTTCCAAGAGGATATATAATTATATATATATAAATATATAAAATTATATAAATATATATATACATATACCTGGTGTCTATATATATATATATATATATATATATATATATATATATATATATTAGACACCAGGTATATGTATATATATATTTATATAATTTTATATATATACAATTATATATATATATATATATATATATATATATATATATATATATATATATATATATATATATATATATATTTATATATATGCGTGCTGCATGTGTGCGTGCGTGCGAGCGTGCGTGCTTGCGTGCGTGCGCACGTGCTTGAAAATGAGAAACAGTTGGCTGCTCGGTGTTGATTATTTACTGTTTTCTTCCGAAGGCGCAACTTTCTATTTAAAATTTTATGACAAATCAGATGTGTTAATATTTATATTTTCGGCAAAAAAATATTAAAAGTATATCATTTCATTTCTTTATGTGGCACCCAAGTAATAAGTAATTTTCTTTATGCGCAAGGGATCCGTCACAAAACATGTGGCTAGCCAATCATTAGAAATGTCGTGGCCCTCAAATATTTAGGGAATAATCAATATCAGAGACAAGATCCAGTACAAGAGTACATGGAAGTACATGCTACATATAGGACGGAAAACTTCAGGTGCTGTGAGCCAAACATCCCGAACTTGTCGACAAAAACAAATCAGTCTTCAAATTTGACAAGACCATTAAATCCATGAAATTGATTAATGTTCCCAAAACACATATTTACATCTCTATCATCAAAGATGTCCGACTCGGCGTCGCTGAGTGCTGTCTCGTTAATAATCGATTACACCGCGGCAACGGCCGCTGACGTGCAACCAATCGTAACGACGCATTGACGCTCGCCGCGGTCGCTGGAGTGCAGCCGTAGAAATAGCCGCTTGCCCGCTGCGTGTGTTTGTGTACGGCCGCCACGCAGCCTGGCGGCGATACAAAGCGCCGTCTCCGAGCTGACACTACTCACACTTGTATCACTTCTCTGACAATTTACGCTCCATATCAAAGGCACTTGATAGAGTAAATCGGGTGTCGTTACGGCACATACATCACGCGGCTCATTTAGCCAAACGATGGCCGGACAAACGAGCTGGATCCACGCGTCGCCAGCGCCGCCGCTGCCGCTACTCGCCGCCGCTGGTGCTACAGGCGACGACAGGTGGTAGTCGAACAGGCATTGTTTGAAGGTGTGCGTTTAACAGCGTTCTGGGTTGTTTGGCATAAGTCGCTACTGGTGCACGCGTGTACGGTTTAATTTGATGAAATGTACCTGTTTCTTCGCACATTGTGTCGTTTTATAGCGTATGTACTGTAACGTTAGGCATATACATAACAAGTTAGGTCTGCGTTAGGTGGATTTGATTTCTCTGTGATGCGTTGGAAAACAGTAGATGTCTAGTGAGATAGACAGTCTTCATAGATCATTTTCATAAGTTTAGAAATCATTCTCGCCATAAATCGTCTATTTGAAACACAAACAAATCCGTCTTGTCGTAGATTATATGTTGTGAGAAAGATAATTTTCGTCATAGGTTACATGTTTTTTGGGTGAAAGATCATTTATGGGATCAATTGTATTTATATATATTTCTTGTCGGGGATTACACTGTCTTGAGAAATAGAATACCTTTCTTGAGAGATCATTCTCATCAGAGATCACTATCGGGAGAGATCATTCTCATCAGAGATCACTATCGGGAGAGATCACTCTCGTCAGAGATCACCTCTCCTGGTGTACCACTCTTAGTATACACCGTGTGGCAGAATACAGATCGTTCTCAACAGAGACTACCTGCTTTGAGAGACACTCTCCTAAGATATCACGAATCTAGATCAACCATTCTGATCGAAGTGGTCACGAGTGATCAACCTAATCAAAATCACTCATGTGAAGCGATTACCCTCGGCAATCTTCACTTGTCTTGAAAGATCACTCTCGTACGAGAACTCCGGTTTATATATGACACTAGCCGATAGTCGTCAATCTATCGAGATCCTTCTCGTCATATCATAGGTGTCAACTAATGGAAACGCGGGAAAGTGCTCGTGAAAAAGCGGAAATGTGCTCTTAAAAGCGGAAACACCATCATTCACCCAACCTCAAACACACCCTCATTCACGCAACTGTTGTCGATTTTTTTCGTGGTGTTTTAATGTGTTGTTTTACTACGGGGCGCCATTTTGATGTGCCACTCCCGTTCGCGGTGAACAAACGCGCGAGAAAACGTGCAGTCACTTTAGACCAAATAAATGAAACTGTTCCTAGAATTGCCTCGCGTGCAGCAAATAGATCGAATATACCGTGAATTTGTTTTTTATTTATTACTACAAAAATTACCAGCGTGCGTGGATAATAAACGGGTTCGTTTGTTGTCTTGCGGATCGGATTTTGGTTAGCACTCTTACAGGTGTCATTGGTGTCTCGTTGTTGAGTAACCCTTCCGGTTTTTCGATTCGTTTGACGTTCCTGTTAAAGTGTTTTTATTTATGTATCACGTTAGACAGTTTTTTTAAAGATGTTTCGTTTGTTTCGGTTGTTGTATGGTTTGACTGTTGCCGTCAGATGGCACCACTTATCGGAATAATTCCGCAATGTTTACGTGCATTATTAATGTTATATGTTTGTGTTTTAGTCTACAAAATAAGTTACTAATATAACATTATTACTAATATACTTACTAATAATTACTAATATAACATTATTAATGTTATATGTTTGTGTTTTAATCTAGAAAAATGAGTTACTAATATAACATATCATATGAAAAATAATACTACCATAAAATAAAATTAACATTCCTCTAGCCAAATATCATACCTACCGGGTCTCAGAACTTGTTCTGGCAGTTATGTAGGTATGGAAAACAAAACGCAATGTTAAATATTATTTCCGTTTGATCTTATTGTGTGAGTTGTGTCAACATATTAAAGAGACGGGACCAGTAGTAACCCAGTAGTAACGTGATCACATGAGTCACGAAGGATCCACAGTCCTCAATGTTGAGCGCCAACAGGTGTTTACACGAAACGTGCCTTGCCTGGTCCGGGTCTTGACACAAGAACTCTGGCAGGTAAAGCGGATGTGACAGCTACGCTACCTCGGCTCTCCAATCATGTCGCTATTATAGTCTTGCATTTCGAACGGCGGCGAACAATGCAGTCCGTTATTACCTGAAGCGTAGATGCGATGTTTTGCTATCACAAGAAAACCGATATATGCTAACGGAAAAACTGTCGCTATCGATATTTGGGTGAACTACACATCACTACAGCATAATTAAGATGCTACAGATGAAAACGAAACAAATTTCCCACGAAGCATTACTAAGCGATTGTCTCCTGCATGTTTCTTGGTAATCTCGTATTGTCGAAGTACACAAAACACGTACGCCCATCGACATTACCAACACATGGTCGCAATAGTTACGTAGAACCTGCCGAGGTAAATACTAAACTGATTCACAGAAATTGCCCAGGTTTTTTGAACGATCATCCTCTTGCCAGTTAGACTCATAGTCCGTCAAGTATGATAAGAATAATAATAAAAAAATATTATTAGCATAATTATGCGCATTTATTTATAATTTTATTGTAAAGCGTGTTGGTCTATATAGTACAACAGTCTGCGCTATAAAAGAACAATGCACCGGCATTGTTACTATTATTATGAAGAAATGGCTCAACCAAACCACCACTGTTCAATTCGTTTAGCATTCCATTCGAGCTAAGCATGACTAACTATAGGAATTCGCGGTTATTTATTTGCGCTATATAAATGTACGTCATAATCCACAATTTTGCCACTTTACCAGGGTGTGATACCCGGCGACAGCCGTCACTCTGTAGCCCCACCCCGGGGGCCCCACCCTGTCCACATAATGAGAGACTTCAGCTACCGTGACGAACGAGGCCGTGTCCGCGATGGTCGCGTCGCGCGCTGCCGCAACATGACCGAATCGCTGGGAATTACCGCAATAACGGGTAGCGCTTTAACAGAAGTAGCGGGTGCGCTACGTGAGCCGCGCTGTTGGCGAACAAAGACCCGAGATTGGTTGGGCTGACGTTGATGAATGTTCTCGCACTCAATTACTCCCTACCGCCGAACTCTCTTAAATGTTCATTACGCATCGCGCCGACCAGCGCCGCGGACGCACTAGATGCGGTGTAATTGATTCGAATTAAAAAGCGTATTCGACGCCATCGATCAAGCCGTGACAACGCGAACTCGCACGAACGTGGCAAACGCACGAAGCGGCCCGACTCCCGCGTGCTGTCGGGCGCTTCCGACCAAAACGCTGTCCTGGCACGGAGCAGGCGACGTCGACTCGTTCCTGCCTCGCCGCCGGTTCACGCAACGCCCAGGTGCTCCTGCAAAAATCTTTTTGACACGCCCCCGGAGTTTTTGACACGCCCTCCAAATTAAGTTATTATAATAAAATTATTTCCTTAATTCCAAATAGCGCTAGAAGATAAACGTAGACATTCTTTCGGTCGACCCCCCCATCCTGCTACCATTGACTTCGTATTTTAGTGGCTCCAGTCCCCCACACACACACACACACACACACACACACACACACACACACACACACACACACACACACACACACACACACACACACACACACACACACACACACACACACACACACACACACACACACACACACACTTCCATCCTTCTTCCGACCAAATCCAGATTCTGCTTTTGTTATTCGATGTGAGTCTCTAGAAATAGAGTCAGACTAGCTCTACAGAAATACATCGTTTCATTGTAGCAACACCTTGAAGTTCTAGCTATCCGACACTGACTCTGAGATTAGTCCATCCAGCGGACGAATCCGTGAATGTTAGACAGCCTGGACAAGGTCCTCGCCCGGTGACATACGTTTGTTATTACATTATAAATGCAGTACTAATTGAGAAGTTAAATGAATTAGGAAGGTCAATTAATTACCAGCGAGTTATGACGCGTATAGGCGAAGTCCGTAACACGCACCTGTTCCATAAAGCGCGCCACTAGTCACAGACGTATTTGAGGACGAGGCGGCGGTCGCACCCCCCCATGGAGGTGCAATTTTTTTTACATAGGTGATACCGGTAATAATAGTGACACGTCTCCAGTAAAAAATAGAGATATAGACCTATAACCACCTAGTGGCGAAGTGTATAGTACTTGGTGAATGTTTTTTCGGAAATAGCGTTTCCATCATTGCTGGCGTTCTAAAAATGTTGCCCCTCCCCCAATAAAACAAATCTGGTACGCCCCGTCACCAGTTTATGAGTTGCTACAGTAACATGTAATAGTCACGTATTCCATTCCTTGGACGTCACGTATATTTAGCACGCATATACTAAAAGAATGGCATTTTTCAAGACAACCGTTTTCGAGAACGAATGTCAGTACATTTTTTAACGTGTTTGACTCAGGTATGACGTTCTGTGAAAGTCTTGGCAGTGTGATCAATGTGATTAATGTGATCAATGTGATCAATAGCGTGCATTTGTTTTACGACAACCTTATTAGATTAGTTACATTTTATCATAGAAGCATACGTACATTATTTACATTATTATTATTTTTTAATCCGTGTGTGTGTGTGTGTGTGTGTGTGTGTGTGTGTGTGTGTGTGTGTGTGTGTGTGTGTGTGTGTGTGTGTGTGTGTGTGTGTGTGTGCGCGCGCGCGCGCGCGCACGCGCAAAAATTCGTCAAGCCCAGCTCGGAACAGGCCCGCAAACTAGAATTTACACCCAGACCCGGGACCAGGCCCGACCCAGACCGTTAATGTTTGGCCCGGCCCCGGCCCATACCCGCGGACCAAAGACGGATAAGCCCGCGGCCCGCTACTTTTTTAAAAGATAAACCTATTATCTTAAAGTAAAAACGAAACACAAACAAACTGTAATATATACGTATTGTTTTATTAAATAACATGAACAAATGTTTTTATTAGTTCAACTAAGTTAACTTCATTTAATTAATTAATGTTACCAGTAAGGGCAGTTAATTTGGTATTAATTGATATTTCAATTAAATGTCACCCACTGGCACTGACACCCAGTAGCATTTCCAGCAGGCCTGCAGTCACTAACCTGAGACATATCAGGTTCAGACATGTGTGAATTAGTACAAGTGTGAATGAGTCAATACTGGGGAAATTGTAGACACTAAACAGTAGACACTAGTTAACACAATTGAAAAATACCAACTACCAACACTGGGCAGTGGGCAGGTGCCTGTTGGCAGGTCATTCAGGCAGACAAGATTTGGAGGGAAGACAATAGAATGTCCACTGGTAGGGTCAACGGGTGATACACTGATGGTTAATTACGGCTTGATTGTCTCTGCAAATATGTCTAAAGTAAACATTTGGGGCTGGCTACTTCCAGCCAAGTGAACTTATGGGGCCATTAAATATATGCTAAATGCTACATTCATGCCAAAAATATGCATCTGTAACATCTGTATTCTGTATGAAAAATATAGTAGTAATATGTGTTGTATAATGTGTGTGCTATTATATGAAATGTCTCTATTAAAAGAACATTATATTAAAATTATACCATTGGAAGTCCCATTGTTGAAAAGAGGTTAAACTACATTCCAATATATAAAGCACTGGTGTCATTCATAATTCCATGCAAGGTCTCAATTTGCAACTATGTAATACTAAAGAAATAATTTTAAACATTCATTAACCGGAAATACAATTTATAATAAGTTTTTCTTAATATTAAAATAAAAAATCTGGGTTTTGTTTTAATAGTTTTATTAGGTCCAGGCCAAGCCCAGGCCCGGCCCTATCCGGCCCGGCCCGGCCCGCTCACACTAGTTCATTCAAAATGAGCCATAACAGAAACTATTTCCGAAGTGTCTTACGTGTGTACTACATAACCATCTATAGCGAATACACATATAAACTTTGATTTTATAACCATCAACCAGTGGATTAGCGGTATATTTAGATTCAAAATCGGTGCATTATTTATTTTTGACCTTGGAATTGCGGTTTGGTGATACATTTTGGCTAAAAACGGTAGAGCGGTAGATTCTGTAATTTTGTTTTAGAAAAAACAGCAGTTCTACCGCCAGAGCGGCAGGCTTGTAGTTGGCACCTCTGTATTAATGCTCACACAGCTAAATATTAATTTTGTTTTAATACTGAATTTAACTTAGATTTAATCCGCTTTTATCCCGTCGTTCTTGGGGGTTCAGCAGCGCATCCGAAAATTCCCATGTGCTTGTAAAATGAATGTGGCTATATTGTGAATACACATATTCTGTAACAAGTAACATACAGAAATGCGCTCATATTTATTTCCCCCACATCAATATTTTGCATATAAGATGCATAAATGTGTCGGTGACTATTTAGTAACTATTATTTCTACATGCCTGTTTCAATCTATGTCACGGGTGATTTGTACGTTATTGTGCGAGATTCATTAAGCTGTGTGTTTTGGCGGTTGTGTAGTTGTTACTATGCAATAATTCGCAATGCCGCTGTTTATTTAGTGTCCGCCGCTTAGCTGAGTTGCCGTTTACCGTTACCCAAATTGTTGCTAACAAAATAATGGCCGGTGTGAGATTGTAAATGGACCCCCCGGTCCATTTTCATTGTGAAATATAGACCAACACCGTGATAAATGAACCGGGGTCCACCTACCACGGTGTTGATCCGTTGTAAATGGAAATGAAATGATAAGTTGTCACTGTAACGCAGAAATGCATTTCAATCAAACAATTCGTTTTATTCTAAAAAAACCTTAACATGTTACATTCCTCTCCAGTCTCGTTGCTTGGCAAAGCTAGAAAATGTTTCTCCATTTTAAAGTCACGTTGAACTATTCTCTAAGTTGCCACTATCCGGCGAGCGACATGTGTTCATGCTGTTTTCCCACAGGGAACTCACCTTCGATTGGCAGGCATGTCTCTCGACCAAAGGGCAGGAAGAATGGCGTGTTCTGTGTATACGTCTGCTTGGCTGTCCGATAGGCAAGTAGGTAGGGATGGACGCACATGTTCCAGTCATCTTGCTCGTCATTGACAAACTTGACCAAGCAATTAACCAGAGTCTGGTTATACCGCTCTGTCAGGCCATTCGACTGCTGATGATAGGGGCTGCACACGTTGTGCTTAATATTGAATCTCTTCATCAGATGCTCATCAATCTGACTGCAGAACTCTGTGCCTTGATCCGTGAAGATAGTGTGGACGCTCCCATATCTGGCAATGATGCTGCCAACGAAACGTGCTACTGTCGTTGTTGTTTTGTTTGGAAGTCATCCCACCTCCGGCCACTTCGGTGACAACGACTAAGTACCGCACGCCTCTTGACAGGCAGGGACCCGACGAGATCCATCCCAAATTGTTTAAAGCTTTGGTTGGGCACAGGCATAGGTGGAGGACAGCGGGTGTCTTGCTTAGATGGTTTCTCCGTTGGCACACGTCACACATATCTACAGAGAGAAAACGTAAAATAAAACGTATATATATATATATATATATATATATATATATATATATATATATATATATATATATATATATATATATATATATATATATATATATATATATATTAAACAATATATATATATACATATATTTATATATATATATATATATATATATATATATATATATATATATATATATATATATATATATATATATATATATATATATATATATATATATATATATATATATATATATATATATATATATATATATATATATATATATATATATATATATATATATATACTAGTAAAAACACAAGCTAATTGTTTTAAGGATAGTTGCAAACAATCCAGTATCTTATACATACGTACCCCCGATAGGTCATATTTAAGGTCAAACCCAATTTTAACGAAAATCCGACCCTCCCACACTGTTTAGGACGTCTAATTTGGAACAAACTGCCAAATGATTGTGTTAATGCTAGTAGTGTGAATATGTTTAAAAATAGAATTGACAGATATCTGATAAGGGCGAGCTACATATAGATGAGAAAATTGTTGGACTCTCGATAAGCCAATGGCTTCCTTGTCCACTTGCCATCTGGAACTTGTTGTTCGAGATGGCAATCTTGTTAAATCTTGTTAAATCTAATTTGAAACGCCAGCTGTATAGTTTTAAATATCGGAGTGCTTAATTATTAACACCGATGTTGAATGTTATGTTAAATAAACGCCTGGGTTAACAAGCGCTTAGGCTTAGACGCGTAGGCATTTATTATAATCTTGCTAAGCATATATACACGAGGTTTTCGCAACTCAACATGAGTATAACACTGCATCAGTAAAGCTCGTCATGCCTTCAGAACCCTACGCCCGGTATGGCTCTCTTCCCAACTATCCATAAAAACCAAGATCCGCATTTTCAACACCAGCGTTAAAACAGTTCTTCTCTATGGCTGTGAAACGTGGAAAAAACTCCAAGTCTTCACCAACAGTCGCCTAAAATACATCCTTAACGTATGGTG